>WEIU01012250.1:148169-329076 GCA_013389925.1 Aegithalos caudatus | reverse complement strand
CCACCCGAGGAGCTCAGCCGCGAGCGACCGGAGCCGGCCGCCGGAGAGGTTGGGAGTGCGAAGGATGCGGCGATAACAGGTGACATTCCAATAACGACTATCCCCCCTGTTGAACCTCACTGTGATAGCGGTCAAGAGACGGCAGCCGCCCCTGACCCTTCCTCTGTTGATCCACCCTCAGAGCAATCGATTGATCGTATTTGTTTGATGTTTGCTGACGTGACTTCACTGAAAAGCTTTGACTCTCTTACAGGCTGCGGAGATATTATTGCGGACCATGAGGAGGATGTGGGCGGCGGGAGTGGCGTCTGCGAGAAGAGCATCCCCGGGCCCAGCAAGCTGGGCGCCACCAAGAAGCACCCCACCATGGTGGCCTACCAGGGAGGAGGGGAGGAGATGGCCAGCCCCGACCAGGTGGATGACACCTGCCTGCAGGAGTTCTGGGATATGCTGTCACAGACAGACGAGACTCAGAAGCAAGGAGGAGGGAGCGGAGGAGGCACAAAGAAGCCCGAGGGGTTGAAGGAAGCCCGAGGTACCGAGGGGGCCCAGAATAGGGTGGTGGTGAAACGTGGTGGTCTCCACCAGATTGCCATTCACCTGAACCACAAAGAGGAGCAGAAGAGCAGGGAAAAGGAGCAGCACGAGGGCGTCCCAAACAGCGATGAGGGCTACTGGGATTCCACCACCCCTGGTCCCGAGGAAGACAGCTCCACAAGCATCCAGAAGGAAACCCTTCCCAGGGATAGCTACAGTGGGGATGCTCTCTATGACCTTTATGCTGAGCCAGATGAGAACCCACCAGCGGGGCCTACAACCGAGGAAGTGCCCAGCGTGCCACGCTCCAAGCCCGTGTCTCCAATAACGACCGTGAGTGCACTGAAAACACCCTCAAGCACAGCGAAGGACTCCAAGATACCCATCAGCATTAAACACCTTTCCTCACATCCTGCCAGCCATGGAGCAGATGCCAGTAACAGCCATCATGTCGCACACCATCACCTGGCCAAAAGTGAGATGCACAGAACAAAAATCCCCGTCTCCAAAGTCCTGGTACGCCGGGTCAGTAACAGGGGTGTAGCAGGGACAACAGTGAAAACTGCCACGTACCAAGACGGTGCCAAAAAGTAGTTGGGTAAGAGGTGGAGACGAAGACTGAGAACGAAGTCCATGTGGGAAAGTCTACACAGGAGACCACAGATAATGGATTTGTTTTGCATCACCTGAAGAAAGTCACCTAAAAGGCTTCCTTGACTGTACTCCGTGGGCTTGCACTTCTGAGTCTCTTCTTACTGGACTGTATGGCTGAATACAAAAAGTCAACTTCTTTTTGAGCACTTTTTTTACATTTGTATCTTTTTTCTGCAACACTAACCACTGAGGAGGTCCATTTTTACATGCCTTTCCGGAAGCAGGACTTGGATTATGACCATCCTTCCTCCTGCAAAGCAGTGTCATGAGTTCTTCAAGGGAACAGAGTTACAAAAGGAGCAACATGAGAGGTTCTCCAATGTACTTATCTTTTAATCATTTCTCGGGGAGGAGTAGAGGCTGGGTGCCTGGCTGGCTCTGGAAATGATGTTTGCTCCACAAGATGTTGGAAAAAATGCCAAGCAGAAAACAACCCACCTAACAGGTATTTTACCTGCTGTACGAACGAGAACACTGCTCAGCAGCAGACTTGATTGACTTGTGTGCAGGAGATAAAACTAAGGAGTTAGGTGGACTTGTCTAACAGGAAAACATATTTTCGTTTGTCTGTCTGTCTGGTTGGTTTTGATCTGGTCTAATGTAAATGGGTAACAGAGACACCTGACGTAGGTTCAGATGTTTACATCAATACTTGTCCGATAATGCATACAATCAGGTTCAGGGAAACATTTTACTAAATGCCAATATATACACACTGTCCACATTTATACAATAACTTGCTCTCCGTGTGTAAATATATACGTGTTTTAGCAGATTTTTTATATTTAAAAAAAATCACCTGTCCTTATTATCTAGAGTTTAAGCAAGAGTTAGTTTTTATAGGTAGATAATTTTACAGTTCTAAAAGGATAGAACTTCGTGTAAGTACCTTAAATTAGAAAAACTCTGGTTTGTATGGGCTCATGCATCCCCAGATAAGTAAGTCTGAAGTGCTGATTTTATTCCAGTGGCACATTCCATGGCTCAGAGCTGATGTTCTGACAGCACTGCCACTGCAAGCCTCTATTTTCAGGGGTTTAGACGAAGTTGCTCTGGGCTTAAACCTTACCGAGAAGGAACCCAGCAAAGAAACGTGTTTTTTAAGTATTATTTTTTAAAAGATATAAAATTAGTTTTTTGACTATTTAAAGAAAGTTTGGGTTCTCATTGCTTTTTATTTTCATTCTCAATAATGTCAGAATAATTTTACTTTAAGAGAAAAGAAAAATATGGTAAGCTAGTGGTGCATAAAATGGTCAGATGAGCTTGGATCTTAGGAGAAATGTATTAATGGCCATGACTTTTTTGAATAGCGGCTGCTGTACATGGGCATTGGCAACATTTCAAAGAAATATAATAGGTTTTAATGTGCCTGAGGACATATTTTTATGATACACTGAAAAAGCTCTAAAAATCACTGAAGTCTAAAGGTAAATGTTATGTATTTACAAAATATTTTGATATAAGTATTTAATCATCAGACCACAGTTAATATAAAATATATGCTCCAGTGTATCTGAAAAATAATATACATTTTAAAAATATACATGTCTATATTATGCAGAGAATCCTAAATTCACATCATTGAAGCTAATGGGTCTGATCTTACACAGCAGTTGGTTTTATTGTCTCTTAAATCAAAAGGAAAAAAAAAGGAAAATAAATATACAGAATATACATTTGAAGGATATTAAGGTTGTAGGCAAACCATAAAAAACCAGGAAATACCATAATAAGAATTGTATATATGTATATGCATGATTCGTGGTTCACTGGGGAAATGACCTTAAAGTCATGAAGGTGAAATTGACATCCAGTTTTGAAATTGCTGCGGAATTTAATACTGAGTTGCAGCATCCCAGTGAAAGTGTTAGTTTCCCTGACCAGCCCCTGTTTTCATGGTTTAAGAACCTTAATACACTTCAAAGAGGATTATTTTATGTTTTCTTCCTGACGTGTACGTGTGTGGTTCCCTGTGTGCCCACTCACACAGCCGTGTTGTACAGATGCATGTGCAGCGAGCACACAGCTCCTGGCAGGGTCCCTGCGCCAGCCACGGGCTCCCTGTGCACACTCACACCCGTGTGAGCACTCCCACGCACAGCCTGGGGGCCGTGCTCCAGATCTGCCTCCAAACACGCTGGCGAGGCTTTCCTCTGCCTGAGAAAGGGATTTGCATTTGGTCTGACTCCACTTGTGCATTTTAGAAAGTCAATGCTAAAACACCCTCAAAAGGATGTGTACACAGAACACGGAATATTATCCCGCTCCTCAGCCCTAAATATGGCATTCCTTTTCCTGTTCTTCTGTATTTGTTTGACCGGAAGGGATGCATCTTTCCTTGCATGACAGCTCTGCAGTAAAAATCATAATTCCCCATTTTGTTCTAAGACTAATGGTGCTGTGAGGTTCTATAGGGTACTGGAAGTGGAGAGGGAGGGAGGATGTGGTGGTAGTACCATAAAAACTGGAAGCACTGAGTACAGGTAGTAGGAGTGGTCCATCTTTAAACCCACTAGGAGATACCAGCTGCCATCTTTACAGGACTTGTGTGTGTCAAATTATTCATCATATGTGTTTTGTTTGCATTGTGGCATGTCTGTATTGAGAAACCAATAGTGTGACGCTAGACTAACTCACGCTCACGTAACCACTAACACGAATCATCATTAAAATGCTTTGGCTTCCCTTCATTCTTCTCTCTCCTTTGTTTTCTGCCACGTTTTTTTCCTCCATCCCCTGCATGGTGGCAGGCAGCCTCCTCCTCCTCGGTGCTAAACCCCTGGAGCGAGGAGCCCTGGGCTGGCGCGGAGCGTGGGTGGGAGGGCAGCTGCCCAGGCCAGGTGCTCTGCAGCCACTCCCTCATGCTTTCTGTCACATACCCGCTGTAAGTACATTTTGCAAATCTCTTGGTGGTTTGTTTGGCTGCTTGCTATGTACATATTTTAAGGACAATCATATCCTTAAAAGGAAAATGGGAAGGTAGCTGGTAGTAGGGTGTCAGTGTTGTGAATCATTGCGACATGCTGACGTTAATTCAGGGTAATGGTTGTGTGAGAGTGAAGATACAATTTAATGTTCAAATTAACTTTGTACTTCTAAAATTCATTTTTGTCTCTAAGCCATCTATGTTTTTTATTTCAAAAGGTAATAGATCTAATATTTACTAGGGCTTTCAATTTTCATACAAAGATATTTGTATAACTCCACACAATGCCTAAAACAATCATTGAAAGGAGGTTCAAAGGCTTTCTTTAGACCTATATACAATTCCTGAGAGATCCCTGTAAAATACTATAAGATGCCTAAGAATAAACAGTTAATGGCTTGCTGGATTTAAATGCTGAGACATAAAGAGGTAATAGTCCTGAGGCATTTTCTGGTAGCTTGCATTCT
Source organism: Aegithalos caudatus (assembly GCA_013389925.1). NCBI lineage: Eukaryota > Metazoa > Chordata > Aves > Passeriformes > Aegithalidae > Aegithalos > Aegithalos caudatus. The sequence continues at coordinate 324,489 of WEIU01012250.1, read as the reverse complement.
TATTTATGTTACCCTGTTCAAGCATATATTTTCCTTGGCTTTGGTAGGTATTGAGGTAGAAATGGTGTTCTGAGTCCCAAAGATAACATTCCCAATGGTGTCATTGTTTTGATTTCCTTAAAGTTTTCTTTATTTGTTTTCATTTGTTATTTGGTGGTCTGAATGATGCTTTGTAATTATCAGCTGTATGTCGTTCATAAAGGATTTTATAGATCAGGACTTGGTATTTAGTTACGTGTACTCTTTGCACTTTCAGGTCCCTACTGGTAAATTTTGTATCTTCTTAGAGTTTTTCTATATATTGCATAGTGTTTTATAGCTATCTACTGTGATTTCAGTGGTATACACTCCTGTCCTTTATATCAGCACAAAAGATTTCCTTTTGGTAGCATGAAATTATGTTTTTGTGGACTTATTTTGTCATAATAGGAGCTAAGTTTCCTGTACTAAATGCGTGGCCTGCAACAGACATAAGAGGTCTTATTTTCCATGTAGTGCATATGCATTTTGCTCTTGGCAGTAATAGGACTCAAACATTCATAGTAGATTTCAGAGGAAATTCCATGACTAGAATAAGAAAAAGCTATGTTCAGTCCTATTCCATCTATAACCAGCATTTTCGTCATCCACTGTGAATATCCTCACTGCTGTTCAGGGTAGTAGAGGAGTAAATTTTAAAAATTACGTGCATAGAGGTACACTACGAAAATTAATTAGCTGATTATTTTTAAATGAATCTTGCAAAGTTATTTATCTAAGCTAAGCGAATATTGCACCAAAGTCTTAAAGCATCTGATACAGATGGCATTTTCAGTAAGATGCTATGAGTGCAGATGAGCCAAATTAACAGGCTTTGCTTAGCAAAGCAAAACCTTGTTGTTTCTTATATTTGTAGTACTGACTGAGCTTGCAGATCAAAGGGAGCCATTGATTCTGGTGCGTGGCCGTGCACCGAGGTTTTTCTTTCCCTGCTCTAATGGACTACTTGCAGAAAAGGCTTTTCAGGAAGATAATAGTATGAAAGGGACAGATCACAGTAACAATAGCCACTTACAAGACAGATGGTTATCCAACAGCCACAACGGGGGGATTCTAGGCAAGGTGGTCTGAAAATGTATTTTCGTAGTTACTGATATGAAAGCTGGGGCTTCTGCCTTGGAACAACAAATTGACATCAACTCAAAGACAATGCAGAAATGAGTCTTGGCAGAGTTCACACATGGCAGCTTCTGCAGGGTTTGCTTTTGGTTTTCATTTTGTCTTTTCTTTATTTCCCCCCTTTGTTTATGTTTTTATTGTGGTGACATAACCCCACGTGTCAGAGCAGAGCTGCACAACAACTGACTCTTCTGAGATTCACTGCTAAGAATACAATGTCAGTTGTTCCCAGTGGCCTGGGACTGGTTCCTGCTGAACACCCCTCCCTTCCACTGAGAGATGGGAGGGATGGGATGATAGGTTTCCCTTGTCCCAAGGCCATGTGCTGTTTACTGTGAGCAGGAGGTATCTCAGTCTGTCTTGCAGTTTGTTTTCTGGGGACAATTTAATTTAACTCACAGGAATTTCTTACTCTTCATTGGTTCTTATCTTGTCTTCCTTGTGAGCATCTCGGGTAGGAACGTTCAGCACTGATTTGGTGTTTCCTAGGTCCATTTCATCTACAGAGAAATGGGAGAACTTGTCATATGCAAAGGAATAATAGCTATAACCACTTGAGCCACATCATGGGGGCCTTGATTCCTGCAAAAGCAAGTTGTTAAAACTCTTCTTGCCTTAGAAGGCTTCTCCACCCAAAACAGTGGGTACTAATGCCTAGGATGCTTCCTCCCCCCTTTGTGTCTCTCATTCCTTCTCAGCCATACTGCAGTTGCTTGGGAAACTGAGGTTTTTGATCTAGCCTTCCAGCACTCCAGAAGGGAGAAGCTGCTGCCACTGTGCCTCCTCTTCAGGAGGTCTTTGCTTCTACTTTTTGGTCTTGAAAAATTTAAACCCCCTCAGAAGAGGTGGCAAAGATATTTAAAATGGAGATGTCTGCTCTATGATCTCATACATGGGTGAGGATGTTGAGTGATATTTTGCATAGCATGGAATACATTCCTCCACTTTCCTGTAGTAAACAATTTAGTAAATGTAGCAGGGAAGCAGGTCACTCTTGTAGGAAAGCCCAGGGGCTGTTTGTGATGGAGACTGCGCAGATTTTATCTTTGCTTTCCTTTTTCCTTTCTGCACACACTTAAATAAATAGAGTCAAAGTTGTAGTACAGAGAGGAAAAGGTTATGCACCTCACAGGGCAAGGAATTTAAACTGCCAGGCTGAAAGGCTTCTTGTAGCAATGGCTAAAAGAAGATTACTTTGCCTATTTTGACATCACATCCAAGCAGTGCTCTGCAATAAAAGCTAACCCAGCTATGGCCACAAAGTTAAGAAACAGCATTTGCCAACAGGACAATCTCCTTCCAGGGTCCAGTTTTGCTGTGGCAGCTTCCACTGACTCCAGCAAGAACTGGCAGAGGTCCTTAAACTCTTAAGGAAATAGAAAGTGTTTATTAAACAAGTCTTCCTTTTTTTTTTTTCTTTTTTTTCTTTTTTTAAAGATAAACATTATTGAGGTGTTTGTGCAGTCTTTTATATTACTGTGGTAGTGTTTTCACTGATCTGAATGCAAAACATGTCTTTCCATTGTTTTTCATCTTAACAAGCTGCACTCCTGCACATAACTCCAGTGCTCAGCATGTTTAAATTACAGCTAACACAATCACTGCCTTCCTTAATTTAACTCTTGATGGCAAAAACAGGACCAGATTCTTTCCAGAGCTCTAAACCCCCTGCTTATTTTGTCATTGTTCATGTTTTCAATATGGTAACTAATGAAGCCTCCCTTTAATTATTGCACAGCCACATTTTAAGTGTGTCATTAGGGAGAAGGTATGTGGGGACTGAATGGTAAGATCTTTAACAGATCTTTATTATTTTGGGTGATATTGCATCAAAACAATTGCTAAATCAGTATCAGGTTGTTTCCATGGGCTTTTTATGCAGATGCATTGAAAGCTTTGAACATAATGTGCTTGTAAAAGAAAATTGATTATATCTGCTTTGAATTAAGGCTGACCTTAAAATGTAATTCTTGGTTAATGGCAGCAGAGGGGAAGGTGTGTCCCAACTCATCTACAGCCTGTGGACTAGGAGCATGACACCCCAAGTCACCGGCAGAGTTTGCTGTCTGACCTCGCCATGTGGTACCAGCAGAGGGGTGCAGTTGTTGCCATGTGGAGATGTCAGCCCTGGACAGCAGCAGGAAAAGGCAGGGTGGTGGTGGTGGTGCTGTGCTGGGGTGGGAGGGCTGATAGGCATCTGGGAGATGGGCTGAAAGCAAGGCCTGGACCTCCTGTCCTTGTGGAAAAAGAGTTATGCATATGCCTGAAAAAATCTGTATTCTTCCCTTCTTGCACTGCTGCTCGGATCGCTGTGTTACACTGCCTGAGGAGCCAGTGTGAGTTCAGGTGAGCTGAAGCCAGTGCTCCTGCAGGTGGATTACTGTGTGACTGCTCTCATCAACACCTGAGCAGTTACCCTAGTTTCAAAAGACAGTTTCAGCACAGAAACATCCACAAATCCCCTGTAGCCCAGCACTGGTCTATGGCATCCCACTGCTCTTCCACCCTCATTTTGCCAGGAAGATGTGAAGGACCAAGCCCTATAGGCAGAGTGGTGAGCTCTGGCTGCATCCTTGCAGCCCAAGGACAAGTGGGGAGGGAGTGTAAAGGCACACTGTGCAGCAGCACCAAGTACTAAGCAACATTATCCTGCTTTTCTAAAGGGGGAGCAAGACTAAAGCTGTTGCTTTTTCATGAAATTAAAATAAATGTTCTATCTATCTAAATGTTCTACCATGGGTGAAATGGTAACAGCTAGACAATATCTCATTCCACCAGTATTCTCTCTGAAATCAGTGGATCTGTAAGTGCTGTCAGTTTTTATTGAGTGGGGATCCCATAACTTGGCTCCATCTGAATTTTCCCTGCTCTGTTAATAGACTGTCTCAGAAAAGTTCTGGTGTTGGAGCCTGGTGTTGTGGCCCTTTTGAAACAGGAGATGAAATAGGAAAAAGAGCTATGTCCTTTTATGATGGCCCAACTCTGCTTAAACATCATGGTATGCCTGAGAAAAGGGTAGCAGGGACTGCATCAGACAAACCAATGCTCTGGGTGTTTCCTGCATGCTGAAGGGGACGTGTGTGTCCTGTTAGAGGTCACTCAGCCTGTTTCTGTAAGATGTGATATAGCTGACAGATCACTGTTAATTGCAATATTTCCTTGTAATTTTTGTGTCAGCCACCTCCTGTAAGGTAGCGCATGACCTATTTGAGATAATGAGCGAGTAAAGCCAGAATTCCCCTCTCTTTGCATCTAAAAGGTTTGGTAATAACCTGGTGGGTCTGTGTGCACCAACATTTTCTTAATGAAAGCTTACAACATTCCAGGGGGCTGTTTTTTATAACAGACTGTTAGACACACTCTGCTCCTTTCCACCTCTCCACACTTTGATGAGTACATATCTCCTCGAATCACTGTATTTTTAATGTATTTACAGCCTAACTGATAGCAATAGGTGTCTTTCTTCCCTGGCAGTTCACAAGGATATACTAATCAGTGTTTGTTATATTTTTAATTCTGTAAATATTTATTTTGGTACTCTGTGTATTTATTGGCACTGATTCTGGTGTTTGCTTATGTGTCATTGTAAATGTTGATGGTTTCAATAGTCTTGCTTCTAATGAATGTAAGGAACTCAGACTAACTGCACTTTTCTTCCATTCAAAAATCTTAACAGTGAAAAATATTCCCACTGTCATGTGTTATAATGAAAACAGTCAATAAAATCAGTTGTCACTTTTCATTGATGAATGTGAAGGTTACTTTTTGATGTTCAAGTTAGAGCCAATCTATAGAGTGCTCTCAAAAATACTAGGCTTTTCAAAGCAAGACATTAGGGAGCTATGTCACCAAAATAGCATAAAAGAGAATACTTGGGCATGTGCACAATTTCATTTTTATGTAGAAATGCCTTTAGCAGTTTCACTAATAACATCACAGAATAGCTAAACTGAATTTGTTACTTAAAGGAGGACTTTCAGAAATGAGAGTTATGGTCTTCTGTTTCATCAGCATGTGGGTTTTGTTTGGTTTTGTATTTTTTCCCTTTAAACTACTTACACAATGAAATGGACTAAGTTTTTATTTTGTTTTTCAAATCAGCTTTGTTTTCTGATCCTCGTGGTTGAGAAGCAAGTGGAGAAGCTTGTCCTTTTGGCACAAATTAACTTTGGAGTTGCAGTTTTGGTGTGATGGTTAGAAAATGTAATCTACAGTAAGCTACATTTCCCACCTTTAAAATGTCTCCTCTTTCCTACGACTACTAAATTACATTTATTAGAACCTCTGGTTTGCAACTTTCTCTAAATTTCTTGTATTTTGAACACACATAAAGCATTTGCATCAGTTAAGTTTTAATCCTTAGGTTTACTTATTTTGCTGAGCTGAGTAGCACTGCCTTGCTCAAGGTTCTCCCATGGAATACACTGAGCTAGCCAGAGTAAGAACTGGAATAAAATCTGCTCAATAGTTTTCAAGGAACAACAAAGCAAAAGGCATGAAAAGCTCATTAATTCTAGCAAGGAGCAGGATACAGTGACACAATTGATCCTGTGCTCACACAAGTATAACTCCTCTTTCCAATAGCTGGAATGAGGCTGAAGAAATGTTTTCCTGGTGATTTAGTGCACAAACTGTTTTACATTCAAGCCTTCTCAGTCTGTGTCCCCTATTTCACTGTCCTGTCTTTTATCCCATGCATCTGAAAGCAGAAGAGTTGTGGTTTAAATTCTCTGTCACACAGATTGCCTAGTGATTTCCTTGCTTTTGTCCAAGTATAGCTACTGGGATACTGGGGGACAAAGGGGTTTCAATGAAGTGCAGGGCAAATGTACAGCAATCTCGTGAATCTTGATAACTGTAGATGTGTGATGCAGCTGTTAACACCTTCCACAAACCCAGATGACAGTAACCTGGCAGATCCACTGCAATAGAAAACAAATGAAAAATCTCCTGAAACAAGACTTGGCCCAAGCTTTCTTTTTGAAATCAAAATGAAGCTTCTAATATTGAGCTAAAAGTCCCTTCCTGATTCAAACCAAAATCAATCATTCCCAACAGTACATCTCTGTAACTTTCAAGGCTGTCTTACTGGAAAAGTGTTTGCAATGGGAGTGATGACCTGGAAATCTCTCTGTGATCCATACATTGAAGGTGAATGCTCCATCCAAAATCTATCAAGCAACAAGGAGGAGATAATATTCTTGTCTCTGAATAATTGGTAAGGAGTGTTGGCAAGTCTAATGGATCAGTCAACTGACCATGAGTGAGTACTAGTCTAATTTTAAAACCTTTCTCTTGAGTCATGGTATTTTTCCCTTTCAAAGTCATTGTACAGGAGTTGTTTACTAGGAGCTCACATTGAGCAGATGCCTGCTTCCACCTACCACATTGCACATCTGCTTCCAATTAAAACCATTCCACAGTGCCGTGAGGGGGATGGGGAGGAGCCTCCATAGTTCTTCAAAGGGTTATTTCAGCAGCCATGGATGCTCCTATGGCAGCTGAGGACCAAGAAACTGCTTCATCTCTAATGACATCACTGTTTATGCTCTGCAAAGACCCTTAGCACTTGGATCAGGTATTGACTTAGACCTTGGGAACAGGTCTCCTATTTTGACTAATGAAGGAAATTTGTCCTTAATCATTTTGTGTATATTTTCCTGCTTAGGACAAATGCAAGAGTCTCTTAAGTACAACTCCCTGCAGCTACTGAAAAGACTAACAAATGAGCCATGTTGATGCTTCATCCTTATGCAAAGTTCCTTCACAAAGTGCCTCTGTGCAGCACTCCCATGTGAATGCCAGGGGAAAGGTGACCTTGAACAAAGGATGCCACCAGAGAGGGGAGGGAGGACTCCAGTGGTGAAGCACTGTCTTGGACCAGGAAGGTCTGAGTCCTTCCTTTCCCAACTTAGAGAAGTCTGCAGGTGCCACTTTTTAAAATCACATCCACAAAATTGGCCGCACTCCGTGGTGTTGGTGCTCAGAACCTATGGTTTGAAGTTTTACTATCAAATTTCACTATCACTTAAGTGCTTGCATTAGGCAGGCTCAAAAGCAACACATGGCTGGGTCTGCTCTCCCAGCAGTCGTGGATAAGCTCTTCCTCTTGCCTCATCAGCCTTCTGCTGGTATGACTTGAAACTCTTAAGACCCATGGACAGAGAAGAGACTTGAATAAAGATTCTCTGGGATCTTGAATGAGCAGAGGTTGCCTGGTAGAATCATGGAGATGATGGGAGAGGTTGAGGCAGTAAACCTGGGGCAGTCAGAAGCCTTGCAGGCAGCAGTGTCCTCTTTTGCTTCACAGGGAGATAGTTGCCTCCAGGGCACCAATGTGGCTCAACGTGCTTCAAGAGCATATTCAGTTGTAGCTAGCGTGGGAACAAATGGTGCTGAGCTCCTTACATGGAGCTGGGAACATGCAGGGTAACATGCAGAATGCAAAGAAAGCAAAAATCCCATGACCAAACAGTATTTTAAGGACAGAATGTCAGGTAAAGCAAATCTGTTTCATTCCTGCCTGGCTTCAGTTGTTCACCTTTTGTAAAGACAAAAGCCTAATTTTGCAAGGAAATGCATTTGAATAAATAAAGGCAAATATGTCTAATAAAAGTAAATATGAGTAGGGAAAAACCTCCTTTTGATTATAGTTGTAAAGATACTGATCACAATCTAAAGTAGACGTGAAAAAATCATCTGCTCTGCTGAAGTAATGTAGAGGATCAGAAAAACATTGAAAACAATCAAAAGGATTGTTTTGAGTAGTTCTGAAGGAAAAATAGAGACCAATAAGGATTTAGCTAGGTTTGGTCTGTCTTTACAGTTGGGATATATTGGATCTACGTCTGTCTTTCTACCTTTCACATTCTGCACTAATAGATTTTGTTTACTGACAGATAACAAATTACACGAAAATGCAGGACTTATAGTGAAGAAATCACCCCTGCTACTCTTTCTCTTATAGATGTCTTTTTTCCCCCCTGTTAACTAATTAAGTTTTTGATCCTCCCAATTAGACCACATCCAGTCATTATCACACCAGATTTAGCGTCTGATTACGCAGCTGCTGCATCTGAACAGCTTCATTCAAATCAGTAAGAAATGCTCTTATGCAGCAACTGCAGAAATGGTGCTTGCATTCTTTGCTGAGCTGCCTATTGCTGTTTTCTCAGGGGCTTAACATATTTATGTCTATCGTCGCTACATGCTGTTAAATTTGCCTGTGTTCTTTTCCTGGGGTCTGATAGAAAACACCATAAATCGGCATGTTTTATGGAAAAGCAGTTGGACGAGATTACAGAGACAAGTTAACTTGTCTATGCCAGATCTTGATACTTTCTCAAGATGTAACGTATTCAGACCAATTTAAAATAAATGACTGTATCGGAAAACAAAACAGACATCAGAGCACAAACATAAAGGCAAATGTCAGCCCCTGGCTCTGAGGCGACTGGGGTCCTCAGTCAGAGCTATGAAACCTTACATTTCTGCCTCAGCACAGGCAAACACACAGCACTATTTATAGCACAGCCTTTTACTACCCTTCTGGTAGAATAGGCTTCATCGGAGGATTTACATGACTAACCAAAAGCAAAAGCCTTTTGTCCTTCATTTCCATAAGAGAAGGCCAGTGTTAAGCTGGTGTTCATTGGGCTGCATTACAGAAAATATCAGTTACTAGAAAACCAGTTACTAATTCAAAGGCATCTGTTACCATGGCATAGGCCTTCTCTTCTCTCTCCATGCCCCAGATTTAGCAGCAATGATGGGAGCTTAGAGAAAGCTCAAAAAGAACCTTACCTCTGGNAAAAAAAAAAAAAAAAAAAAGCATAGTCGAGGAAGACCACATGTTTTCATGGCAACTAAGGAGTAAAGGGTTAAGACCCAGGAGATGGCTCTGAACCAATAAAAAGCACAAAAGACTCCTATTAGCAAACCAAGAGCCCAAAGTGTTCCCATTTCCCCCCTTGTATCTTCAATTAAACCCTTTGGGCCACAAAGTTACTGTTCCTGCCAAGGACAACAATCAGCACGATGTGATTATTTTAGATTCTGCTACATACCCTGAAGTCTTGGGAAAATGAAAACCAACCTTTCTTTCACCCTCAGATCCAATTTCCAGGGCAGGGCAGGCTCATCAGCTACTCCCCATCCTTTCATCATGCAGTGCCAGCTGCGAGCACCCAGGCTCCCCCCTGAGATGCCACTTTCTCACAGATGCCTGCCTCTTCCTGCCTTCCAGATGGCAGCAGGGTTCTTAACAAGCTCCCCAATTTCTCTTTCCCCCTTGGGATTGTATTTCAATGTTATCTTGTCACATCTGTTTTTTTCCAGTTGGATGATGTGCAGGAGCTTCCTCCAGAGGTTACCAACCTGCAGGTCCCGTGGCCTGTCAGTCCTCCCTGCTGCAGGAAAATGCTCCCATGCAGCAAGGATCACTCATCCTCTGCTGTGCCCCAGCTGCCCAGCAGAGGTAAGGAGCACTCTGCTGAGGTTTGTAGGCTGCTTGTTTCCTTGTCTTGTTCTGCATCACTGAACTTACTCTTTCCTCCCTAGGGCTTTTCTGCAGGGCTTCTCCAGGCTCGCCAGCATTGCCGTGAGGCTGTTTAATATGGATCGGGAAGTAGAGTGGCTGCAGAACAGAGCGGAGAATTGGAGTCAGCCTGTGATATCTTTTCACAGATGTCCTCCTGTGACCTTCGGTGCAGAGCCACACCCCCTTTGCTTTTCTCACCTCTAAATGGGGATTGCCAGCCTTCCAGGGGAAAAGTTTCATGTGGCCATATTCTTCAAATTTTGCACCACTGCAAGTGTTCTTTTTAGGATGTCTTTGTACTATGCTGTGAATTGCCAGCGGGATGAGAGCCTCTCCAGGTTGTGTGTGCTGGATCCACAGCCCCACAGTGCCAAAAGACCAGACAGAAGCAAGGCATGGGCATCTGGAGAAACCAAGCCCACCCTGAGGAAATGTGTCCAGGTGGAAAAGGCACTTGCAGGACCAAAGAATGCCTGAGTTTCAGTCCTACTTCTCCCACTTCCCTTCTGCCTGCTTGCACGTGAACCAACCCACCTCCTTGCCGGGTATTTGCACAGTGCAAATGTCATTTGCAGGAATATCTTCTGCTCCATCTCTCCGAGTGTGGTGCAGATTAGCCCAGTTTGTGACTGCTGTTTCTGTCCAAGCTTGTGCCAGCTCCAGGGACTGCTCTCCCCCATGACCCGAAGGTTCAATGCAAGTTAACTCCATGATACCCTTCATCTGGAAAGCTCTGTGGGTGACCTGGGATAAATTCCCACCTGTTACCTTTCCCTGACCAGCCCCTTGTGAGTGGCTTTTATAGCACACTTCCACTGAGGACCTGTGACTTGCAGAAGGGCTTGTGTGCTACTCAGACACTGGTTCTCAGGCTCTGACCCTGCTCTCAGTGGTGATGGGTGAGATCTTCACACGCTGCTCAGGCTGGGAGAGGATCAGATCCCTGCAGAGGGTTTTTGAACCCCTGGTGTGTTAGAAAAGCTACAGTGCTTACAAGGCATAACTTCAACCATGGTACAATTTATAATTTCCTTTAATTTCTTGAAGCGCTCTAATTTTTACACTGTTGTGAAAGGATCTTTGTTTACAATGATTGCAAAGGGTAATATTTCCAGCATGGGTAACCATGGCAATGAATAATTCTATTCTTAGGAACTGTGCCAGCTGCACTAAGGCCTTATAGTAGTACTCAAGCAGTTTGCTAATGAGAGAATTCTTGTTTATTGTAGGACATTTTCCCATGTCCACACGTTAGGCTGGTAGTTTCTTAAAAGTACATTCTTTATCAGTAATACATGGGGAAAAAAAAACAACAACTAAAAACAATCAAACTCTGTTACACAGCTCCCCTCACAAGTAACATTTTCATGTGTTTTTTTTTTTCCCTTGGAAACTATTATAAGGTACATTTTTAAATGACATCTATGGTATGCAATAGTATGCTTTATTTTCACAACCACCTTCTACAATAAGAATGAGCTTAGGATGCTCTAGAGCAGCAGTTGCTTGCAAAAAAAGACAACAGCCTGGAAACTGACCTGAAAATATAGGTTTTATCACTAGAGGAAGGACCTCAACTATTTTAAAATAATAGTTTTATACATAATTTTATTTAATTAAAAATAATGTTATATTTTATGACTTATTAAAACATATTTTACAGCTTGGAGTTGAATTACTTCATTATTAAAGCATTGAAATTTATTTAAATATTGTTACTATACATGTGTGACCATGGTTCCTATATTTGTAAAAAAGCATATAAATTAAGTAAAATATTTATTTTTGCTTGTTTCATTATTTAAATACAATTTAAATTATTCTAAAGATAAATGTCCCAAATGGAATATTTTTTTAAATTATATGGTTTCGGGTATGTTCAGTAGAAACCCTTAAAGAATAGCTAAACTACAGTTCCTGTCATTCCATGAAACATGGTCTCAGAGCACAAGAGCAGCCAGGTGGAATAAAGCATCCTCTACTGTTTCCAGAAAAAACATTAATAACAATACCAAGTCTCTTATCCAAGATGAAAATCCTTAGGAAAGATTTATGGAGCAATTGTTGAATTGTGCCAAGTTGTTTGAAACAGTTGTAGCTTGCGGGTTTCTAGAAAAGCATTTCTTAGCCCTGTGTCTTTGATCATAGAGATGGTGAATGTGCCCAAATAAACAGCACAGCACAAACCTTCAGGTTTTTTCATGTCACCAAGCAGATTGATCTCTTTTCTATGGTGAGTGAGTGATTTGGTGCCCTAATTAGTGGGCTCTGTTTTCACCAGCCTCTAAGTGACCTATATCTGCCCACAACCAGCTGTCGGGTGGCTCATGCAGTGCCCAGCCTCTCTCTCCCCAGGGCTCCTGATCATCACCCATTCCTCCTCTGCTCTGCTCTTTTGCCCATGTTCCTAAAGACAAAGCAAGATCCACCAGCTACAGTTTCCCAACAAATTCAGTCTGGACTGACTTAAGAAAAACTCCCCCAACTTATGGTTCTACTTGGCATGGGATAGTTTGGTTCTTCTGTAGCTCAGTACGCCCCCACCTCTTTAGCGTTTTAAAAACTAGGTCAGTTCTGACACGAAAACAGCCTGGAAAAGCCTTAGTGATTTTCCACCAAACTGTCACAAGTCAATGACCATTTTTTTCTTCCACAGTTTCTTTTTTCAGCTAATACTGATCAAATGATCAAGTTGCTTCTTTTTCCCTCTGCCTCCTGAAGCTGAAAATAGTAATTTTGGGGAAACCTACAGCTCACTTGCTTCTCTCCCTCTGTTTCTTGGCAGTGTGGATGGACAGCCACTGAGAGGGCTGGTCTTCCCAGCCCAGGCACCTTTGTCCCAGCACCTTTGTTGGCATGGCAACAGGGTGCCAGCTCCTGGGCAGCCAAGCCCAGCCTGGACACACATGCTAGGGCACGGGCACTGCAAGTGGATCTGATATCTGCTGACAGACAGCTTTCCTCTTGTGTGTATGAAGCCTTGATGTCTCCTGAAAGTTTAGAGATTTTTCAATGGGATGGTGGCACAGGAATAGTTTGTGTGCTTTGTGCACTGACCTGATGAACCCGGACAGACCCAATGGCAAACTTGATGAACCCTGCAGAAATTGCCTAAAAGAGAACTGGTGGCTGACCTTGAGCTGCTGACCTGAACTAAACCCTGAGCTACCCAGTGGTTGTTGCTATTTTCATGGCTGCCCCAGATAGCTGCCTGAAGGCAGGAATGCTCTATTTCTGGGTTTTGTTTTTTAATTTTTTATTAAAAGATGTACTGACAAAGAAAGCGCTACAGAAAGGGAGAAGCAAAAAAGCAGGGCAGCGGGGGAGAGAGAATCACTTCATACAGCTCTTCCAGATAGATGACAGATACCCATGCCCAGGCTCCTTCTCAGAGGTGGAAATGCAGTGTGCACTTCTGAAGTTCCATGGAATTACCCTTAATTTACACTGGAGTGTGAGCAGTCCTCACTGGCAGAGCTGCTGCAGCAGAGCAGGACAAATGATGAGGGAACGGGGAGGCTGCAGCAAGATTAGAAAATAAGTCTGTCCCGAAAGGAGAGATTTAAACAAATTCATGCTGGGTTTAGAAGCTTGTGGTGAGACCAGTGTTTTGCACAGTACTGTGGCTGAGCAAGCTGAGCTGGGATCCCTCCTTTTCACTTGTTGTGGGCAACAGACCATGCAGAAACCCTCTCTCCCTTTCAGGTTGTCAATGTGGTGCCCAAAATCTCTGATGTGGGGTCTCACACCACAGAGGGTTAAAGTGCTGTAGTTTCTGAGGCAGTCCTGTGTTCATCCCTTCTCTGTGGGCTGCAGTGGTTCTCATTAGAAGCAATTAATCTCCAGTGCTGTGCTCTCCTGTCAGCTCGTGCCGCTGTCATGGGTCAGCTCATCCGTAAGGAAGCAGCTGGGCATCCCACGCTGACCAGCATCTCCTCTGATGTCTCACTTTGCTCTCATCCCTCACAGGTGGTTCGGATAAATATGTGCAGAGACTTAATGCATTAATGATGCTCACAGCTATAAAGCCCCACAAATGAGGGAAACCTGGACAGCTTCTGCTGCTGCTGCAAATTAAAGTTTGAGACTGAATTAGAAGCAGTCTAAGGTTGTGAGGGATGTGAGCCATTCCCAGGTGCCTGGGAGCTCTGCAATCACTCTGTAAGAGGGCTAAAGAGGAATCAGTGCACTGGTTTGGGGCATATTCTCTGATGGGTCTGTTCCTTAGCATTAGTGCCAGCTGTAGATGATGTGAAACCTTGCTATACCTCTCCAGAGACCTCTCTTCATGGCCAAACGTCACCAATCTTTTGCACCCCTAACACCATAGAAGTTACTACTCAGCTGTGTCACAAGTGTTTTCAACACCCTCCTGCCACATGAGTTACTCTTTGGCCTTTGTATAAATTCACTTTCTGTTCAGGGCTATGGCTGGTGTAAAGCAGCTTGACCCAAGGGCTTCACTGCTGGTTTTACAGGTGGCACTGTCTGTCCAAGCAGCTCCCAGCACACGGCTGCCTCTTGCAAGGCAGCTGCCAGTGGCCAGCCAAGGACCATAGCAAGACTCAGTATAAATTTTTTTTCTCCCATTTAGTGACTGATCACCTGCAATGCAAATCACAAATGTCACATGAGACATCACTCTTATTTGTAAAACACGTCTTAGTTCTCCTGAACACCACAGAAACCCTCCACAAAACACCTGGGAAATGAGGAAAATATCATATGGGAAAACCTACTTGCCGTGGGTCAAAAAAGTAGATGCAAAAACACATGTCCCCATTTAACCTGTGCCACCAGAGCCCAGGGAATTATGCTATCCATTGTTTGACTTGCCAGCCATGACTTCAATTTCTCATTTTCACCAAACAAAATTGGGCTTTTTTAGAGCCAGTGTTCATCCAGCTTGCAAGCCATTGAAGAGCATTAGATGTAAAGGCTACAGAAACTCAGATATTAGGACCCTGTTGTATGACAAAGTAACTTTGCCAGCACTAGGAATCTGGCTGGAGGTGACCTGTGGTCATAGGAGCTTCCACCCCAGAGAACCTGAGGGAGGTGACTGGCATAAATGTGCCCTGTGTAAGAGCTAGGAGTGGTAACCCTTAGACTGGCACCTACACAACTCCAGTTTGTCCTACATCCTACATTATTTCTTTCGCACAACTGTCTGCTGGTGGTCTGGTCTCCTTTAAGTTTTGCTGCATTTCAAGTGCACTTCTGAGAGAATTTCCCACTGAATGAGTCAATGCCATGTTAATGAAATACACTGCTGCCCTGCCATGCTGCCAGCGCCAGCTCTGCTCCTACTGCTGTTTCTGAGCTGAGCAGGAAGAGCACACATGCCACCTTGTCAAAGGCACAAAAACATCCTTTCATAAAACTATTTTGACTTGTAGCTGATTTGCTAAACATGTTCAAGCACTGAACACTTATTAATAAGCGTCCCTGCAGAGTGCAGGCAGCACCCAGAGCCCTGGAGGAAGTGTCAGGGAAAGGTTTTGGCAGCGTTTCCTTCCTCCCCTGCAGCCAGGAGCCAGACCCTGGGAGCTGACTCTGGGCAGCTGGCACGGCAGGAGGGATGGCAGACAAGGGCAGACCCAGTCTGTGCTCAAGCTGTCTCCTGCCTTGCTCAGCCGGTCACTCCCTGGAGGATGCTCGTCCCAAGGGCCTGGCCGTGCTGCTGCCTTCTCCTAAAGCTGCCAGAGCCCGGGCGCTCTGTGCGAACCCAGTGCCCTTCCCGCGCATCTCCGAGGGGTGTAGGCTGAGAAGAAATCTTCAGAGACTGGGGAGGAGTTCAAAGGCTTGGTGGGCAGTGTCATGGGGAATTAATAATGGGTTTTGCAATGGGGAAAAAGAGTTTCTGAATGTGAAAATAAATTGCTCATCTACTTAAACCCTTCTTAGCTGGGGGCTCTTCTGTCTGCTTGTGGCTAAATTCCCACTCCTGCGGTTTGTACACAGGTAGCCATCCCGTGCAGCTTGTTTTGTGTTTAGGATCAGTATTGAACATTGGGAAGGAGACAGTGTTTCAAGCTGAGTCTTCCCACTTGTTTTTTCAATTAGTGCAGCTTTTCCCATTGTCTTCCTGCAGCTGTTGAGGAAGAGTCTGGAATGAGTCATGACACTCTCCAGTTGTCCCTTGCAATGTCCAGCCTGGAGAGGATGGGATGATTTGCCACTGGCTGTTTGTGCTTTGCCAGCCATGCAGAGGACTAGGCAGCTCAGGTGCACAGAGTGGGCTAAACCCCTTCCTGGGGGCAGCTCCCATCCCATGCTGGCCCCCCGACAAGAGCACCTCATGGGTGGGAGAGGCTTTGCTGGGGTGGCTGAGTGGTGGCCCCCCATGTGATGACTGCTCTGCAGTGCTGTGGCTTCTCCCCAGCTTGCTGGAGGGAAATTGCCCTGCCAAGCCACAGGCTGTATTGCCAAGGGTGCAATGCTGGAGCACGAGGAAGGAGGATGCAAAGAAAGGCCATTGGGTGGAGGAAATACAATTGTTTACCTCTCCACTGCTAGTAAGTCTGCCTAAGTGCCATGTCTGTCCAAGAGTCTGCTTGAAATCAGTGGGTTATGCTTAGAAATCAATTATAATGCAAATCCAGAAGAATGCAGTTCTATGGTGATACCCCAGGCACTGCCAGACAGACCCTTCCTGCCTTGCAGAAGCATGGGTTTTACTTAATACCCATGCTGGGCCAAATTCTTCTCTCAGCTTAGGTCATTCTTGTCCAATTATTTCTCAGACCACTTATTTCCCTTATAATCTCGACAGTCTTTCAGGAAGTGCTGAGCTTGTCTGGGATTTTTCTTTTGCCCCTCAGGTGCTGGGTTATCTGGTTTTAAAGCTGTGGAGTGCTTCAGTGATCCTGCTGCAGGGAGCCTGCTGCAGACACACTGTCCTGTGCTGTGTTCAGAGGCTTGCCTGAAAAACCAAAAAAATGAAGAAATGAGGGTAGCCTGGCCATTATCTGTTGATTTCCATTATAAAGGAGCACCATAGACCATGCAGTATTTCAGTGATGTAACCTGGTTCTGTACCCACAGGCAGAATTTGGCCTTCTGTGTCCTGGCACAGGAGGTGCAGGAAAGCTGTGGAAGTAGTTCCATCAGGGTAAGTGCATTAATTACATGTTTTGAAATTTAATTTCCAGCATTAAAATGCATGAACAGAGATTTTACACTAAAATCAATGATTTCCTCTGAATACTCTTCTTTTGTGCCTTCTCCATTTGAGCTTTTGTTAGTCAGTTGATACACACCATTTTACAGCCTGTCTTTTGTGCAGTGGCCTTTCAGCTGTCATGCTCCGACTGCATTCAGCCTCGATGTATAGAGCATTTATCGTTTGCTTTGGGAGTTTTTTAATGAACGTTTCATTTAATATTCAGCTTTACTTGCCATTCGTCAGCAAGATCAACATCCTGTTGAATTTCACTCTGGGCAACCTCGGTGCATCAGCGAGGGCTCCACGTCTTGTTTCAACAATAGCTGCAAATAGGCCACAGGATCGTTTTTGTCAGTCATGCTTAAAAGTGAAGACAACAGAGGTCTAAATTCAGACCGTAATGGAAATTACCCTCTTTTTTCTTTCCTTCTCAAGCTCTGACCCACTTTTTCCCCTATATCTCATCTCTAGTAAATGTCTTGAGCTCCATCTAAGGGTGTTCTGTCAAGGGGAAACAAGAATTATGTTTGCTTTCTTCCCTTGTTTATGCTGTGTGGAGCAGGCCAAAGAGGTTTCTCCCTCTTTATCCAATAATGTCCCCTTGCTTTCTTTTTATGATTACTCCAGGGCTTGTCCTAATAGACTTGCTGGATAACTGGCATAATACAGATACATGTGAAATCTGCTTTGCTGAGAGGAGTAACAGTTTTTCATTAAGACTATTCATGTCCTTTGGGGACTTTTGTTCTGTTTCATTGAAATGCCTACAAATATGTAGGAGAAAATATATTCATGTTAAATGGTTGGATAATTCTGCCTTCTTACCCAGATAAGAGATGGACAAGCACTATATGAGACATTCTGGAAATTCTTCGACAAAAATAGAGAAAGCCAAAATTGGTATTTTAAATATATATTTCTTTTAGAGCTATAAGAAGAAGTCCCAATCCTCTTATGCCTTGTTTTTATAGAGAAATAAAAGCACAAGCAAGAGCACAAGCCAATTTTTTGTTTTGCTTTGTTTTCCTTGGTAGGTCACTGCTAACAGAGTATTATTTAAAATCCCAGCAACTGCTACTGAATCCTGACCTGATTTGGAATCTTTTCAAAGCACACAAAACCAGGTTGACAGAGCTGATTTCAGAGACTGGTTTGCCTTTGGTTATCTCAGCTGGGATTGCCACAGGGGCAGGAGAAGCACCAGCAAACTGATCAGCCACCGGGGTTGCTTTCAAGAATACTCATTAGTCTGGAACAGCAGCATCAAATCCTATAAACTTCCTGAGATTGGTGATGTGCTGGCCATGGCATTAGCAATTGCCTTCTGAGAGCAGTGACCTCCAGAAACACCTTTTCTCCTTCTCTTTCCCTCTTTGCATTTTCTTAAATTTCCTCTTTTCAACACCCCTGTGCACCTTTAGTGCCTATAGCAGTGACCTTCCCTACCATCAGTTTCCTCTTCTGCGCATTTCTGCCTGTTATTTCAAGGGGAATTGATGATCTTTTGCAAGCCCTTGGAACTGGCTTCCTTCTTTTGCTACAGACACTGCAAATTTGCCATATTTCCCCCATAGTAGTGCTCCGCACCCAGTTGCTGTCAGTCATTTCTGCAGGATCGATTACTCCAGGAGAGAAGGTATGAATAGGCAAATAAATTGGCATTGACAATAGTCATAAACATCCTGGCTGCAAAATCCCCTGACATTTCTATAACTTTTTTTTTTTTTTCTTTTTTCCCAGAGTTTGTAATTTAAACATGAAGCAAGCTGTATTCAGATAGGAAGTGAGGAAGGATGGTAAAGGAGGAAGAAGGATGGATGATCAAGGCATAGATCATTACAGTGATTAATTCAACACCATGTGCTTGTGTGGATGTGTTCCAGGATTTTATTGTACCACAGAAAGCAATCTCAAGTAGTTTTGGGATGAAGTTTTTTTGTTCTTGCTAACCCTTGTTTCTAAACCCAGAGTTTTGGGTTTTTTAAAAAATCATGAGTCTCACTAAAATGTCAATATTCTATGACCTGCTCTCTCTGTATTTCTGTGTACTCTTCCTGGATTTCACTCCTGAGTTCTTCCTCAAAAGTGAGCGGTACCACTGTTGCTATTGCCTTCCCTCTGCAATTTCAGTCCATTTCAGAAAGGCTCTACTCTTGAATTCGAAAAAAGAGATTTCCTCCCTGGAGGACCAGAATTTTATCCTCATCACAGAGCTTTCACTACTCTGTAATACACAGCAATCATCTAATATCTCTCTTCTTTATCCATAAAATGAAAGCATTAACATCCCCATCTGTCAAAGATTACATGTAAACATTCATTCCTCCCAGAGTGTCATGGAGATCCATGTTCCCTTTCAGATAAGCACTGCTGCCTCTTCTTTCCTAACTCCTAATCCAGGGCAGCAGCCTTGAAGAACATTTCAGAAGATATTCACACTTTAGTGACTCATCCTCACATGGAGGTAAATACATACGTAAGCATATACTTGCAGAGGGGTTTCCACAGTCATTATGTACTCACTGAATAATATTTTAGAGCCATGAGAGGGAAGCTGATTTTAAGGAACCACAGTAATTTCAAACTCAGGGGCTGTATCCCAGCAAACAGGTCATATGCCTGCAAGTCCTTTGCTGTTTTCCCAAACATTTTGGAATCTCTCAGGTCAAAATCTTGCTTGGTGTGTTTTCCATGATGATTGTCAGTGGTCTATTAATTCTAGCAGCTCCAGGGAAAATTCTATCTGTGTCTTCCTGCAGCTACATGGCATGTGATTTGTTCTCATCTACATAATCCATCTGTCCCCCAGTCTGAGAGCCCCAGGTGCCAGGGAGCATGGGGATCAGTGAGCTGCTCTGAAAGGCACGGACAATAACCTTGCATAATTTCTGGGTTTTTTTTTCTTAGCATCTGATTAGATTAATGTGATTCTGTGTATGAGTCATGTAATGGGTGTCTCTTTAATGTACATCTTCTCAGCCGTGGCGCCTGTTTCTGAGACATGATGGAGATCAGTAAATGGAATTACAGGTGCTTGATTCATCCCAGGATCTCATCTGAAGCAGTGTGATAATTCCTTGCTGTGGTCAGAAACCACATGCAGAGCCTCTTTGCCTCTGAGCATGGAGTAGGCTCTGGCCTATGGGTGCCAATCCTCAATCCTCCAGGCCTCTCCATCCTGAGGACTTCAGCAAAAGCTAAACAACAAGAGACAGCCATCAGCTCAGATGGGGAAACCTCTAAGGGAGAATGTCCTGCTTGTTGGGGTGCTGTGGGAGGAGCCCAAGCACATTAGCTCTAACACAGCCTTCCTGGATCCAGCCCTCTGTTACCTGTCACAGGAGCTCTGGCAGCCTCCAGCAGATCTGCTCTGGTTCATAGGTCTGACTTTGAACTAAGATTTCCCCATCAGACCTCAAATACTAGACAAACCAATCTTTGTGGTGTGGCCTTTTTTTATGTACACTTTGTCATGGTTTTCTCCCAAATAATCCTGACTGACTTGAATGTACAAAGATCTGTGGTATCTAATCCAAATGGTCTAGAGGACCTGACATGCCCCATCACCACCACAGCAACATCTGGCTCTGGGTTAATTGTGGCAGGCATTTAATCAGACATTTGCAGTATATGTGTCCATGGATGAGTTTGTACTGTGGAAACAAAACACACTCTCCCTGTGTTCCTCAGAGCCTGATGTTGCTGGATTATTTTTTCCTAATCTAAAGAGTTTTGATTTTTGGATGTTTGCATTCAGGTGGGAAGAGCTATAGGGGGACATAAGGCTGAGGACAAGTAGCAAAACATGAGAGCATCCAACATGTTGGGTATTAGGAAAATATGCACAGAGTTGCTGGGCAAAATTATGCCTGTTGGACAATGTTAAGACTTTCCCTGCTAATATGTAGCCCACAAGGGTATTCTGTAAAAAGCCATCCAGACAAAAAAAAAAAAAAAAAAAAAAAAAAAAGAAAAAAGATGCTGTGTTCACTTACAAGTTGACCAAAACTATTTTGCTTCCCTTTATTATTTTTTTGCAGTTGCTGCTTCTTCAAAACTCTTTCATTCAGCAAGGACAAAACATGTTTCTTTTCCAATATTGTTTGTCTCCACCACACCTAGAATTTCACAGTCTTGTGTTTTGAGAGGATGGGGAGGACCCTGAGGCCAAGCTCTGCAGCAAATGAATACTAACATCTTGCCTCATTGCTCCCAGACTTTCTCTCTCAAGTGAGCGTGATGCTGCCTCACTGAAAGAGTTTTGAAGTCTTTGCTCTGGAGACACTCTGAAATGGTTCTGTGATGTTGAAATGACCTTTTTGTGTAGAAAATTTCCATGCAGCTCACTGTCCTACCAGAGCAGGCATTACTGGTTGGTTCCCAGATTTGCACCTCACTGAGGTCTGTGCTAACCTTGTCTCTTCACTGCTTCAGCACTGGAGGGAAATGGGTGTAGAGGCTGAAAGAACTAGCATAGGAGACAAACACCAGGCAATAATAGTTTGCAAGTGAAAAAGGCCTCAGAGAGATCACACAAAAATGGGAGTAGATCTTCATGAAGTAAGTAACAAATGAAAAACACACCTTGCTATTAAGATAATGAAAAGTAGGTGAAATTTCATCTGCTTGTGTGGGTTCTTCCCCCAAAGCCTACCTCTCTCGGGAGAAATCAGCCCTTGGAGCCATGTGCTCTGGAGAATCCCCAGCTCACAGTTTCCTAGCTACAAGAACCAGCAAGGGATTTGGTTTGTAATCAAGCCTGTAGCTTGCAAGACTTTAATATGCATAAATGTTTGAATTTTTCTTGGTGAGAGAGAAATGTGTCTCAGGCCCCTCCAGACCATCCCTTATGATGTTTCAGCCATGCACGTGAGGCCACATGGGTCCATGTCCTTAGGAGGTCACTGGGCCATCAAGATGTCAGTCTGCTAATGGACTAATTATCTCATGTGCCTCATAAGCAACACAGCTTCTGGTACACAGCAGCACGGCCCACTCCCCATGTCCACCAGCTTGCAAGAGGCCAGCACATCAGCTAACTGCACTGATTTTGGGGAAATTGTCAGGGAGAGGGTGCACTCCTGACAACAGGAGAATTTGAGGACCAAAGAGCCGATTTTGTGGTCACAAAGTCACTGCAAGAGAGAAGACTGGCCTATTTCCAGAGGTGAAGAGGAAAAGTAATTTTGAAAGGACAGGCTGGAGTCAGAAGTGTTTGCAGCTCAGTGCTCTCTTCAGTGGATTGTGAAGGTGTAGGGTATATCTGCATGGCCCCATGACAGAGAGTTCACATGATACATATGGAACTGTAATTCCAGATGCATCTGCAGAATAAGGCAGCTAGTTCCCTCCAAGGTGAAACCCACCCCAAAGGTTGGCTGGACTCATCCATTTCCCTCAGAAGACCTATCCCTGGGCAATATCACCTCGTGGTGGCAAACCTAGCACAGGACTGTACTGTGCATCAGGATCTTCTGTTCCCCTCTTGGAGCATAGAAAACCCCCAAGTCTCCCCTTCCCACTTCTCCCATGGCTCCAGGTCACAAGTCACCTCTGCTCCGCTCTCACCTTTCCTTGAAGGAATGCCAAGGAGTCCTGCAGGGGACAGTGTGGGAAGGAAGAGATGAGTGGGACCTGGCTGCATCCCCTACCCATTCCCACTGTGGCACATTTCAGCACTGGAAGAGAAGGGAGTGGGATCTTCCCCAGGCCCCTGACAGGGAAGGGGATAGAAGGGAAATACAGGACTGCTGTACATACAGTGGCAGTAGCTCTCAACTAATAATACTTCTGGGTTTAGACATTTTATGTGCTTTAGATTGTGACATTTACCACAGTGTTGATACAACACCATCACCAAGGCCAAAAGCATTGCAGCAGCTTGAGATCACTGTGTAGGTGTGTTACCTCTGGGGTTTTTTTTCATTTTTAGGATGGTTGTGCTATTGTGTTTGGGTCAACCTGCCCAAATTCAAGTTTCACTGCTGCACCACATGCCTGCTGGACTTCAGCCAATGCCATGAGACATGACCAGTGCCTGTCTTTGTGCTTTGATTTTAGGAACTCTTTTTACCAGAGGGAAAACAGATGCTTTCCATCCAGACTAATCAGGGAAGAAGTTTCACCCAGGGGATGCATCTGTTTAAAGATAGTTTAAATGTAATCAAATTGGTCAAGTTTGAGGACCAGCAGAGCTCTGCCATGAGGGACAAAGCAAAGGGACTGACTAAAAATAATAAAATCTGCGCTCACATGAGATTCTGGGGACCGTGCTGTGCACTTTGCTATGAACTGAAATACCCAGAAGATAAAATAGCAGCTGGGATTAAAACAAAGCTGGCATCAGTCCAAAGTACCAGTAAATCACGTGGGATTATTACTTTACTAGAGATTTTATTGGTCTGGAAAGAAAAGAAAGTAGAAACCGATTTCTGCTAAACAAAGGAGTTAAGAGAAATCTCCAGCAAAACTAAGCCCTCATCCTTCAAAATCTCTACACAGTTCTTAACTGTGAAATTAACAATGTATGAAGATCTAAATCCACTGTTTCCAAGCAGGAGGCTGTCAAGGGCTGCACCATTCCATAAGGGATTATTTTTCTCCATGACATACATACAGAATGACATACAAAGGATAGGAAATAATCAAATGTGAATAGATTCCATATCTACAAAATTTCCTTTTCTGTTTATACAGATGTTGAAGGTGAACACAAGGGAGAGCAGGCATTTGGCATGTTAGAGGAGAAAGGCGGAAGAGGTGAGGAGGAAGGAACACATGGTAAAAAATAGGATCTAAAAGAAAACACAGTGGAGCAGAAGTGTCAGAACAGTCCTTAAAATAACCTGGCTGATGGGTATGATGAATGATGCAGAAACAGTGGTTGCTGTAGTCAGGTGTCCAGATGAAGCATCCTCCTATAACCACATTCCCTGGGAGGCTTCAGTCTGGACCACTTGCCAGAAACCAGCCACAGCTTGTAGCTGGTGCCATAGGACAACAGATGTTTAACAACATCCTCTGAGAAATAAATTTGTGCAAAACACCAGTAAACATGTAATGATACCCAACAGCATCAAAACAGTGGGAAGCCTGGAGTTTGCCATGGAGAACAGGACTGAAGAGCAATTAGAAATAGACCAGTACCATCTCTCTCTGACTGGAGTCTGCTGGATGTCTGATGTGCTGCCTTGTCTCATTACTGAGGCTGGTACAACTTTATTGACAATATATCTGAAGAAATTATTTTGAAAATGAAAACACAACCATCCCCTCTTATCTCCAAGGCAAACATTATATTTTAGAGGTTATTTAGTGAACCAGCTGCTCTAAATAGGTTTTTGGTCACAGCTATGGTGGAATGTGCCTTGGGCTTTGCTTTGCTAAGAAGCACAGATTAATCCCAAGCCACTCTTTCTTCCAAGGCTCCAGCACATATAGTTCAAAGGAAAATATTAGTGCAGACTGCATTGAACTGTGCATTAATTGAGCTTGCTGCAAGGCAGGCATATACAAAGTGGTTGCAAGTCAAGCATTGCTTGAGGAGCGGAATGAGTATTCTAGGGTGAGAGTAATCTGGCCACAGCCTCTGGCCCAGATTTTTTGCTGAATTCATTGCCTGACATTTTCTTAGAGTCTAAGTATTAGGAGTCCAAATGTCTGAGTAGGATATGGGAAGTGGATGCTGTGAAAGCCTCCATCTGCATAACTGCGTTATCTCGTTGTGGCAGACACTTCAAGGTAATGTCACTCATATGAAATTCACACCAACTATTCCCATCTCAAGATTTCATATCATCTCTTATGATGGTATCTGAGCCCTCTGCACAGTCAATACTACTTGGAAACTCTAGTACATAGGTGTAGTTAGTCCATGGACTTTTCCTGTCCTTGTGGTATGAGAGCTTCAGTTTTTCAGTTTTTTCTTCTGTTTTAAATCCTTCTCTGATGAGATGGTTTTGCTGTGTAGTTGTGTTCCTAATGGAGAATAAGCTTTTACGGGTGGATGATCAGCAACTAGAATTCACAGTTTCTTTAAGAAATGTAACCAAGAAGGTAACTTTAGATCATAATTAATAATAAAAAGAATTGTAAAAGAGGACATAAGACTCCCTCTTTCCATGTAGTTTCATGTTCCTATTGGAGTACTTCTAACCAACAAGATTCAGAATGAAATTCAAGTTCCACCTTTTGTATCTTGGAGTCTCTGGAGCATACGAGTGCACTTTGTGCAGCCATGGTCCCTTTGTAAGCCAAAGTCACATATTTGTAATCCTATTCTATTTTATCACTAATGTAATAACGTACTGGAAAGCACGTTTGGAAAAAACAGTCCAAGCCAATTTCTTTCAAACTCCTGCAATTTAGCCTGCAAATCAGAAGATGGCAGCAGTAAAGCATGGTTAGGCCCTTTTTTTTGTTCCCCCAGGCCTTTGTTTAAAACTATGTTTTCGTTCCAAAAAATGGCAGATTTTTAAAAAAGGTATATCTTTAACAGTGCCATCAAATATGACAGGCATCCTTCCAATAGAGGAGAACCCATGACTGCCTTTCATCCTGATAGAAACCAGCATCAAGAGCAGAATATACCTTACTATGTGTAAGAGCCTTTAGAAAAATCATGTTGCCCTAATATCTTCAGAAAAATAATGATTCATCTTAGCTATACTCCCCTCCCCCCGTATTTCTGTAAATGTTCATATACATGTAATTATGCAACAGAGTGAACATTTACGGAAATTCAAGGATTTCTCTTCTTTTTTAAATTAAAAAACCCTATTATTATTGCAAGTATTTCCCCCACTTCTTTAAAGCTCAGGAAAAGCAGAAAGGGTCTGCAGTGGGAATATTCTCTAAGTCTTTGGCTATGACTCTGTCAGCTTCACCCATAGCTTAACAGGTTGTCAGCTATCAAAGGACACAGTGATGCCAAGAGACAGTGTGTTTGATTGAGGTTGTTATCACAGACAGAAAAGCCAAGAAATGAGGCACTGTCACTGTGTGTGTGTCCCCTTCTTCAGCAATAACTTAGTATGGTTACTGGACTGTATTCTCAAGGTTTACTCTCTGACATGGCTGTCAACATGTTTGCTGAGCCTTGGCGTGACAAGGCCTGCCCTTCTTCAAGTTCTGACCTTACCAGTTGCCTTACTTTGCTGGATCCTTGCAAATGTCATTGCATTTCACTCTCACTTCAGAGAGATTTGAAGCAATTCTATCCCTTCTGTCACTTTAAGGGGACAGTTCTGGGAGCACTCCTGTGTGAAGCAAACCAGATGCTGGTTTTGACAGCATGTGATACTGTCTGTGTTATAAAACCAGTGCAATATATCTAGAGATGAGAGTGTTTTCCCTATCAGCCACGTACCTCACACTCTTCACTTCAGTGAGGATAACCTCCCCTGAGACAACTTTCTGTAGCTACTACTGAAGAACCAGGTGCCTTTTTCTAGGCAGGGCTCCTCAAGTGCTTTGGTTGTGCAATGTGTCATTGCAGTGTGCCCTTCCCTCAAGAATGATGAATTCTGCACAATTTCTTCTCCCTGGGCTAAGCTGTATGCTTTAGTCTGACAGACAGGATTCATATGTCTTCAGTTAACAGGGTCAGGAGTCCAAGTAATTTCTGGTTTTCACTGGATATAAAATATGTACGTAATGCACAACATGTCAGCGTTGCCTTTATTTTGTAATGTTCATTTCTTCTAACTGTATTCATGGCTGGGGCATGGAAATAACTTGGGATATTCACATAGTATTTTCTACAAGAAGTTATTTCTCTTGTGCAGCACACTTTTGCTGCTCAGCTGCTTCCAGTGAGTGTTTTTTAACTTCCACAATGAGCCTGAGCAGGCTGACATCAGTCAGAGATCAAATCCCATGTGATTAACTGTGCAATAACCACAGCTAATATGGTCTTACCCTGTATACCTCTAGTAATCCATTTAAGACCTAAATAATCTAGTCAAAATAATAATTTGTGAGGTGTGCATCAGTTGGCAGAAAGGAAGAAGAATAGCTGTGATTCCTCTCCCTGTCCCAGACTCAGGGCTCCTAATGAAGAGAGTTGCACCTTCCCACAGCACATGGGTGCTTCAGAGGGCAGCTACAAGTCCCTGCTGTGCCTTTATTCCTCCTGGGTAACACAGACATGTAACCTGATCCATCACTGAATCTCTCCAGAGTTCAGACAATATGATTCAACTAATTTTACAAAACTCTGCCTATTACTTGCTTTAATAAAGATGCAATGGATCATGATGACATAAGATATAAAATCACCAGTGTGGTTTTGACTAATATATTGGCCATGCAAGAAAGGAAATAAAGGCTGTTCAAAAGCTGGTACCATCCTATGTCCTGAGAAGGAGTTGGATTTCCAACTGATTTTTAGAGGCATCCTGACCTAGTNAAAAAAGGTTGTAATGAAAATCACAAGTTAGGTCAGAAATATGGAGACTGTATTTTTTACAGTGCTTATTTTACAAACCTAAATGTTGTAATCTGGTTCTATAAATTTTCATAGAACAAAAACATCCAAAAGTAACGAATGGGCATATTCCCTTAGAACTGGGGAGAATTGAGATTATGAAAATGGAGTTGATAATTTATGAAATCAGAGTAGACAGCACCACAAATACCATCCAGTTACACATTTTCCTTAGATACATTGGCTCTGTACATGCCCACAGGTAAGACTGAATGATCTTCCCTGCTTTCTTGTATTTAAAAACAAGATTCAAATCACAATCTCTCAATAGAGAGAGCTTTTATGTAATACATGATTGTTATCAGTAATAATAATTGAACTAATGCTTTCTTTATATCACTCATTCAGGAAGGCCAGACAATAAAATAATGTCCCCCTTTTAATTTAATTTTGCCATGGGAATCATTGGTGCAAATTGGCAAAATCCCTGCAGAGAAGGATTATATTTTTTAAAAGAAAAGAAATAAAACCCCTGCACACTGATGCTATCTTGATAGTGCCTAAAAATCCACCATTGTGCCAACTTTCATTTCTTGATTAGATCAGAATATGTGAAGATTATCTATAAAAATGTCTGTAAAAACTTTGATAGAAAAATATTTATATTCCCTGGGAAAACCCTCAGTCACTCATGACTCTAAGGAAATATATTAATGGACTTTTCCTATGCATCTAATCAGAAAGTGGTTTTCTTCACTACATGTGTTTGTACTTCTATTAAGGCTCAAAACAGAAAATTATTTAGCTGCTCTCTCTGAGGTAGGGCAGATGTGCCCATATATTGAATGAATCCCAGTGCCCTGCAGAGACAGTAAAAGCTGGAGTGTATTACAACAGCAGATACCACTCTTATTTCTAATTTTCCCAGTGGAAAGATCAGAAGTTCAAATTTGTGGACAAGTTGGCTTCTCAGTGTGTGCGCACTCAGCCTGTAAGGCCTTGATCCCTCCAGCTCCCTTTGGATGCTGAGCCACTGCATCTGCCAGCCTGTTCCCAGTCTGATTGTGGGGGACAGGATGATTGCAGGAGGCTGCTGTGTTGATATCCCCAGTTCCTTCTGTTCCACAGAACACATCACTGCCCATTCCAGAGGTGATGCTATGCATGGAAACACCTGCAAACCTTTGTGCAATTGGGGGTCCAATGAAGTAAGGGCTGGCTGTCTTTGTGGGATCAGCTCTGAGCCACAAAAATGCTGAACTAGAAATACCCTCAAAGAACTGCTTAGGAAGTCTGGAAATAAAAGCTGAACCTTTGGTATTCGTTTCAGGTTGAGCTGCTGACTCTGGAAAACAAAGGCATTTGAGATCCGTGTCAATTATCAGACAATTATTGTAGACTGTCAGTAGTGTCCTTGGCTCTCTATTTCTGCACAATTTGAGAAAATAGTCTTTCATACTGAGAGATACTGTTGCAGAAATGTTATATATTGGCACTGCATGCATGGGAAGAACTTCACCACCCACAGTCAAAGCTGGAGAGCAGCTGACATATAATCGAGGCCTGAAGAAAGTGTCTGTGGCAGGCACTAGATTACAGAGCACAGTGTGGTGATTACAAACCAAGGTACTCCCAGATCAAAAACCTTAGTTGGTACATTTTAAGCTCTATGAATAATTTAAAATATTCTTCTGAGCCAATTTCTACATTCAGTGTTTGGAAATAAACCCAATTCCCCTCATATGGCTAGAGCTTCAAAGTGATAAGAATTTGCACATGTAATCCTTACCTAGTTGCTCAGTAGGACATCAGCCACATGCTTAGATTAATGGTTAGGCTTTTCCATAACACAGGGGAGAATACTGTAATTGGTGGCAATGCAGACCCCACCTGCAAGGCCTGGAATATTGCATTTTCCACATTTGCCTCAATTCATTAGCTGGAGCTGTGAAAATAGGATATGACATCCGCCTGGGTTTGTGTGTGCAAAATAGCAGCTGTGTGAGATGTGATGGCAATAATTGGCTGCCTGCAGAGCAAGAAAACACCCACATAAATGACGTCTCTCTCTTCTAAAACATTAGGCAAGGAAGCCTTTCAACAAGGGGCAGGCAGCCTCTCAGGAAACAACTGTCAAATCTGCTTACATCATTGTGTCTCATTAAACTGGGAAACGCAGCTCTTCTAATCATTAGTTCAGACTGTGCATCATCCCACCATCCATCAAGGCAGTACTATTGTAATGGATTTTTTGTGTCAGTGTTCACCATGGCAGACTACTTGGAGACTCCTGTAATGCAGCCATTTTTCCTTTAACAGGAAGAAAAGGAACAATTTTAAACTAGGGATTCTTAGGAAAGAGATTGAAAACAACACAAAAAGGATTGTTGCATTGTCAAAAGAATTCATAATGGACCTACACCTTCAATGCTGTTGTCTCTTCAAACCACTGTGTCACAATAAGGGTATGGAAGAGTCAAAGAATAGAAGAAGAGATCAAAGGAATGGCACCTCTATTAATAATGAGTATACCCTCCAAGTGTCTTCAAAGTAGAAGTGAAACATCTTGAGGCCCTGGGGGGTGGGGGTGCTGTCATATGGATATACAAAGTCTGAGTGACAATAAGAAATTAAGCCTGGAGTGCTATTCACCATTTCTCATAATTCAAAAATCATACATACAAAATGAAATTGTTATATTCAACACTGTGCAATTCCAAGCAGTCAAAAGGATGCATTTCCATACAGTACACAGACATACAGTGGAACATATGCTATAGGGTACTTAGGATGCTGAATGATGACTTCTCTCCATGAGTCTGTAGAAGATAAAATCTCTGACAGCTGAAATAACTGCTACCTCAACATCTTGATCAGGAGCTTCTCTAGACTGCTGAAACGGGAGGTGCAATGGGTGTCCTATTCTTACACTCTTCCTTAAACCCTGACTTCTATGAGCTACTTGAATCTTCAGTGTGAGCCAGTAGACTTACTGGTATGTTTCAATGGTGTAAATAAATTTTTACTGTTGCTATCTTTATTATAATGGAAGTGATAAAACAACACCTTACACCACTAGAATTATTTATTTTTGAAAACATGCTGTTTTTACTAATGTAAAAAAATCTCAAAGGACTCTGTCTGGAACTGAAAAGTAATATGGAACCAAGAAGAGTTGATATTATAGTCAAGGCCTTGAATCAGTAGTACAGTTATTTTTCTCCACCTTTTCAGATTATTCCTTAATTAGTTTTTTAATTTTAAATTTGTAAGTTGCAATGTTTTACTTTTTTTCATCTGCAGCCCCCAATATCAATTTTCCTATTAAAAAGGAAAATCAAGGCAGATTCTAGAAGCATCTAAAATATGTATTTAAGACAACATCTCGTCATGTTTGCAACACCTTTCAGCTGTGATGCCAGGACAAGGCATGACAATGGCTGTGACTCCTTAGATTACTGTCATCCAGAGACTTCAACTACTGGATCTCATTGTGTGCATATTTTGGGGCAGGGACTTTATACAGCCTACAAGTAATACTGTGGTATAGTCCCAAGAAAAATAACATCTGAAAGTTATCTTGAGCGAACAAAAGCTGTGCTTCTCCCTAGCCATATGTGGTAAGTCATAAAAGCAAAAAAGAAAATAGAAGTGACATAGTCAGCAGTGTGACCTTTACAGCTGCAAACCCACTGGAAATGGGAAGAAATCATCTGTTATAGGAAATACTGAGCAAAGAGAGACCACAGCAGCAGCTGGCTGGCCAGCCAAATCCAGGTTCTGGCATCTAAATGCCACAGACGCCTGCTAGGTAACTGATAAGCAGAAGCATTAATTTGCCCTCTGTTTTGGCACTCTTCAGGTTTACAAGAGTAAACCACTGGCTTTTTCCAGTAGTCAAAATCAGGAGCTTTTTTATAAAGTTGCAGTATTAAGAAAGGTGGGTGCTTTCATATTATTATGCCCTCACTACTTATCTGTCTCAATCAGCATGAAATCTTGTATTTCAAATAATCAGCAGTGTGATAATATAGTTAATGAAAAACAGAAAAACATGTCTGTGAAGGATAGAGAATGAGAATAAAATGGCATAAAACTTTTTATTTTTCTTCATAAATTTTATTCAGCTTTGAGTAAGCTAAGAGCATCAGTTCTACAAATAGTGTCTGCTTGATATGTCTGGTCTACTAGGCAACACAAAAAGGAAGGTAAGGATAGAAAAAAGTGCAAGGAATGAAGGCTTCAGTATTTGTCCCATTAAAGGCCAGCCATAACACACATTACTGCCTGGGCTGCCCAGTGGCTGGCACGAGCCAGCTTCCCACTGCCTGCAGTGGAAAAGGTCTCAATGAGCTGCCTGGGACTGTGTGGTGGCTGAGGAACTGAGTCAGGCATTCACATCCCTCTTCATACTGTGTGGCTGTCATCTCTGGAGGAGAGGAAGGAGGTGTGAAATATCATGATGGTTAGGAGAAATATGCACAATGACCGTGTCTTGAGCACCCCCCAGGATAACAGGAGGAGCTGATGCCATCCCTGCACTGCCAACTCTGTTCTGGCTTCTCAGTCTGTGATGAGATAACATCAGAAACAAGAGTAAGATCTGGCCTGAACTTGGGTTTCTTCCTTTGCTCCTCTTCACTCATGTGACAGTAATGCTGGAAGAAAAAAAAGGACTGCTTACCAGTGAGGTAAGGGATGAGGCTTCCAACGGGAATTTGTGTGAGATGGCATGGGACTGGGAGGTCTAGGGGTGATAGGTGACTGCATGTCAGGAAGTGAGAAGCACTGGGATCTTGTTCTTTTGGAAAATGGAGACATATGAGAAGAGGAAGGAGATATAAGGGAGTTATTTTGTTCTAGTACTTTGTACCAAAAAAAAAAAAAAAAAAGTAACTTTTGGCTGTGCAGCTAACTTACCCTGGACTGGCTCTTCATTCTGCAGGAAATACAGGGAGAGAGAGCCTTTCATACTCTTTACACAGGAACCCAAACAGCAAATCCAGACCAAACTCTGAATCTACAACAAGTGGCTTGATTCTGCATGATGTTGAATATCACAAACTTCTCCAGGGTTGTAGATCTTAGGAGGCACTTCAGTGTGCCACAGTCCCATGTTACTGAGGGAAGCTAGTGAGGCTGCTGGTACAAAGCAACATGAGACCTGGGAAAGTGAACTGAATGGTACCCATGAGATCCAGATACACTCCTTGTGGCCACTGAATTCCTGAATGTGGGTGGGAAAATCCCTTCCCCTTCAAATGCTTCTTTTTAGCTATTCCTGTAATGAATAGAAAAGTGTCCACCTCCATCAGAAAGCTATTTGGGAATCATAACAATCAAAGAAAAGGCAAAGCATTTCATTGAGTTTTTTTCAGGACCTTTGTGTTAAATGTATTTTACGTTATTCCAGTGTCAGAGTCAGCCATAAAGTTAATGCATTAAGGATATAGAGGTGTGGCTGCCAAAGTCACTGTGTGGCACTGGGCAGAGTCTCTTGCATGTCCTTCCTAATAGAAAACACTGGTAATAACATCTCAGTGAGTAGCTGTAGGGTATGATGTTAATGATTATACAGTGTTTTGAAAGTTCAGGCTTGCCATAAAAGTACTGGTATGAGGGTCTGGGTACATGTGAAAAGAAATCATGTTTCAGTCTCACTGCTGGAGGGAAACAATAAAAACTTGCCCAGAGGTCATTGGCAGTTTCTGAAGGAAAGATATAGGTCGTCAAAAAAGCTGCTGTATTCCTTCCTTCAGCTCTGCCAGGTTAGGGGCAGGCTGGTGATGCTGCCACCTGGAAATACTTATATTAAATGTGCCTGCACTACTCACATTTGGCAACCACATTTTTTCCACTCCCTTTTAAACAGCACAAAGTTCATTTGGAAAGCAATAGAAAATAGTTAAAAGGAAATCCCTTCTCTGGAAGTGAATGCCCTTGCTAAATTTGTGCTCCCAACATACAGGTCAGGGACCTTAGTTTTCAGAAGCAGTGTAGGTCGGTATAATGTAGGGATCACCCTTACCTGTCTTCTCAGACAGGCATGCTATTTTTCCCCAGATGAAAATGCTGGACTAAAATTTGGCAAGAAGACAAAACAACCATACCCAGGCTGGTAATGATGATATCATCGGGTGTCCTGTAGCTTTGAGTTATTAACAGCAGAGCAAAATTCATTAGCATGTCAAAGCACCACAGCCCAGAATGCACACAGGCCAGCCAAAGAACTAGGGCATGAAAGACAGCTTATGTGCAGAATCACTGACAATGAAAAAAAGAGAATATTGTGCCTGGGGCAATTCTCATTCATCAGAGTCTTGTCAGTGTGGTTAGAGACTACAGAATAAATGTGTCTAACCACATTTTGTTTGGCCACACTAGAAAGCAAAGGTTATGAGGGTATCCTCCAGTTTTTTCTATTCAGAAGATGCAGATATGTATAGAATCCTTTTCTATTCTTCGTCAGCCATCTCATTTCTGATGTATAGTACATGATGCCATACCATAAAATAGAATATATAGCAATCAGTCTGTTTTCTGTCTCTCTTGATTTATGCATTTATAGTCTCAGGCAATGTAAATGACTGCAGGCTCCCTGAAATCATCAGGGTAATGTTGATTTAGGGTGCTAGGTCTGCAGATGTGGTCATGCTGCGATCTGCCAAGGTATCGCAAGCTGATGCAATAATTGCAGGTGATTTTGATAATACTCTTCTCCTGTAGATACTGGTAGTGATAATTAACCAGACAACAGTCCCACAGAGTTACTGATCTATCAGGGGTCATTTCAGTGCTGGGGTGTGCTTAGGTGCTATATATTTTCCAGGAAAGACACAAAACTGGCTCTACATTTATCATAACTGTTCCATGAGGAAGTGTAATGCTAATGAAATCTAGTGTTCTACTTAGATCCCAAACTGGAAAATTTCCATTCTGCCTATTTGAAGGTTTGTTTGCTTCCAGTGCACTGTTCTCCCATCAGGGGTTGAGAATAGGGTACATTCTTCTTCAAAACTTGCTAAGTACCTCTAAATTCAGGTTGCATGACTTTGGCAGCGTTTTTATCTGTGCAGGGTAACATGAAGTGAGAGATTGTTTTCCTGACATTAATGTTCAGTGGAACTGGAACAGCCCAGTATGAAATATTAATATTAGTTAACTAGCAGGTGTTAAGAATGAGTAATGAAAGAAATGTGGGAGGCAAACTTTGCCTCCTCACTTTGTGTAATACTTGTATCTCATCAAAGAATGGCCTCTTTGTGCAGGCATAAGCCTTGCATTCATTTCCTGCTCTGATCTTATCTAGAGAATTTCAGTGACCCTGATATGCCATTAAATTTGGTTACCTATACACTGAACTACTCCTTCCGTTTTTATTCATGTCTTGGAATTAGTGGTCATCCCATTTTTCTCCTCCACAGACAGATCAACACCCTGTAATATCCTTGGGCTGCTTTTGTGTGTAAGTCATAGCACAAAGCAAATGTGATCTGGCAACAGCAGTCAGAGCTTTTGAAATGGAGCACACGGTAATGCGATCACACGTGTAGCCAGACATACACTGCTCCCAGCCTGCACCAGCCTCAGAGGTTTGCTGGTTTAAAGATACAAAGACTGTTTGTCTGGGGCCTACCTATAATCTATATAGATTAATACCACCTATCTGTAGCCCATGCAATGCTTCTAATTTACTTCTGCAATGTGGATTTTCCCACAAAGTAGGGCCATGGTTCTCAACTCTTTGGGTAGATGTGCCAAGAAAGAAGCAGTCCAGACCTTTTCAGTATTAGGGTATGTTGTTACATACACCATGATCCTGGGTTTTGAGTATCTCTAAGAATGGGGATGTCTCTGGGAAATCAATTTTAATGTTTAGCTACTCTACACTAAAAGAAGAGAATATTTTGCATGTTTAAATGAAATTTCCTGTATTCTCAATCTCTCATCTCTTACACAAACTATTTTTTTCTTAGACAAATGTCTTTCCTTTTGACTTAGCTAACATGAATTTTGACAATCTTCTAAATATCACTAGAAGCTAAGCTAAATATCTGTTTGCCTGTCCTCAAGAAATCCCCGTTAAATTTGAATACATGGGAGTAATCTGATATACTGCAGTCAAATTAATTTCTGCCATAATACCTCAGGTTCAGCCATAGACATGACTCTCTGCTTTCTCCAATTTAGATAAATACAGTAATGCAACACCCTTCTCTCAATTATATGTTATGTTTTAAAACATATGGTAAGTTGTTCTATTTTCTTATAATTTTAATATTAGTTAATATTGTTTCTTCTGTTCCCTTGCTATGTGTTGTAGATACTATTATAAATTTCTTTATTAGGCTCCTACATAGATTTAAAGGGGTATTTTCATTGCAATGGATAAAACTCAAAACTGCTCTTCAGGTATCTATCTTTCAGACCATGTTTTTAATGGACTTTACTCTGAAAAACAAAAATAAAATAAGCATCCCACTGAATATTCTCATAGAGAAACACAAGAATGTTTTTTTAATAAAGGTTGTTTTATTATATGTAGAT
Source organism: Aegithalos caudatus (assembly GCA_013389925.1). Lineage (NCBI taxonomy): Eukaryota > Metazoa > Chordata > Aves > Passeriformes > Aegithalidae > Aegithalos > Aegithalos caudatus. Next base: position 288,651 of record WEIU01012250.1, on the reverse strand, counting down.
TTAAAGTGCTGGTAAAAATGTCAGAAGAAAACTTCAAAGTACTTCATGGTTTTCACTGACAGAAATGAAAAGCTGCTGCCTTCATTGACAGAAAAGACAAACTTCAAAGTGGATAGTCATCTTCAAAAGCCAGATGCTCCCAATGTACCTGGTCTGCAAATGAAGAGGATAGATAGCTTTCCTTGGTTGTCAACCTCTCTTTAATAAGCACTAAATTGTCTTAGAAGCAAAAGTAATAAAAGAAAAAGCACCACTCATGCCAAAATACCATAAATGTAATTTTTATTCAATAACTTCCAAAAAATTCTTAACAATATTTAAAGCAATATTTTTCACCTGTTAGGTGCAAAATATTAACCTGCTCACATGAGCTGTAGCAGCTCCCACTATTAATTAAAATAATGAATGCACCCATCGATAGTCCTGGTCATGGGCTCACGTTTTCCAAGCCAAAGAGCAGGGAGTCAGATGCTGCAGCTTTCTCTTAGGAGTCTTTGGTGCTTCTGTGTAAATGATGCCTGACACACAGTACTGCAGTCCCACACATCCATACTTCACTCCCATCTGCAAGCAGAGCCTTCTCTCTCTCATTCAAAGAGATCATTTGCTATGATCAGCAGTAAGCAATGAATGCCTCCATTGCTCAGGAAAGGTAGTGAGAGATGGAATAGACATGATACAGGAAATGTGGCCTTCACAGTTAATATAAAAACACATTTCTGTTGATAAGGAACAACATCCCAAGAAAGATGATTAGTTTTAAGGCATGGGCTTCCTCTCCATCCCAGGATCTGTCTGGATTTGCAAATTCAACAGGGCCTGGAAACTGGCTTGATCTCTGTGACTTTCTATACCATTTAGTTGTCGGTTGTTGGCCCTTTTTCCATATTTTACAAGTAAACATCTGCTCAATGTGGCGATACTCAGCTGACCCTCGGATGACTGTCATTCCCTCAGGGAAGATGGTAGAGTCTGTGTGTGGAGTAAGCTTCTGCCTACTGCATGTGCCCACTGTTTATGAAAAATCTGTGAGAGGAAAGAGGATGGGATGATTAATGTGGCCTCAAAATTTTTTGTCTCAAATCTGCATTCACTGCTGGAGGAGGAGTAGGAGAAGATGCAGGGCCGAGAAGCAACTTCCTCTTGAGCTGCACCAAGATATAATTGTTTTCTATAAAACTGACAAGAGAGAGGAGAGTTATCTGACTTGAGGGATAATGTTGGCAAAACCCCATGGGAGTATTAACTGCAGGAAATTATAAGATGATTTTTATCTGCCAGAGCAGTCTGACTCTAGAGGAGTCTTCTTCTAGAAGTCATGAGGGCAAAAACCCAAACAAGTTCTGAGACTAAACTTCATGAAAAAGTCTCACACTGCCATGGTTTCCTGTGACAATTGAGAACTGGACATGGTTCTCAGCAGTTCCCTTTAAGCCTGTGTTCTGCAAATGCAGAATGAGTCTATGTAGTCATTTCATGATCCCTGGGAGTTTCTTAATCTGAATGACTGGTGCCCATGACCTTCGACTTCTCACAAGGCTGCAGGCAGAAGTTGCTGTTCTCTTCAGGAACATCTTGCAGAGAACACACAGTGCTTTCTTTCAGGGAAAGTTTATAGATGTTCTTTCTTTTTACTTGTTAAGATCACAGTGAGAAATGTTATAAATAGCTTAAACTTGTGAAATTTCTTCAGAGAGCTTTGATAGTAACTTCTTTTTGGAGCAAGGCTACCCGATGAAAGCTCCCAGATCTTGCTTGTTTGCTGAGGTGATAAAGTGAGGAGATTTCATGGGAAATGTAAGACCACTTTGGAAAGTGGCTGTTTTAATACAACATAGATCCAGGGAGTTGTAGATTCCAGCTCCATCTTATAAGAATTGATAGATTTCTGTCCCAGAGAGACTAAAAAGAGTGTTTGGTGCATAGAGGCAGAATTGAAAATAGCAGAGAGTAACTCAATACTGAGTTAGTGCCCATCAGAGTGACCTATGCTCCTAGCTTTGTGTAGGTGTGGAAATGCCTGTGGGAGGATAGCAAAGGCTTTTGTACACCCCTCAAGGATCAAATAAAAATCTTTCACTTTTGATGCTTCAAAGATGCTTGTCTTGCCCTATGACATTGAGTGCATTGTATGGAAAGGCTTTCCTTCAGGAACACACACTCCACCCACAAATTTTTTCACAGTTCAGAAGCTACAGTGCAGATAGATGCATGTATATAGTGCTCACTTTTCTGTTTGCATTGTAGGATAGGGAAGCACCATGGAAACGCTTTTGGAAAAAGCAGCTCTTCAAGACTGCTTTAGCATGGCTCCTTTCCAGAGGGCACAGTCCCTCAGGAATGGGCTGTTCCAGCATGGGTCCTGCTGTGGAGCTGCAGGTCCTGCCAGGAGCCTGTTGCAGCATGGGCTCTCTGTGGACTGCAGTGTGAGTATTTTTATCACCATGAAAATGCGATCCCATGGTCTTCCAGGGATCACATTTTCTCTCACTCTATCTGCAGGTATACAGTGTGTTTCACCATGGTCTTCTCCACAGCCTGCAGGGGAATCTACACTGGTACCTGATGGACCTCCTCCTTCTTCACTGATCTAAGTGTCTACAGGCTTGTTTCTCTCACATTTTTCTCACACCTCTCTCACACAGCTCCTACGCAGCATTTTTTACTTTTCTTAAACATATTATCAAAGTGTTGCTGATGGACTCAGCCAGCAGTGGGTCCATCTTGGGGCCTGATGCAACTGTTTCTGTCCGTCATGGGGACAGCTTTTGGTGTCTTATCACAGAAGTCATCCCCGTAGCTTTCCTGCTACTAAAACCTTGCCGCTTACACCAAATAAAAACTGCTGAGGTATGAATTTCAAATGTACAGAATCTGAACATGATAAAGGTTGTTCTCAAAAAAGTGTGACTTTTTACATGGCTTACAGAAGGATTCTGGACACTAAAATTGTGGCTGCCAAGATGAGCAGGATCCACAGGTCCTTTGAGTGTGGCAGGGAGGAAGTGCCATACAAAAGTGTGACTCCCCAGCCTGAACAATGTTTGAAAGGCATTGTTTGGTGTCCTGGGATCTCAGCACACTGATAGAATCATAAAATAGCCTGTGTTGGAAGGGACCCACAAGGATCAATGAAGTCCAGCTCCTGAGCAGCACCATCCCCAAAAGTCACACCATGTGCCTGAGAAGTGTGTCCAAATGCTTCTTAAATTCTGGCAGATTTTGTGCTGTGCTCACTCCCTGGGGAGACTGCTCCCATTGCCAACCACCCTCTAGGTGAAAAACCTTTTCCTGATATCCAGCCTAAACCTCCTCTGGCTCAGCTTCATGCCATTTCCTACGGTTCTGTCACCAGAGGAGAAATCAGTGCCTGCCCCTCTACTTCCCCTTTTGAGGAAGTTGTAGATTGCAGTGAGGTCTTCCCTCAGTTCCATCCTCTCCAGGCTAAACAAGCCAAATGACCTCAGCCCCTCCATGTATGGTTTCCCCTGCAGATGCTTTGCTGTCCTTGTGGCCCTCTTTTGGACACTTTCTAATAGCTTTTTATCTTTTTATGCTGTGGCACCCAAAGCTGCCCCCAGCACTGGAAGTGAAGCTGCTCCAGCTCAGAGCAGAGCGGGACAATCCCCTCTCTTGCCCAGCTGCCCATGCTGGGCCTGATGCCCCCCAGGACACACTTGGCTCTCCTGGCTGCCAGGGCACTGCTGCCTCATGTTCAGGTTGCCACTGACCAGGATCCTGATCTCCTCTCCATGGCAGTGATGTAGAATTGTGATGTGCATCTCTAACATGTTGGACTCTGTTCTTCCTGAGCAGTAGCAGCATCTGTGTACCAAGCTTCCTAAAGGCAGTCATTCAGAGCTCTCCTGTGTTCTTTGTGGAAGATGCTTCAGTCCTCTGTGGGTCAATTGCCTTGTTTATGCATTTGTGAGTGTAAGAGGAAATTTGTGAATATTTAAATGAGTGAGTTCCCAGAATGAAAGCTGCTATACAGACAAAGGCTTAAGTTTAAATTCCTCAGGGCAGGCACTACTGCTTATTTGTAAAATGGTGTGAGCATTCTTTGGTAAGAATAGCACTGACAAATCTGTCAGTCTTATCATTCAGTTCACCTTGTGGCAGCAAATTTCCAGTTTGAGCTGTGAACCTGCAAGCTGCTTTGCACAGATCTCTGTATACAGAAAGAATGATTTGCAAATCTGGGTCCACATATACTTAGAAATGAGGGAACAGGTTTTGACAAAACTTGGAATAAATTGGTCGTTTTTCATGGGTCTCAGCATGACTTAAATAGTAAGTAGTACTGAAAAAGTACTGCTAGCTGAAAGAATTGTATGGAGCTAGTTCTCCTTTGTATGAAAGGGAAACATACAAAACAAATATGACTTTTTTTGCTGTGTATATACATATATTTGAAACAATGTATTCCACTGAAAACTGTAATTTTGTAAATGAAGCATAGCTAGAATGAAATCTCCTTAAAAGTAGGCCTTGGCAGGACAGAAAAAAATTTTCCCTTTCCATATGTTTGCTCAGGATAGATTGACTCCTCAAAAGCCTGTTGGTTCCATTTCCAATTCAAAAATAATCTCTGATCTCCCATCCCTAAGGAATTAATAGGGATGAAGCCTGGCTCCACATTTCAGTGCATTACATATCCACCCTGGAAGTAGGGAGAAGGTGAAAGATCAGGCTTTTAACCTGCCTCTGAGTAGTTCTTGGTGAATTCCCTTGACCAAAGCCGCATGGCAGCTGCCCATTGTGGAACACCCTTCCTGTGTGTCCTCTTAAAGCAGAGGCTGGCAGCTGGAGTCTGGGGATGCTGGTGCTTGGAGGGGCACAGCTGTGGGGGCAGTACCCTCTTCATCCACCCTCTCACCATGCTGGAAAGGGCTGGGGTTCCACTGTCCACAGGGGAATGTCCACAAAACCCCAAAGGGTTGCTTCAGGCACAAGACAGTACTTTTAGTTACTTGGTTTGTTCCCTTGCTTGGAGGCAGTATTTTCTTAAATCTTTGTGGCTGCTCCAGAAACCAGCCTTGTAGCCTGGAAATGCTGGCAAAGATAAGATCTTGCTTTCTTTTCTTAAGTGAAATTTTTAAAGGAAAGGGGGGAAAAAAAAGAAGGTGGAGAAATAAGTACCTGTGTGCATGCAGGGACAGAGGTGATGGGGCACAGGTGAGGAGGGAGCCCATCACAAGGTGCACAAGGAGAGGCTGCCCTGCCCATCGTGCTGTGCTGCAGCACAAAGGCTCTGCCAGGAGCCCGGCGGTGAGCGGGTGCTCATGGAAACCCTTCAGCAGGGCTGCCGGCCAGAAAGCCAGAAACCCTTCCTCATCACTGGGCCCACCAGCGAGCTGCTGGGGTTACTGGGGGGCAGCAGTGGGAGGGAGGGCCCCGGGCCTGCCAGGAACCCCAGGCTGCCCTCTCGATGCTTGACCTGCTCGAGGAAATGCCCCAAAGCACCGAGTGATTTTCTGACAGAGTTTCCTTTGACCTTGGGTTTAGAACGTGGACTCCTTTCCAGGGTGCTAATGAGGAAACACTAAAGGACTCCTGAGGGAGGAGGAGGGGGAAGGGCTTCTCTTGGCCGGTGTTACTCTGGCACAGACTGGATGTCCTGCAGTAGATATTAATAGTTAACAGCCAGGTCCCTAAGCACCAAAAGACCCAGGGAAAAGCTGCCATGCTCTTCTGTGAATTTGGGATTATTCTCCTCCTTAAAGAGACTTGTTAAACTGCCTTAGAATAACTCAGACTTGACAAAGTGGAACTAATTTGCCTTCATTTTCCCAATCTTAAAAAACAACTTTGAAATCAGAAGGATTTTTGAGGCAATGATATTCATTTTAAAGAGTAAAGCATAAACCTGGATTTTAAGGAATTCAGTGTAATACAAAAAGTTGTAACTCTGCAGTCTGAGATGTTGAAACATCTGCTAGAAAGCAGGCCACCTCTCTGTCAAGGGTGGAGGTCACCCCTCTTCTCAAGTGGGTAGCAGAACCCTTAAAATAAGAGATTGCCTTTTATATACTCACCGTCTGCCAAACTCCTCAGTGTGTCCTACCCTGCTTTGATTTTGAATGACATATTAAGGACTGGATATAAATCCACGTGTCTACCTCTTCAAATACCACTGTTACCAGTTCTGCTTTCTTTATTCCAGTCTTTTAATCTGGTTTTTTTTTTTTGTTTTGTTTTGCTTTTTTCTTTGAGGACAACAGTTTAAGAAGATAATTATTTTTATTTCCTTGGTTGTTGTTATTCTGTTTTAGCCCTCTTTTTTTTTTCAAATAGAGCAGGATTGGTAGTTTCACTCTGCACAATTAGTGTGAGTTTCAGTGATCAAAAATAAGTCTTGTCATCATTATTTATTTCTACACAAGGAATGTATGTGTCAAATCTAGAGAATCAGTTCAGCATTTGGCTAACCAAGACCAGATCCCAACCAAATTTATATTTTCCCACTTCTAAAAACATGCTAAAATAACTTTATTTTAATATAATTAAAAGTATCCACCTGCTTTTTAAATAAACTGATATACTACATTCCTGTTATGAACCATGTCATTTGTATTGTGGCTTTGTAAGACCACAGAAAAAACTGAAGTCAGTTAATATCTTCTTGTGCTCAAAGGTACTGCATGGGAGACAGATTGTAGCTGGTCCCTGTTCCTAAGACTACAGATCTGTGTGGGTAAAGTGCAGAGGAGAAAGCAGATACAGAGAATTGAAATGAGGTGACCCAACCTCAGATAATCCAGCAGGTAAGCAATGAAATTCAAGTCTCATTAAGTGCAGGTCTGTACATTCCTCATACATTGTACCTATTACAATTCCTTAATAATAGTATGGCTTCAGTTAAAATTTTTCACCTCAGCATACTCTGTGTCTGAAGTTACTTGAAAAATACCTGATTGAAGTTTTAAGGTGGAAGCATCACATTAAGAACTATCTGGACTGATTTTAACTTTTTCATGCAGGAACATTGTGTCACAGCTGCACATACATGTGAGGACTGTTTTTCCCTAGAGAAACATGTTTAATTACATACCATGTCTTCTTTTTCCTATAGGTTTCCTATTAGGTGACCTATAGGTCCTAATTCTGCTGCTACAGAAATGACCAGGAATTTCCCCACTGATTTCAAAAGATCTAAAAATACTAAACTAAAGCCAAATCATGGAAGAATTTGTGTGCCCTCAGCATGCACTTGGCAAAAAGAAGTTGCAGGCACACAGCATTAGATCAAATTGTTAGCACTAATTTTGAGGATTTACCTTGGCTTCCACCACCACACAAGGCAGGTGGGATTAGGGATTCAGCATTAGCGCAGGGGGGTAACATCACTGTAACATCCCTCATGCTGCAAAGGGAGCTACAGAAATTTGCTCAACACTGGCTGAGAAGGGTTACTGAGTTAAGTTGAACTTCCATTCTCACCAGGAATGGTTAAAGAAGGGTCTTCACAATTAGATCTCAGGGGTAAAAAGCACTAAGGCATGTAGACTGGGGTTAAAGTAATCAAGGAGGAAGACGGGTTGGGGTGGGGTTTTTTGCACTCTCTTAAGCCATTAGCACAGTCTGTGACCAGAAAACAACTTTCTGGTTTGTCACTGCCTGGAGAGAACCTCTGGCTTTTGGAACGATGAAGCCTTACTGCCACTTACCTGTTTAACTTAAGCTTTTGTAAATTTCTTAGGTGACTTTGATAGAAGTATCTCTTCCATGCTTGCAAATTATACCTAGTTTTTGAATAAAGGATTAATGAGCAATTACTGTTTTTTAAATGTAAGTGTAATATAGATGTTAATAAACATCTATTTACAATATTTGTCAGGCACACAATAAAACAACTCCTTATTGGTTATTAATTCTTGGGGGAAAGAACTGTAATGCTAAAGGTGCTCAGTATGTATTTTCCAGAATAAAACCAAAAATATCTTTTTTAGCTGATTAAAACAGCTTTCTGAGGAGGAATTAAATCTGTAAGGAGGTTCCGAAGTGAAAGTTTCCCTCTGAATTAAGGCATGATAGCTTTCAGAAGTAACAAATAATTAACATGGGATGGATGCCAGAGGCAGTTATTTTAAAAATAAACTTGAAAGCAAGCACAGGAATTCTCTGAAACAAAGCTTTTCTGTTGCCATTTTCTGAGAATGTGTTGTCTCATTGGCCTTTTTGGTAGGCTGGCATCACAGAGGCATCATTCTAAATGTCATTTAATAGAAGCTGTATTTTATTTCATTCTAAATCACTTCCATTAATCTCTCATCACCTAAGCCTGGCATTAAAGAGAATTCAAAATCAAACAAGTCACTCAAGGAAAAATTGTCCTTTGACAGAACTGGGGCTTCCAATGCATTTTAATTTTTCTGCAGACTGCATGATGTGGAAAGAGGGGATTCTGTGTATTGACAGCTGATTTCTTATCATCCAGTTTGCACAATAGTTGATGCAAAGGTTCAGGGTGAATCTGCACATTCAGTATATGTAGTAATAAATGAATTTACATTTGCAAATACTGCAGAAGACAGAGAGGTGATGATAGAACAATGCTTTTGTAAAAATCAGGTTTTCTCATGTACTTGTAGCAGGTACAAGTAGACAAACAGCTCTGGCTCTTCAGAGTGGTCATGCTAGAGCAGTACACAGAAATTGCCAATAGTTGCATTTACCTTTTACTCATAAATAGCTCATGTGAAGTTAATTGAATATTAGAAGAAAATTAGGTAGTTTATTTTCCTTACTTAACTATATGAATTAATTCTGGATTCAGTGAGGAGAAGTGTTGCTCTTAGCAAATGAGAAATGCAGTGGTGTAAATATGTAGTGATCTGTTACATTCTACATTTTTAAATTCAAAATTAGAAATAGAAAGGTTCATTAGTTCCCCTTACCTGAGTTTCTGATTGAGAAGCTATTGTGAAGAAGAACACTTTTTTTTCTATGAATTTCATTAGGTCTAATTTCTGTGTCATATAACAACAGAGAGCACCCTAATGATTCTAACTACATTTGACATGTTTGTCACAGGATTGCAAAACATCTTTGATGCAAACCACCAATCATAAATATGATACTGAAATAACATGGATGATGTAGAAAAGTAGATTAGTCTGTCCAATACAGACTTTTTATAAATATCTGTTAGTACTGTACTGCTCAGCACCAGTCATAACCATGCTGTCTCTAGATGGGGAAGGATTGAGCTGCACTATTTTGGCTGCACAGGTTTCAGTTTGATGGTGCTCTGGCTTCATAGCATGTCTTTAATCCATGGGAGAAGTAGGAGCCAGGGGCAAACTGCTGCTGGGAATGAGGAGCTATGACTGCAGCCCCTTATGCCCAGGAACACCTGGAGCAACTTCCCAGCTGAACAGTTCTAACCACTGGAAGGGTGGCAGGACCACTGCTCAGTCAAAGAGGGTTGAGCAGATGAAGCTTTTGGTACTCTTTAGGTAGTGGAAAGCCTCCTTGTTTATCTTTGAACAACAGGGTATCTTTGGCATCTATACTTTTAAGGAAGAAAATTTCAGATCATATCAGAAAGCCTGTGTTTAGGAATACAAAGAATTTTATAGTCTTACTGTAGGAATACAAAAAACTTTATAAACTTACTGTCGTTTTAGAGGTTTCTGCTTTTTTCTTATCTACTTAAGCCACCTACCTATTAAAGTTGGCAGTTAGAATGTTGTGTCTATCAGGTCAGTAAAAATTTTATTGCCTTCTAGGTAGCTGCTTAGTTGTTATGAATTTTATTGTTTAACATCCTTTTTATTAAAAACATAGGCTATAAATTAAATGTATGCCAGTTTAAAATATACTGATAAAATTAATACATTTTATTAAAAATAACATAATGTTTTAATAGGACATATTTAATATATAATTTTTCAAGAAAAATGTGACATGTTTTTAATGGGATATGCTTATCTCTTGATCCTCAGTGTTCCTTTGAAAATAAGCATTAATTAACATTTTCATTGATCTCTGTATCTGCACAGATGACAGAAGAGATATTCAGCCAGTGGGATCAGAATCTGACCTACAACAAAGAGGTCAGTTGTTGTTAGCTTACAAATTTCATTTTCTCTTTTTCAGTTTTATAATGTTCTTGTAGGGTAGCTTTGAGCACAGACTCATATTTAATTTTAATTAAACAAGAAAATATTCACACAGTTGTTGTTATGAATTTTAATTTCTGTTAGCCAGGTGTAAATAGGATTCATAAGTCTTAATAACAGTTCTCTGTTGAGATCTCTATAATCCTTTTACCTTGGAATATATTAACATTGGTTTGATTATAATGTATGAATACATATCATTATGAGATATCTCTGCTTCACTAACAGGCACAATTATTTGGCTTTCTATTCATGTGGATCACGTAATACTGGCAATGATTTTCAGTCCCTTATTCCTCATTAATACACACTACTTTTACTCCATATCTTAATATGTCAATGTTAGTGCAATGTGATCTCTTTAGTGTGAAGCGATTCAAAGGAAACAGAATAAATTTCAAATATATTCACATAAAATATATGGAATCTTTTCTTAGATTTATATGGCTGCTATTCCAGACACATCTAAAAATTACTGACTGGTACTGTTTTACGCAATTATTTAGTTATCCATTCTGGACTTAAGGATAGCTGCTTTTGATATGTCTAACCCATCTATGGGTAGAACTAGAAGATTTTGATCTAGCTCACTTCCAGCAATTTTGATATCCACTAATATTTAGGATCAAGCTTATGGATGCCCTCAACTAAATTTATCGCATGCATTGTCCTTTCTTATTTTGGCTACCTTTTGCAACTCTTCCTTAATGTAATTACTTCCTATACTTAGGCAAAGTCACATGTTTTGTATTATGGCATCTGCAGATGTCTTTCCTTTGGGAATGTAACAGTATCCTTCACCATCTTTCTCCTTAGCTTCAGAGAGACACCTGGAAGACTTCAACTCTCACGGGATATGAAGGCAAATAGAGGAAAAAAAATCTGTCAGCCCCACATTCCTCACAAAGGTAGAAGTTACAAATACACCTCTCATTTCTTTTCTGAAACCTCTGAGGTAGACCAAGAGCAAGTCTCATACAGCAGAGAGCAACACTGGTCTGTATTCTGGCTTTTCACCTTCACTGCTTCTTTACACTTCTTTTGGAGAGAGGGGTGGATGTTGGTCTGTGACTTCCCTTCCTCTACCTTTGTGGAGAGCTCTGTGTCCTCCTCTAGAACTCTCTGGAGACTTGACCATGTAAGTTTGTTGCTGCTTCTTCCCCCTTTGCAGAGCAATGATACAGAGAAAGGGGGGCAGGAGTCACAGGGGATACAAAATCCAGGAGGATGCCACATTCCCACAAACGGGATTGCAGGCAGTTTGTAACGGTTCCAGGTGGCAGGAGAGACACCAAGATGTCACCCAGTATGACTGGTGCAAACCCCAGAAAGCCACTTCTGATTATTAGCACACTGAAAATTGGACTACTTGTTAAGTTCTGTACACTCAGCTAAGAAGGGGGAAGAAAGACTTAGGCACCTTATTTTAGAAATTAAATTATCACTTACAGGTTAGTCAAGTATAGCATGTTTAGAATTGGAAAATATATGTTTGACAATACTGCGTATCTACTGATATATATTTTAGTTCTTCAACATGAAAATTCCAAATAATGCATGCAAACACCTATTAGTAATTCATTCAGACCAACTCAACAAAGCACAGCTGAGGCTGCAGAGTGGGAGTTCGCAAGCAAGATGTTGAACCTTGTGTGTGGCCTTGTACCAATCACTGAGGGATCAAACAGCTGCCAGCCTGAGTAGGAAACATTGATCACTGCCTTCCAAGTGCTCTGGGAGCCAATTTCCTACCCAGCTTGCAGACCACCCATCCAGTCTGTTTCTTGCCAGTTTGCCCAGGAGGAACTGTGGGAATGAAGTGGTTTAACAGGCTGACCCCCATCTTCTTTCAGTAAAAAGTAAAAAAGTAGTGCCAAGCCCCTGGCAATCATGCTGTGCATGCAGCATGAAAGGAGAAGGGCTGCGGGGGGATTTCCCTTGGGGCAGTGGGTGCACCTACTGACAAATGCAGCAGTGTTGACATAATTTACATGTGATTCCTCATATTGTGCTGTTCTTATGTTCATTTTTGTGTGACATCTGAGCCATAGAGTTTTCTTTCAACAAACATTCACAGAATGTTAATTTCAGTCATGCAAATAGTGTTTCATAAGCCTTTATTCTGAATTGGACTTAAATGGATGATTAAATTGGCATCCAGTTAAGAAACAGGAAAAAATCAAGTGGCATATGTAATTAATTGCTTGGAAAAACATTATTCAAATTTTCAATACTCAAGATCAATAAGGAAAAAGTTAAAATCATATGCACAGAGCAAGTTAAAGTAATTTCTATATTTGAGAAAATTAATATTTTTGGTGTGCATTTCATAATGTAAGAGGACTACTTAATTTTCTCATCTGATTTTTTTAAGGACAGGGTGTATCATTAAATGCTATCTAAGAGAAAAACCCCAAGCTTTATTTTTTTCTTTTCTGTAGCTGCAAAGGGCTGTGAGTAGTATTCTCTTAATTAATATGCTTATGGTACATAAGACTAGTGAGCTCTTAGTCTTTTGCTTAAGAACTTAATGTTACAGCCTTGGAGTGTATCAGAGTTTGTCTGACCTTCATTGCATAAGAAATAGTAAGAATGTATACTTCAGGTTTTCCAAGTGATACAGATTAATTTTCATAAGTTCTATAAACTATATATCCCTAAACATCAAGAAATATATTTACTATCAAATGCATGCTTACAAGCCCTCAATTACTGATGAAGTTGCAATTAGGAGTCTGACAGATGAGGGACCAATTCCCCAGAAACAACATTTCTTCCTTCTTCTTTTCATGAACATAGCATATGGAGGAAACAGATCTGAATATGCCAGATGAATAAATTAAGAAGTCTAGGATGAAATAGAACAGCTGGAAATGTAACTGGTGATAACTAAAGGCTAATTAGCTTCAATGAGCAATTTTCCACCTGGTTTTCTATCAGCCATATAGAAAGAAGAACTAGAGAAATTGCATGGTGTGCATTTTCATTCTAAAATTCAATATGAACTGCTGTTCTACCTACATGGTAATTGGAAAATGACTGTCTCTTGTGGGTATAAATATTAATGTGACTGATTTGCAAAAATCCTCTCTTTTTTTCTAATCACTGACTTGGTTTTTGTACATTCACTATCTTACTGGAGATGTGAGTAGTTCTAAATTTAATCGATATTTAAAATGAAGAGTCTACTTCAAAGAGTATTTTTGAATGCTAAAGCTATTCCTCTGATACTCCTTTTCAATTCTGACTAGTCTGGTATAGCCTTCTATAGCACTTCCCAATCAGCAGTTTCAGATTTTGTCCATAATTCCTGCAGTTTTTGACTATTGCTTTGAACATCATATGCAATGAATGATGAGGTTTTTTGTCTTTTTTTTTCCTGAAACAAGTCATTCAAAGAGTGGAAAAGGGACACTAGGTTCCCTACCTTTCACCTTATTACACACATCCCTATAAATAAAATAAAATAAGATAAAATATAAAATACATTGTTTTTTATACATATTTCCTTCTGTATTTAGGATCCTTTGGTCCTTCAGTTTGTCATCATGTAAGAGTCTGGGTTATGATTCCTCTCTTTTAAAGAGGACTAAGACTATGAAAGTTTGGGATGAAACATCCTCATATAACATTCAAAAGTAAAAGGGAAGCTCAGAAGGGAACTGCTGTACTTTTAGTGAAAAAAAGGAGTAGTTCCTTTCTTGAGTTTTTCTCTTTTTAGATGCTTCTGATGCCTGTCCTATTGATAAGGATGGCTAGCTGTAATTAGCCATGTAAGTGTAGAAGGTGAGCAAAATAAATACTAAAAATGGAAGATGGGATAATTCAGCTTCTGTCTGTTTTTCTCCATTGACTATCAGAGGAGTCACTGGGAGGGTGGTCAGTCACTGGAACAGGCAGGCTCTCCAGGGAAATGGGCATGGCACCAATCCTGTCAGAGTACCAAGAGTGTCTGGGTGACACTCTTAGTGATATGAGTTAATTTCAGGTAGTCCTGCAAGGAGCAGGACATTGGACTTGATGATAATTATGGGTCCCTTTCAACCTGAGCAATTTTATGATTCAAGGATTCTGTGACTCTATATGACTTAGGTTTAGGCAATAACATTTAGAAACCCCAAAGTGAGGTTGGGTCAATCCCACCACCCATTGTCTAGGAAATCAGGGTTATCTCTCCATTTTGACAAGAGTGAGCAGATACATAGGGCTGAGGCATTGCTTTCCAGGCTTGCATTGGATATTTACCTCTGCCTATAATGAAATATCGAAGTTTTACTTCTAACTGAAGTAGAGTCTTCATTTTTACAAAATCAGTATGTTCCTAAGCAAGATCTTGTCCCTGGGAAAGCAGAAAATCCATTTGCTGAGAGGCTTATAATTTCCAAAGTACTTGTCTTTCCTTTGTACAAGTGGTTTCACTATAACTAATGTCACAGATATTTTTTCCTGCATTCTTTTTTAAAAGAAACTGCCCTTAAGGACCAATATCTAATGATCTCCTTAAGCTAAAATATCACTTTTATTCCCCTGTAGCAACTGTTTGTGCTGTGGGATCATGGATACAAAAGGGAAAATATTGACATGGGAATTCATGATACTTATATGATCAAAGACACCTCCATCTATAAGACAAGTCAAAGGAACAATATAATTTTCATTACTTGCCACAGCAAAGGCTTTTAAAAATAATGAAGTAGAGTTGTCTTTTTTAAAAGCAAAAAAACCCCCAAGCCCCTGTAATTGTCAAAGGTATGGTATTCTGTTGCTTATTAATGAGACTTCTGTAGAACAAGTTCTTGCTAGGGTTGTTTTAAATCTTGACATTCTGATTAAAATTTAATTTTATTACAGTAAAAGATGAAAAATTGACTACAACAATCAAAATATAATTTGTGCAATGCTGTCAGTGCAGCAAATGCATTTACTCTAATGCCCGTAAGAGATGTTACAAAATTTGGAAAAATATAATGTAAACTATAAATAAATATTGCTGTAATAGGAAGAGATGTGCTAGACCCAGCAGTAACAATAATAACAACCTCTGACTGTATTTCCGAGAAGATTTAGAAGATTGTTTGACAGAAAATATGGGATAAAGACCTATCATAGCTCTGACAGAAAATATATGTAATTAATTTTTGTATAATTCTTTATCAAAAAAACATAAAACCCTTGATACCTGAAATAGCTCAAAACCCCAAAAACTTCGTACTTTTGTGAGATGCTTGTATTTTGAAAACTGGTGAGGCACCACCCGATTATGGTAAAACAATTTTGAAAATAACTAAATGCTCTACAGTTTAGGCATTAAAATAACTAGCCAAGGATATTTTGTTTTCTTGTATCCTCACCTCTTTGCTGATAGGAAGCAGTGTGATCTGAGGGATAAAAGGGAAATGCAAAGGTAGCACTAAAATTAGCTATCACTTTTACAATGAGGGTAAAAAGTCCTCAAGAAATATTCCTTTGTTGATCTTAGGTGTCTCAGAATAAAAGAAAGGAAGAATAGGTGCTCCTGCCAGATATGTTGTCCTAAATGTTTAAATTTTGTGATAGATTTATTGAAATGGATTTGTATGTGTAAGTGAGGTGCTTCTTTCTTTAAATGCTGATCATGAGGCAAAAATGTTGACTTGAGTTTCTTGCTCAGGTGACTGACATGCATGCTGGAGTGGGGATTTCTGTGGAAAGCCATAGCTATTGCTAGAAGATGCCTTCTTTAGCTTCAGACTTTGAAGAACAAGGAGTCCCTCTACATACTTTCCTTTCAAGACCTCATGACATGGCACGACCTCCTGCCCCAGCCATCACTGGGGCAACACAGGAGAAAACGGACCAAGCAATTAATTAATGAAAAGAAAAATTCTAAAAGCATGTCCTAGTTACAACTCTGAGACATATGGGTTGTATTTTTTAAAAGTTATAACTGTTAAGCCTTCAGGGCGTGGTGGGGGCCAGGGCTCCCTGAGGGGGTGGGGCAGGCCTGGCAGCTCTTCCACGGTGCAAGCCCGAGCACCAAACATCTCGAAGGGGAATGGACTCCTGGCCCAGGAGTGTGGCTGGGGGGGAAGTGGCCATGGGGGTCCTGCTGGGGCCTGGCAGCTCTCCCACAGCCCCAGCTGGAGCAGCAGACACCTCTGAGGGGAATGGGCTCGTGGCCCTGGGAATGTGGGGGGGTGGGAAGTGGCTGTGGGGGTCCCACAGGGCCTGTCAGTATTCACAGGTTCCCTGTCACCTTAATGTAACCCCAGCACAAAGTAAGCAATTGGCCACAAAGAGCAGCAGTTTTTGTTGGTGTTTGGTAAGTAGTTTTGATTTTGTATCACGTGTCTTTTTTAAAATCATGGATTTTTTAAAACAGGGTGCTGTTGAAGGTGTAGCATCTATTGGTTAGGCAAAAAAACAAAGGCAGAAGGAGTGCTGGTAATGGGGCTCTCCATTACTTAAATCTATTACTTTCAACACCGAAAAAATAGTGCTGTGTGTCAGTGTGGAAAAGGGAAATGCCTGGCAATCCATTGTCCTGGTGAGGCTGGCACAGGGATGGAGGCCTGGAAATGGTGACTTGGCAGCATGGTTAGGTCTGTGCAAAGCCCAGGGAACAGGAGGAAAAGCACAGTCTTTGGCTGCTTCCTGCAAAATTGATTTTCATGACCTTGAGTAATTCTGAGTAACATGTTTCAGGAAGAACTTTCTAGCAGCTAGGTGTTCAGATGTATTTTTCAGTATGAAAATACGTGAGAAAGATGGTATGGGTTGCAGGGTAAAATTTCTGTAAAATAGCAAGCTATTTTATGAACAATCCACTGCTGTTATTCTGACTTTTGTTGTTCAGGTAGAATATTTCTTGTACAAGCAGCAAATGCATCACATATGTTTGAGAATATATATATGATGAGTGACAGATTCAAAACCCACTTCTGATTTAAAAGAAGATCAACACCACACTGGGTACTGAACTTTGTGTTCTTCTGCTCTTAAGGTTGTCTGGCATGCAGCACCATTTATCTGTATATACAGTGAAATATGCACAAGAATGCATATAATTACTTGTATTCATGAACAATCAACCTCTGCTTTTATCCTATGGCTGAGGCTTTAAAGGCAAGTCAACTTGTGGAAAACATGTGAATACCATTTATTTCTTATGCTAAATAAAGTTGTGTTTGACTGGTGTATGTTTTTCCATGTTTTGACCCTCTTTGTACTTTTCATGCAAAGAGTGAGAACAGCCAGGCAAGAAGTTGTGTGTTTGAAATACACAGACTTGTATTCTCTCTATCTCAGTATGGTATTTCTGCTTCTGCCTGAATGGGATGCTCAGTTTGAGAGACAGGTGGAGACTAAATGGGATTGAAGAGACTTAGGAGTGTTTAATATATATCTACAGCTATTTGCTTGGCAAAGATGATGACGTTCAACTGCATGCTAATTCCTTTGCAAAGCCAATAAAAGAGCAGGTTTTTTTCTTACAGAAACTGACTTAGAAGTCTAGCAGTGTAGACTGTTGTTGTGGGTTTTACTTTTCTTTTCTTTTCCTTTTTTTTTTTTTTTAACTGATACCACATAAAAGCTTACAGTGACCTTGTTCTCCTCCACAGTTAAATACAAGAGTAGAGAATTTTAAGGACAAGAGGTGAAGGATTACTCAGGAGGGTGCCAGTACTCCCATTTGAGTGTATGATTTGATGAAGAATAGAGTAAAGCAGAAGATGGGCGGTGGTGAGTAATATTTTCTGTACTGACAAAAGGGAGAATTTCCTTGGTGAAGTAAAAATGTCCTAAGAGATGACATCAGCTTGTGACAAATATGTGCTCTCTGTAACTAAGATTGGTTGAAACATAACATCTTTGACTGTAAAGAATTTAGAGAAAAGAAAAAATAGAATCAATTGATTTAGAGAAAATTTAAAGAATTAACCAGAAATTCATCATATTTGAAGCTTGTGAGAAAATTTTGGGTTCTGTTAAACTGACTGAACAACTTTTCTTGACTATAATGGAAACAAAGGTTTTTCAATTCTGTTTAAGAAAAGAATGTAATTTGCTTCTGGAATCAGGAGAGAGAACAAAAGAAAGCACAATTAAGGGATGAAATTTGTATCTTCTGCAATGATAAACAGAACAGGACAAATTAATCTTTGACTGAGGTTAAGAAATGTGATTAGACGTAATTTTGTTGAAATTCTGCTGCTTTGCCAAGGACGAGTTTTAGCAAACCCCTGAGGCAATAATAAAAATTACAATGCACAGCTATTGCAGGCAGGGATTGAGGGTGCTCTTGCACTGATATGGTGTGCATAAATGATAAGCCATAATGTTTCAGAAGTGACAGTAGGCAATGATTTTAATTTACTTTTGTCTCAATTAACTTATATTTTGACATTCTACTTAATCAAACTGAGTTTTATTTAACTTCTGTCTACTGACAACTGACCTGTTTTCTTTCCTTTCCCATTCCCCCATAAAAGCAGATGGCTTAATGCAGAGAAGCTCACAGCCAGCAAAGCTGAATTAGCTTTGTCTATTAAATATTTTCAGAGAAAAGCAGTTACTGCTTAGAACATCAAAGACAAAGAAATAATACGTTTTCTAAATAAGGGATTCAACAGTAAGTGCAGCCCTCTCATTATAACTGTGCATATGGTCACATATAAATCCATACTCTGTACCCAGAAACTGTGATGTCAATACCTTGATTCCATTAAGAAAGATGAGAGATGATCAGAGTTGAAACAAATGAGGCAATTATGGTCTAGCAAATAACCACATGCTTGCCTGTAAGTCTTGAAGACAAGGATTTTCTTTTTGTTCCTGTACAGCATCTAGCACAAAGAGAATCTGTGCCATGACTAAATCTCTAAACACTACTGCAATAGAAACAATTATAAACTATACTGAGGAGGATTATTTGTGTTTTGGAAAAGGCTATCAGTTAATTGTTCATCATAATGTATTTAAAATTCCTATCTCTGTTCTTTGTCATTTTTCTAATAATGTCAAGGTAAGTTTGCAAAGGCTACTTGTGAAACTGATTGTAAGTGATCACTGAGAATAAGGGTGTTTCTTTTAATACACCCAGATGCAAGCAGCTATTTGATGCTGGAAGCTGGACAGTTTGTTTGATTTAGTGCAGTGATTCATTACCACTGTCTTTGCAAGACTGGAGCTTCTATTATCCAAAACAATTTAAATATTTGGATAATTGGCTTTATTACTCTTGGTTTTGCTGGTTTTCTTTTTTTGGTTGGTTGTTTTGTTTATTTTTTTTTAAATTAATGGTACAAAATATTTGATGTTCAGCTCGAGTTTAATAATTAGAGAATGCAATGACTGATACCTTAGCTTTTGCAGCTTTTCAGTCACTAGACATTTCTCAGCCTGCCCAGCTGAAATCACTTTCAGCTAATTGAAGATTTTCTCACTCCATTTAGCTGTTAAACCCTGGCATATGGACATATGGGTCTTCCTAGTCAAACTGATCCTTAGAGGAAGCAAGCAGTGAAAATAATATTGAAACTAAAAGAAAATCAGGTTCAAATAAGGTGAAGACAATTCAATGCTCAAATTGGAATGCTGGAACTGTCCTCCACTTGTCAGAGGAAGAGAGTTGGATGGAAACAAAGAGGGAGCTTTCCCTCATTACCTGGCAGTGTGCTGGGAAGTAGCACTCTGTGGAAAAGAACAGCATAGTCACAAGGATATCCATAAGGATAGGTGATTAACTCTTGGATAACCATGTCTCTGTAACTGCCAAACCACTGTTGGTCGTACTGCTACTCAACAGTTGCTGAAATACTGCTTGTACAGCATTAAACATGGTACTAATAATAGTCTGGAGTTCCTTTTGAGAGTGTTTGGTGTATTTGTTGGTGAGGGTTTTTTTTTTTTTTTTTCCTTTCATTTAGAGAAGTTAGGGAAGTTAAAATCATGTGGACATCCCTAGGAAGATCTTATGTCAAATGCATTGTTTCTGGCCAAATGAGATCTTGGACACCCAGCTCCTTAGCTACCTGGTAGTGACTTAGACAAGGCTTCTTGTGAAAAGGAATACCCTTCATACATTAGCAGAGTTTTCCTATTAACTAATTAACCCAACTGCTCTATTTGTTTGGGGACAATGTATACTTGCTTCAGTAGAACTTCAAGATCTCCTCTTGAGTTCTGCTTTTGCTGCCTCTTACAGTAACTTCACTGTGCTGTAGAAAGCTTGTGCCTCATTGTTTTTGCCTGGTAACAGCAGTAACTTCCTCACTAATCTGAAATAAGTTTAGGTTTGGGGTGATGTTTTCAGTCTATCAGAACAGGAAATACAATCCCCCTTAGGTAAAGAACTGTGTGAGAACTTCAATGATTTTAGTGCTTGTTTGTTTCAGTGCTGTTAATTAAAAAAAAAAATTAAAACAAGATGTAGTGGGAATTGTAAAAATTATTTCAGAGGCAACTGAAACTTGACTTTATCAGTCTTATTCTCATATTTTCTCTACTCTCTTTATGTGCCTTATTCAAGGATGACAGAACTGTACTTTGAGTAGACACAGAGGCTGTAGGAAAGGAGGTTGTTTGCATTAGTGACTATTATTGGACTGAATTTCATTAGCCTGTATTGTGGATCTTGAATAGAACTGAATATATTTTCATGTTCTTCTTATCTTATGGAGAAGATGTATCTTGGTGAAATACTCAGTTTTAGTTTACTTCAGATATAAGATTTTAAAACAAATTGCTGTAAAGATGTTGAAATACTATTGATGACGTATATGTGCCCCATTCATTGATTTCCCATTCAAGAATAAGATTTATTATGCCAGGGCTGGGTTGTTTTGAATGAAATCACACTTTAATTAAACAGTTTCTGCTAGTTCAAAGTAGAGATCCTGAGTGCACCATCTGTTACAATATCCGTATATAAAAATTATACTCACTAATTACACTGTGCTGGTTGGGTGGGGGATGGCATCAGAACTGAAATAGATTTAATAAATTTAGAAAAATTTACACATTTAAGATAAGAAAAGCTTCAATATAAGAAACTAGAAACTGGTATGAATAAAAACAAAATTGTTTTTCCCCTATGAAAGTTTGGTTTTTTTAGTATTATCTAGAAGGTATCTTTCAGCAAGCTTGATAATACAAGTCTCCACAGAAGACTGACTGAGTGGGATGTCTCCTGGCCTCTGTAGTGGTCTGTGGTGAACAATTTAAGGATGAATATTCATTATGTTTTTGTAACCTTCTGGCATATTTTGTTACACTGTCCATATGAAGCCCGAAATTGGGTTAATCATCTGAAAGAGATTTAATTATCTGAAAATTAATTAAGAGCTCTCTAGTCATGCATGTACTGTATGTTTTCACTGGACTTAATTTACTGATAGAAACAGGCCTATTAGGATAATTACTAGATTCTGTAAGGAAAGCAATTATAAACAACATTTTCCTGATGCAAAAGACTCATGAAATTATACTGCACTATGTAACTTCACAGCTTAAACTCAGGTAACTGTTTTGCTTAGAGAGAAAGAGAAGCATATGGTACACATTTGGCAGCAGATGTGCCAGTGACATGGTGATTTTATCAATAAAAATGTAGGCTGCTAGGAAAAATAGGTGCCTCAAAGAAATGGATAATATCTAAGAGGAAATGGCTTTGAAAATTGAAGTGATGCCTAAAATTTGAACTAATAGCCTCAAATACATAATAGGAAGAAAAGAAAAACAAAAAGCCTTACAGAAAGTTCCCTAGTTTCTGTGCTCAAATACACAGATAAAAGGATAAAAGCCTTCAGTTCAGGGAAAGAAGACTGAGGAGTTGTGTCAGTGATTTAGTGTGGTAGAAAGGACTCAGTCCAGATGCTGGGTTTGGGCTTCCCTTCCTCTGTGTCAGCAATACAAGTCAGGAGTCTGTAGTGCCAGAAACAAGGTTGCATGGTTACCATTTGCTTCCTCATTTCTCAACTTTAAAAAATTCTCCCTTTGGTGTACTTCTACTCTTTAAAGTAGGGACTCCAGAGGGAGTGCATGGGTGTCTTTTTCTCTCTCTCTCTGCTGTTTTTTGTTTGGTTGTTTGGTTGGTTGGTTTTTTGTTTTGTTTTGTGAATTTATCCTTCAGAGATATAGTGATATTCTATTGAGTCATCTTTGTAGTTTAAGCTTTGATTCTGAAAACATGTGCAGCATGGACCTCCATATGCAGAGTTTATGGAGTAAATTATATTGGTAGTATGTTGCTACCTCTTGTTGAACAGCTTTTAAAACATGGGATGCTTATTAACATCTAAAACAGTTGTATTACTGGTAGGGAAATTTAGTATCATCTCCAAGTCCTATAATTTGGAGCTTTCTGGTTGTTACAGATGTTTTCACCTTGAGTTTTTTTTTTTTTTTTTTTTTTAATACCTTTTTTTTTTTTTTTTTCTTTCTTAAGTCTTTCCATTCTAGGCAAATAGGCCCTTTTATTCTTTGGGTGTTTGACTCCCTCTGCCACTTTCACCCAGTTATTTTATTCTGTTCCTGTAACTCCTTGCTTCTCTCATCACTTTATGCTCAAATCCAGCTTTTCCCAGTTTATCAATAAAGATGAGTTGTAAGAATACAGGAGAGCATGTCCTCACTTCTGTACAATCATGAAATCCTATGCCTGGGGCCAGACAATCCCCTAACCCTGAATTTCAAATCTATATCTCAAAAAAAGAGCTGCTAGAGATTCTTAACGAGAGCTCTTGAGAAGGCTGTAACATTTGCTATGGTCTCAGTTTGAAAAAAAATAAAGATGAACTGTTTTTGTTAGAACTTCCCACCAAAAATTTCAGCTGCCTCAGCAGCTGACCATCTGGTAAACACTGAAGCCCTAGAAACAGCCTCCCAGGACAGGCAGTATCACAGACATCAGTTCTAGCTGCCAGCTTCATTGCTCTTGCCTGTGGTAAAAAGTATTGTTTCTGCCACTCCAGCGGTGCAGCCAAGTGGAGGGAACTTCTGCAGGGTAAAGGATGTTCATGTGAGAAGTCTGGCCTTTGCCACCACAATTGAAATGTCTCACAGCAGTGTTAGTCAGAGAACACGTAACTCCAAGCAGTGCTGGGAAGTGTGCAGCCCTCTATGAGCAAAAATAATTTTATGGGTCATTATTTTGTTTTACAAAAGGCTAAGACAAAAAGAGGCATTTCTAGGCACCCGATTTAGACAATTTGGAAATCTAATCTCTCTTAACCTGAACTCTCAGAACTATTAATTCGAGCCAAACTGTGCCACATAATTATGTTGGCTATTCCCTGTGGTGCAACACTGTCTGCAAAAGACAGTGATCAAGTGAGTGTAGCACTTCGAAGCAATTATGACCTGTATTGAAAATTGTTGAAGCTTAACTAATTAGCGAAAATTCAAGAGGAGGAAGTTCCTCCTCTAACTCTATATTCCTTTCCTTCCTAGTGAAATAATGTGTGCTTGAATCAATGGAAGTTTTGCTACTGATTTCTGCAAATCTAGAGAATAATTATGAGTATTTACTGCCTTCTGCCTCTTTTCATTTGGCTAGAAAATTATATTTTGTAGTAATTCTTTGATAAGGCAATGAAAATTTCAGTTTCCATTTCCCTTCAAGTGCCATGGGAAGTTCTTCTGTGTAACTATTACATATCTTGGCATTTATAGGGTTGATGTTGATGTCTTTCCTGAATTTCAAAGTAGGTGAAAAAACCAAAGGGTGGCTTTTTTCTTCTGATTGCAGGAAGGGTGAAAGCCAGGTGACATTTTCACTCACTGTATTAAAGTCTAACATTGCATGTTTTTCTTTCTTCCACTCTTGTGCATGATACAAAAGTGATTTAGAAATTTCCAAGTGGACAAAAACAACTGCACTGGAGATTTATCTTGGAAATAAAATTGGGATAACTTTCTTTGAATTCTCCTGGTTTATCATGGGCAACGATTACACAGTACACTAACTAGAGACAAATGGAATATTTTTTTCTCCATAAATACTTGAAAAATAAATTATTATTTTCATTTGTCTGGTGACAACTCCTTTGCTCTCAGCTGTTTATACAGATAGGAAGATTTAAACCTTTGAGGCAGATCATAAACAATTTTCAGATTGCAGATTCAGCTGTGTTTTTTACCATTTGAATCTGTATGGAAATGTTAGGGAAAGAAGTTGTACTGTTTTAGTGCTGAAGTTTTAACAACAAAGATATTTTTTCAGTTTATTATGGAGATAGAAGCAGATTTATAAGTAATCTTAATTAAAAGTAGCTTTAGGAAAAAAAAAATCCTTTTGTAAATATTTTTAAAGGGGAAACAAAAGAAGGAAATTCAGAGAAATAATGTTCATTTTTACCTGACTAAAATCTGATTGTCTTTTCCTCAGGGGTTTTAAGCACCTAACACAGAGTAATGTGTGCTGATAGAAGCTGTTAGTCTCCTGTGAAAGAAAACAAGGAGGCATGCACTAATCATCTTCAAACCATCAAGTTTATACCTGAGCAGTTAAACACATTTTGTTTGTTCCCATGCTGCCCCAGAAGAATTTTCAGTGCCATGAGTCCCACTGAGTGATGCTAGTTCATGCACCCACTTCTGGATTGCATTAATAGATCTTTCCTTCACTTAGTTTTTGTAAAATCTGCAGGTGTTGCCCTGAATGGAGGTTTTGTATCACCTGCAGCTACTCTATTGCATACCACACAGGTGTGCTACAGAACTAGAGGTTTCTCATCCCAGTCTCTGGCATCCTGACTAATTTGAAATACAAAACTGGCATGCAGTTATGGGCTTAAGATACACTAAATTACAATTGGTTGAACAAAAATAGTTTAAATTAGTACATACCTTACTCAAAGCTTTTGGTTTTTAAAATTTTTATACAAAATATTTTGTCACCCTTTCATCACAATGTCATGCTTCACACAGGCACAGGGATGAGCAGAGGGGTGTTGAGCTCCTTTCCAGAACCAGCAGACCACTGGCACACGGGGTCAGGGTGATAGGGGTGGGAGCATGAGCCCAGCTGCCTGCTGATCCCCTCCTTTGAATGTGGGAGCTGCATCCTCCTTACCCTCACCTCAGGAAGGGACCTGACAGATCTCCATTCTGGGTGGCTTGGAGAAAAAGCAGCATATTCCTCATCCTTCTCCAGGGAGGAGCTGGGCATGCTGTTTCATAGGACATTCAGGAAAACTGCTTGTCTTTTGAAAGCTGGATCTAGATATATGTTACCCCGGAAAATATGCCTGGTGCTGCAAAGCTCTAAGTGATTTATTTAACACATTATTGGTGGTGGACTGCCTGCTCAGCTTATTAGTAAATGTTGTCTTGCATGCAGAGCCCTCAAGGTCAATCAAGGTCATGCAAGCAGTTTGATGTGAGTAGATGTGACCAGAGTTCATATGACATTTGTTGCTGCCCCCTCTCTGCCCACTCTGAAATGTGACAAAACTGATCAGTCTTGCAAAAGAAAATCCATTGCAGGAATGGGAGCATGCAGCATTACCTAGACACACCACACCTGCTCTCAGTGAAGAAACCTGTATGGCAGAATGTGAAGTGCCACAGTCACTTGCCCTTGGAATTTTGATTTTATAAACCAGAATGTACTAAGAGGGGTGGTGGTGTTCTTTCCACAGCCCATGCCCCTTGCACACCACAGACAAATACAAGTTGGTAACTTTTAAATGGCATCCTTTAAACTTAGCACTTTTCTATCTCCCTTCCTGTGACTAAAGTACTTTTCATATCAGAAAAGCTCACAAGAGTGATAAATTCAACTTCTTTAAAAGCTAATAAAGCAAGTGCATTCTTGCTTGGCTCTAGTGCCTGTCAGATCAGCTTCAGCATTACTGTAGAAATAGATTAGCACTGCTACAGTAATTCTAATTCTTTCAGCTCATTTGGTATATTATTAGGTATACTGTGTATATATAAAAATATACGTCCTCACTGCAATAAGAGATCTGAACCTGGCATCATTAGAGTACTATGTACAGGCTGACATCCCATCTTACTGCCAACACTCCCTTGGAAGAAGACTGTACCTTGCAACAGAGCTTCCCATCAGCTCTCTTCCCAGCCTTGGATGTATGGATCTTCTGTCCCAGGATATGATGATATATCTTATCCAGAGTGCCAAATTCAGATGGCAGAAATTAAATGAAACAAGAAATAAGCAACAGAATTAATTCACATAGCTAATTGATTAAAAAGCCCCAGAAATCTCTAATGAAATGTATGGAAATACATATATATATAAGAAAAGCCAGTTTGATCTCTCAAACTTAAGTGAGGTATGAAAAATTGAGAGAATTCTCTGCTTGAGAAATTGGCAGAGGAAGTAAAATTCACAACTTGAGTGTATAGTAAAACTCATGGACTCAGTAGAAAAACTAATTGGTTTTCTTTCCTCCATTCAATATCCTCTATTAAGAGCTCAGTGTTCTGTAAGCAGTAATTACTGAGTTCTGTTCCCATAGAGCATAAAATATTATCACTGTGTTTCTGCTAACGTTCTCTTCAGCTCCCTTGCTACTAACTGTCCTTTTCCTTGATTTAATGACTAATTCAATTACACTAAAGTCAGTGTAATGATTCATGCTCTTGATTTGGTTTGGAGATTTGGAACTGAAAAAGAGGTTATGTGCTTGAGAGGTCCTACGTTTTTTTCAGCTTTGTCAATGAGTGGCATTTAGCACAGTCTTGTTATATCCTTGGACCATTGCAAACTACAAGAACATTACATTACAAATACAAAGCATCATAGGTTAAAGAAAATGGTATATGCTAACTGCACTTACTGAGACCACTCTTTTGCCCTGAGTCTTGTTTCAGTAGCTTTATTTTTGCTTAAACACCAGAGTAGCTGGTATGTAGACCTGATATGGCAGCTGGGAGGTTGCAGTGCAAAAAGCATCAAGTCTGGCTTATGGTGAATTAGCCTTAATTATTCAAAGTCATGAGTGGCTAAACAAAAACCAGTCATTGCTTCCTCTCTTCCTCTTTCTGCCTTCCCCTGGCTTTGCTGGTTCTATTGTTTATTGGTGTCTGTTACAGTCCAGTCTGCCTGTGACTGGTACAGATAAGCTGGGCTGCTGGATCACAGGCAGGGAGCCATAGATAGGGGTGAAGAACACTCTGCTATTGTGCCTTTACTAGAAATTAATTATAGTGCTACAAAAGAATAAAAACTGTTCATCAGTTTTAATGTTCAGTGATCTATATGATAGTTTTAACCTAAAGAAGATTCAGCAATTACAGTGAAATTATAATTTCTGATTGAGATTTCTGCATTTATAATTCTAAAACTTGTGTAAAGTTTGTCTAGTCCTTAATGGTAAAGAAATGCAGTGTTAATGTCAAAATTATTAAAACTGCAAATAAAAAGGGTCAGATTAGCTAAGATCCTACACTGTATTCAGTGAGACTTCCCCTGAACTGCAGAAGCTGTATTTAAAGGTATCGGGTGATTTTCATGCCTTCTTTATTAAAGCTCCAAGGTATATTTGATATTCTTAGGTTATTTTCTTAATTTTCACTATGTGGGATAAAAATCAACATTCATTTGCATAGTGTTGAGTTAAAGCCTAGAGATAAAAATCCTGCTGTGGTTCTTCAGTTAGCACAAGTGTAAAGCTGAGAGGTGCTCTTCATAACTCGGGATTTATTGGTCTGATGGCAACATGTGTACCAGAGAATGGAATGGGACAAGGCTCCCTGTCTGCAGGGCAACTTTTGAGACTCAGCTTGCATTCCTGCAATTAAGCTCTCCAGCCCCCTTCCCAAGCCTGGACATCTACATCCACAGTGCTTATCAGGCATTATTCCTCTGCTGTCTCCACTTCATTTGGTGAAAGTGGGAGCAAGCTTCAACCAAAATCACATCCCTTAACTTGCTGGTGCTGTGCATGCCAGTGCAGTTTCAAAGGTGTATTTATCAGAGAGTTAAAATGTAAGCTTCTTGCATCAAAGAGGAGGAAGAAGAAGAAGATAAATGTAAATATTTTACATGATTTTCAGAATGGGGAAAATGCTATCCTGTTAATGCATTCATCCAGTCTAATAATAAATGCCAGCATTTTAATTTATTATCAGATACAGCAAAGCAAATGCCAGTGAAGTGAACAGCTACACACAACCAAATATTATTCACTCAGACACAGTTTAATTCTTGGTGGCTTTTTGAGTTGGAAGTAAGAGAACAGGTAATGTCATTGTTTTGCAAAAATCCACTTAAATGGGCTTTTTTTTTGTTTTTTCATTCCTTTTCCAAAAGACACCCAAACCCCCCAAGTCATCCTGCAAAAAATGGATAGTCTGAAATAGTCAAATGGATGACCTGACTACGCTCACAGAATGGATATATTATAATAAACTGCCTAGATAATTTGGCATCTTTATTTATTAAGAACTTGACCTAACACAAATTGTATCTTAGATCCAGGCAAACTGGGGCGCAGTTGCTGAAACTTCAGGTGTGTGACATTTGTCTAATCCATGATGAAAATGCCAGTAACTGATCTCAGTGATATTGTTTTACCCATTGTGTGCTGACTTCAGCATTCCAATATGGGACCTATTCAGGCATTGATGCTTACATCTCATTGATTTTCAAGCCTCCTATTCTTCAGGAAAATGTTTGTAAAATGTGAAATAATCTCTCTGGATAAGTAATAAATAATCTGATTTCTTTGGTCTCCTAAAGTAAACCTTGACAAAGAGAAAAATCAGTCACTGGCAGCAGATGGGATGATGTCTAATATTTCCCTGCTTTCTCTTTTTTCTGTGATTAAGTTGTATGTAGACCTCTTGAATATACAGTTTTCCATATAAAAAGCTGCTATTAAGGCCGTGAAGAGATTTTCAGGGATTAGCAAGTGCTGCCTGCAACTTTCTGCATTATTTAATACACTGTTCCTATTTCAGTACATTGACTAGTTTCTTTTGTCTCTTTCCAGAGTTTCTCCATGAAAGCCTTGAGTACTCCCAGTTTGGTAAGAAGAGTCATTTTTTCCCATGTGATACTTATCCTATTGATTTTAACAGAAGTACACTTTTACTGAGCTTGCAGATATGCAGAATGTGTCTCAAGAGCAGTGAATTTGCTCAGTCTTGGCATCTTCATTCTTAAGAGCCTTTTCAAAATGTAAATTAGAGACCAAGCCAACAGAATCAGAAATTTTAGAGCACATGCTAATTGCAGAAATCTGAGATGGTTGCTCTGAATGGTAAGTTGTCAGTCAGGCTTGCATTAATGTGAGCTCTGAGGATTTGTATTGCTAGCTTAGAGTAACTCAAGAGGAAACACAAATCTTTTCTCTCACAGGGATGGCAGAGCTAACTCCCAAATCTATCGACTTGCTCCTGAAGCTCTTTTAATTATTTTGATCTTGTTAGCATAATTCAACAGCTTTAAAAATTAATTCAATGCAGATCAGTTAGAAACTGAAATGGTGATTCTCACACTGCAAAATTACAGCATTACACAGTGATCTAAATTACTGGGAAGCAATGGGGCAGTCCAAGTGTTTTTAGGCTTTTTCAGATTACAGGATTTTTGAATCAATAAATTCTCATGTAAACAAAATGACAAACTAACCAACACCTCAAAATCCTGTAGCTAGTATTTGCTTTTTAAGCTGTAGGCTTTTAATAAATATATTTATATGCAGGTGCGGGGGATGTTTCCTGAGCAAGTAATAACTCCTCAATTAAAGAAAGTTCATCTTTTAGATAAATTAAATGCATTCAGAACATTTCATTTGAAGCAGTAATTTTTTGGAGTTCACTAGAAGGGAAAGCATGGTCTGATAGAAGAGTAAATGAGTTGGTGCTGTATTCAATGCTTCCAACAGGCACGGAAATCACTAGGCAGAGGTCTTTGTATTGTGGTTGAAGAAACCCAGGATGTCATGTCTTTACAGTGACAGGAGTGTCTGAAGGATTCTTTGTCTGTCCTGCAGGTGGAAGTAGCAGGAGCTGTGATGCTGCAGGGCTGGTTCTTGCTGAAGCAGTTCAGCGTTCTCACAGACCAGTACACACGCCAAACTCACAGCCTTGCTTGCAAGTTTTCAAGGCTGACTTGTAGGTCTTGAAGATACTGCTTTATTATCATGACAAGGAGGCTTAAAGAACTGTGTATTGACATAAAGACAAACAGGGTGTTCTTACCAGCTGATGGCAGAGTAGAGAGTTGTAGAGCAGCTGGTTTGCCTTGGTAAAGAAACAGAGGGGTGAAAATTTCTGGGAAAGTTACAATAGGGGGCAACAGCAGGGGAAATTCCAGGCCTGATTCAGAGAAGGCTACAGACTGCCAAAATGCTCTCAGCATCCTTGCCATGGTCTTTGAAGAATTACAAAACCAAGAACAAGATAAATCAGTCTGATTTAAATCATACAGGGAATGACTCAAGCAGGTTTGGGAATTGTGCTGTCTGTCTCTGTAGGATTATAATAAACCTTCCTACCAATTTTCTTTCTTAAGCCTGCTTCTTGTAATGAAGACAAAGAACACAGTGGTTGGTAGCACAATAAACATCATATGTCTGTAAGGATGACTTAAAGAAGCTCTGGGAAACAACAGTAAAAACATCTACTGATGGAGGAAGAAGGGGATGTCTCCCACATCCAGCAGATGTACTAAATAGCTTCACTGTCTTGTACAAGGAATGTCTTCACAGAGTTAGGTTCTATGACAGGAATTCTTTCACCAGCTCACTGACTTTCTTTATGTAAGACTGCAGTGTAAGGTTTTCCAAAACTAATTTGGCCAAACTGTAAGCCATATGAGCTTTGTCTTTATTGTGTCTTTCCCTGCCTGAAACTTCTAAGTACCAGCATGTGATTTTACTTCATCACAGCAGTGGTACAGCAAGATTTTGTGCCCTGGAATGAGAGCTGGGAAAGGTACTGATGTATGTGGAATTACACTATGCAGGAGAGAGATCTAGAGATGACTGCAATGCACAGTTGGTGAGAGCAAACGTAACAGCAGCAGAAAGTATCAGAGGTTCTTTAATGTTGAGAGTGTATTTGTGTTTTTGCCTTGTGCGACTGTCACTGCCAGCTGAGTTGCACAGTGGGGATGAAAACAACACATGTATGCTTGTTTGGTGCAGCTGTACTTAGGACATAATCTTTAAGTCAAACCCTGTCTTCTTGTATCTAGTAAGAGTAGTTATGCAACCACTGCAGGAATGGCAAGAGGCACAAGAGAGGAAATGTTTCTGATGAGGATAAAAACTTAATTGAGCTGGCAGAGAGGAGTTCTTCTGGCTTATAAAAAAAGTGAAGATGAGATCCTTCCAGCATCATGCTGATGCTGAAAATCTGTACAGGAAAGAAAAATGTGACGTTGGAAGAGACAGAAAAACAGGGAGAAGGATGAGACACAAGGCAAATTAGTTGGGGGTATAAATGAAGTCTGAAGAGGCGTTCCAGTGTACATTAGCAAAGAACATCATGGGAAAGGTGAAGCAGGATGGAAGAAATTCGGGTTGGAGTGCGCTGAGAAATGAGTAGGAAGTTAGAAATAAGATTTGACACGGTTTGCATGTTGCTCTGTTTATGTGAATATCTGGGCAGTGAACTCTTCCACAACAGTCACAAACTCATTACACAGTAATAAATGCTATCTCACCTACACATTTCCTATCTCTTGCTAACACAGAGGACACTGTGCACACCTTTGACCAAAAGCTACAGCAGCTCTTGCAGATAATCACTTCAATTCTCCATTTCCAGGTATCGATTATCTGGTGAGGACAATAAAGTTGAAACTTTATAATGACTGGATTTCATTCCCAGTCTTTGTAGTTCTGGGGGGTAGATCAGGCTACTCCAGGCGCTTCAGCATTTCCAGCAAATGGGTTCTACACTAGAGATGGACAATAGCTTGCTGCCTGAATCATTTATACTTGCATCCCTGTCTCAAAATTTGTAGTAGTTTGGGGACTGATGCAACCACTCAGGTTTTTTTATTCAGCCTGTAAGTAACAAAGACAACTTTTTTTTGCTTATCAAATTGTTCCCAGGGACATCTGGACAAGGATGAGACAGATTTCTTCTCTGTAAATATTTAGGTAGATCTTCATTTACCTGATCACATATGTTTGTTGTACATTTTTAGTGGTACATATTTATCCATGTACCAATGAGGTACTCGATCTCTAATGTGTTTTCTGGTCTGTCACCATCTTAATGGATGAGATAAGCCACACTAAGGGTATCTTGTGTAAACTTCTGATAGTTCTTTGATGGCCTGCAGACATCTTGATCATTACTCCATTACCTATCTGCTTATCAGTTAACACTCCCAAGCCATTCAGGTTGCACAGTTCTGGTAATTCTAAATACAAGCTTCCTGTGCCTAGTGCCTGCTTTAACACTACTGTGATAAACAATTGTGAAGCCCAGACTTAGTCCTTGAGGTGGAACAAACCATAGTCCTGGCAGGGACCAGTGCCTGATAATATGTAATACATTTTAAATGTTAACAGGTTTTAGGAAACTACATAATTTCTTTTTCTTTTTTTTTTTTTTTTTTTTTTTTTTTTTTTTTTTTTTTTTTTTTTTTTTTTTTTTTTTTTTTTTTTTTTTTTTTTTCTTTTTTTTTTTTTGGTTTATTTCTTTTTTAAAGTAATTTAGACTTCTTAATGGTTTTTTGAACAAAAAATATTTCCAGAGACCCTTTTCTACCACTGACAGTAGAAAAAGTGATGTTAGAATAAGCAGGATAAAAACCTTTTCCAAAGTAATAGAAATAATTTGTTCAAATGAGAGTTAACATTTCTGTTGATTATAGTACAGCTGACGTGAAATAAATGTGCTTTGACATATTAATTCTCCATAGGGTCACAGTCATCTTTCTAACATATACACTGTCATTTGCTTAATTCAGCTGCTAGTGGCATTATTAACCTTCTAAGAACATTACACCAGATGTCTGGTTTCAGAATAGAGCTGTTTTGACACACAGGTTCTCTCTTGCACATGCTGTGGAGGGAAAGAATAAAGCCTTGCAGGCAGGGAACTCAGCTGAGCAGTGGAAGGTGTCTGGGTTCCCCTCCTGTAGCAGCTACAAACTTCCTCTATGGCCACAGGCAAGTTGTTCTGTCAAAAAGCACAAGCCTACACCTCACCAAATCCTTTTGTCCCAGTGGGTGTCTCTCCCTTCAGCAACATGACAGCATAGCTCATCTGTTCTTTTGGATATGCATGAACAGGAGACTTTCTGCTCAATCTGTTGAAGCTCATGGCCTTGAGTTAAACATCATAGCACCACAGGAGTAAGGCATTGTACAAGAAAGAATCCTTCCCTCTGAAAAGGTTTCAGAAAGAAGTGAGAGGGAAACTCAAAGTTACAAAGTGGCTTATTTTAGCTCCTCTACCAGGTCAGCAGAGAGAGGAGCAAAACCCTAGTCTGTGATGCCTGCTGTTACTGAGCTCACTTTAACAGCTTCCCACAGGCTTGTTCCCTCTCATTTGAATTGTCATACATGTTTGGTTTTTATCTAGATGACGGGGTTTTTATCATCTTCTTAAACAGAATTTTACTTTTTGCCCCTGCTCTCTGGTGTGCCTTTGGTGGACAGACAAGTAAATTCAGTATAGGAGAAAAGTGTTGTGGTGGATTTATAGTGGGAAATTGAACGTCATAAATATAGCATGGTACTGGAGTCAATGACTGCATGAAAAAGAGTGATTTGGTTAGATAAATATACCTTTCCAAAAGTCACTTGATATTTTCCTGTCTTAGCAGAAGTTCTTTAAGGATTAAAGTGGTTAAATAACTGATTAAGGAATCAAAGAGTTATGAACAAATGGTCAGGTTTTGTGATGTGAAAAATCAAAAGAAGTAACAACAATCTGGATTTATTATCTGATGGATCAGACAACGATTATGCCAGTGACATCAATTGAACATCTCTCAATGACAAATTAAAAGGAGTAGGGTGTCCCAGTGGGGACAACAATACCCAGTGGTCTCAGGCTTGACCACAGCTCTTGGAATAGTTTGGGATAGTCAGGAGAGAGCAAATAATCTCTCACCTTACCAAAGAAATGGCCTTCTGAATGACCCTTTAGCTCCAGACCTCTGGTCATTAGATGTGCACTAGGATAGAGAAGTGTCTCTATGAGAAAAATGAGCTCAACTCATTTTTCTCTTTAGGCTGGAAATGAATAAACAGAGTGAGGTGTGACAGTAATGTATGGAGCTATGAATGTCATGTGGAGGTGGAAAAGATAAGATTTAGTGTTCAGTGAAATTACCAGGTATACAGACAAGAAAATAAGCAAGGCTGAGTACTTTAATATACAGTCTCATAATTCAATTATAGAACTAGTCATTACACAGACACCGTAGCACCCACAAACATCAATGGCTTTACAAAGCCAGAAGAAGGTCCATCCAATATTACTAAGTACAAAGACACTTTGGCTTTGGAAGTCCTTGTGTGAAATAGCTGTCAGCTGGAGTAATGTGTGAAAAAAATATGGTAAACTTGCCCACATCTTTACTTTTTCCAAAGTGCCCAGCAAATGCTATCCTAAAAATCTAAAGGCTGGCTAGGCAGACCTTTGGTTTGAACTTCAGCGTCTGTTTCTGTGTTTTTACAGTAACTGCAGACTCAGAACTTTGATGTTCTGGTTGGTTTTGATTTTATGTGTTTATTCACTGAAGGCTTCTGGAGACTGAGATTTCTCTTGCTCTGTGGAGGCACAGTCTCTAATGGAGAGGGATGGGTCCCTAATTGTTCCCCAGGGCTTCCTGTGCTACTTTCATACACATTGTAATTAAAAGTTAGGTAAGTACCAACTGAAAATGTGCACAGTAAAGAGGGAATCTAGTTTGACATGCTCCTCCCTCAGCATTGTTTCCTTCCTTTAACTCTTCCACTTTCACAAAGCTCTCACTCAGAGCTGTGCAGTTCTTTAGTGTCCACAAAGGTAAGTATTAACTAGCACAAAGAAAGGTTTTTCCTTCAAAACTTCCCCCATGTGTCTTCCAGTGTCCCAGAGATACAAACCTCATGTGTGTCATCAAGGAAGGGAGGAGATTTGTCCTGGCACAGAACCATTCCCTGGCTCCCCCAGAGATGGATTCTTTGTTTATTTCTTTCTAGTGCCCCAGTTCAGGAACATCCCTGTTGATTGTGTGATGGGAGCACCCTTTGTAGTGAATAACAGCTAATGCTGAAACATTTAGAAATAGTTGGAATCACTTTGTAGTAGAGCATCAGCAGTCAACTCCAATCCAATTTCCCCCCAGCATTCTGAGTAGGCTCTAGACCAAATATAAAGCTAAAAAATAATCCCTTTTTAATGTACGAGATTAGGTTTCATTTGGTAACTCAGTGATGGTACCAATCAGGCCATTTTCTAAAATTCACACTGACATTAATGAGGGCTGTTGACTAGAACAATATATAGACTAGAAATATTGATTTTATTGTTTAGATTCTGATTTTTAAGTTTTCTTTTAGACGTTAGTACCATTTTTTACTATGTATGTATATACAAACTTTCATTTATACTGTGTTGGCTTTGAATAAAATCTGGATCATAAATATTTTACATTGTATTAGAAATATATGTATTGTGGTTTTAAAGTTCATTTAAACACCTGTCTTACTACTTTTGTAAAATCTTGGATTTTGCCAAGTATAAAATTTGGTAAAAGAGGGGGCAGATGGTAACTCAATTATATTTTTGAATAACATTGATTTAACTTAATACTCTGCTGGTGTTTTGCTTAATCAGACTTTAAGGCAACTGGGTCTACCTGAGTGAGTTATCCAGAGTACCCTTCCTGAGGTAGGATGTGAAAGATCTTCTCTGACAGCAACCATGAATGTCTCACCAGATAAGTCTTTAAAGGATCATTAGATAGGAAATACATTGTAGCACCCTGCCAGTGAATTTTGTTAATTAAGAACAATGCATTATTTGGACCCAAGGCTGGGACTGCTGCCTTTAACTCCCAAGACAATGTTTTGTTTGTACAGCTGGGGAATGATGCAATGTTACTGAGAACTGGCTAGGACAGAACAAATTCCCTGTAAATGCTCTCTGGCTGCTACTCTTTAAGAGGTGAGCCTAGGAGAAGATAGTATCTGTCTTAACACTGGACATTATGAAGGGGAAGAGAAAACAATGAAAAGCTCTTGAGCATCTCAAAGTCTGTTGACCAGAGACTTGGCAATGCATTTTTTCTTCTGGAAGGTGGTGTCCTTAAGCCTGACCACATCCACATTCCTGTTGTTCATGCAAGGTTTGGATCAAATCCCTCTCTTTAAAGTTGATCATTGGTTCAAAATCAGAACCACTGGCTCTGAGATGTGCCTTGCCAAATACTTCATTAGGGACTTTTCATAAACTTGCTGAGCCAGTAGCCCAGAATTGTGACTTCTGCCATTTTGCATTCAATCACCTTTCTTCATGTTTCCTTAGTTACCACATGGAAGAAAATTTGCAGCAATATAGTAGTGGAATAGGAGGAAAGGAGAATTTCCTAGAAACCTTTCCTCCTTTATGACAGCAATGGAGCACGTACTTGGCATGACATATTTCTTGAATCAAAACTTCAATATTTGTTTTACTCATGGCATAACTTCTAGCTGTTGCTGATACGTATAATTTTCTCAATGAACAGTGCATTGATCCTGCATTTCTGTGAGCTGACTGTAATGAAGCATTTTCTTTCAGACCACCAGAAGGAGCTATTGAATTCAAACTGCCTTTCCTTCAAAGCAGGAACTCCTACTGCAGCAGGGCAACCAGTAGAATAATAGAGCAGACACACTGTCTTCCTTGGAAGTCAAGCCAAGGAGCAGATTCTTATGTAGGATCTGCTTTTTTTTCTGATTCACTGTATTGTAGAATCAAAAGTGATTTTACAGGGTTTAAGATCCAAAGAGATGGGAAATCTATTGAGGCAGGCTTGCCCATACACTTTTCCACAGGGAGTGTGGAACCTGGTGTTTTCCATTGGGTCACAGCTCCAAGATGTTAGGCTAACAGACATGCAAAACACTTGAGAGCTAATGGGAATGTCCATAAGGATAAACAAAACCTGAAGTTTATCTTACTCACACTGACTAGCAATCAAAATGCACTGGCCATGTGTTAAGTGTTTTCTGAGGTGATATGAAGATGTGCAATTATTTATTGTGTCTCATGATCAGATTTGTAAAATGATGCATGACATTTATAGCCTACCTTCTATGAGTTTGCCCTTTATATTTGACCAAAACCCATTACACCAACAAAAAAAAAAAAGTATTATTTTGCTTTGGCTTGTCTTCCATTTACACCTTTTTTTGTCCAGGAGCAGCCTGGAAATCTGTGATGATTGTTTGAAGGTGTCGCATTCTCTGTGTGTGTGCGTGTGTGTGAGTAGATTTGAATGAGTGTTTAAATGAATGTTTAATTAATTAAGTGATAAAATAGCATTTGTCACTAAGCTTCAAATTGCAACATGATATACAATTTGCTTAGTCAGTGTTTCCAGCATATTAAAAGAGTACTTGTTTTAAACATGTGTATTATGCATGTCTTTGGATTGACACACAGTGAAAATGTGTCTGAGGAGTAACATTTCTAAATGCCTTCAGGCAGTAGTTCAGGCTGATTGATCTCAGCAGTGGCTTTTCTTTATGTTGACTTTCTAACTTTATAATGTTCTCATGACACTCTACTACTATTCAGGCATAAGTTTGGGTGTGTATGTACAATAAATCAAATATTGCTCTGGGAAGCTTTTAGTGCAAATGGTAATTGGACATGAAAAATACATAAAATAAAGTTATGGGAGAGCAAGAAGCACGGAGGAACTGAAGGCCGGTGGTGTGGAAAGGAAGAAAATGTCTATTGATTTGACATTTATGTTTTAGAGGTTTCATATGCTGGGCTTGCTCTTTGTTTTTTGTACCATGACAATGTCAGTGGCCTTTTTCAGAGGTGATGATCTTGGGCTAGATATTTTGCTGTGCAAAGCTGGAAATTGAAGGAGGTCCCTGTCTGAGATTTAATCTGTGTGATTGAGATTTATAAAAAGATGGTAGGAAAATGATTACAAAGAATAGGTACTATAGACAATGGGTTATGTGTCAAAAACTCTTTATAAATTTAGAAATACTTTTGCTTTTTCTTTTTAACAGTATCTCACAGAGATTTCTTCTTCCAAAAAACAGATTAACATGCCCTGTTCTTTTTCTTGGGAAGTGGTAACTAGTTAGATGTGGCTATGCATCTGTGATGACCTTACACCCTGACTATTGACAATTTTCTGGAGTTATGGGGCTGTTGCTTTGATTAAAATCAGAAACAACCACCAATCTGTGCTCAGCAGCACAGTGGGCACTAAGGCTGTATCAGCCAAAAAAAACCACGTCATCATGCTATGGATTTTCATCCCCAGAGCTCTCTGTCATTGTGGCACAAACTACAAGAGGACCTGTCTCAACCTGAACCTTTCTGCAACAATTATATCTCATAGGAGCAACAGCATCATAAGCACACAAAAACCAGTTTCCAGTATTGGAAAATGTATCTTTTCTTACAAAAGAAAACTTTCTCCCTTAGATTCTCCATAAATCTGCACCTTAAAGAAAAGAAAAATAGCTTTTACTAGATTAGAGCAAGAAGATACTTCATGTTATTTTGCCTGTCCTGCATCAACTGGTGCTTGAATAGTCTTAAAAGAACTTAAATGGACAAGTAAGCAAAAGCAGACAGTAAGAAGTCAGTTATGGAAAGAAATGCTTTTCATTGTGCATTAGTCTCTTTAGAAATACACAAATATGTTACTATCAGTATATTATTTACAAGGAGATTAATCTTATTTTATCTAAATGAAAATAACAAAGTTCCCTTATGGCCTAATCACTGAAAACAGGTGACTACAGTCTCTCCAGTTAAATCTGGCTGAAGTGACAGCATGTATTGTTCTGTCTTTTAAAAATGTGCATCAGATCTATATGCCTATGTATGTCCCTATGAAGTTCTACCTTTCTGTCTAATTCAGGTTGAGGATAATTGGACACTGGCTGTTTGACTTGTTGAACTTCTCGGAAAGGTTTGTGGTACTGGGAGTTGAGCTATGGGGTTACTTTGTTAGGATTTCAAATAATGGTTTTGTGATGTGGCTTTTGTATCCTCTAAACATTGTGGGCTTAATTTTTGCCAATGCAGGCACTAATGTACAGGAATCCAACCAGATGCTGTCATCTACAGGTTTGGAGCATTCCTTGGCTCTTGCGTGGTGCTTGGCTTCTTCTGTCCACAGGAGTTGGATTATTGGGATAAATGAATTCTTACCCAGTCAGATTGTCAATATACTTATTATTCCCCTTGGTGAGTCTAATCTGTCCAATGTCAGTGCAACTTTTGCATGAGCATTTGTTGGCAAGAATAAAGGATTTAAAGTCTGGCCTCTTTCCAATATTGCAAACTTGTTACTCATGGTACAGTTACTGACTAGTAGAAGGAAATATATTCTGGACATTTTGAGGGATCCCTCATTCAGTGGTGAACATCTGTCTAGAGTCACAGACCAGACTCACAGAGCAAGTAGGAGAAAGTCAGTGCATCTTTGAATTTGGTCTCAACACTCAGTAGAAGTTTTCAATATTAATCTCAAGTCACATCAAAACTCTGAAATCTCAGTATGTACACTCCCTCCTTCAAGTCATGCTGAGAAAGAGGCACTTTCAGAGGCAGTTTAAGGCAGTTGATCACACTTATGTTTCTCTATTGGCAGGGCAGAAAATTAGGTGACTAATGAAGTAGAGACCTATCTTCAAAAAGACAAATGTAGATAAGATAGAAGTTACCCAAACTAAGTCTGTTCTTTACATGCTATTGCTACAATATCATGGTGTCAGTGAGAAATGATTGCATCTGGTGTGCCCATGAGGGAAGTGTCTCCCTTGTGTAGCATCTCCCACATCCTGTAGCACAGACTATGCATTCAGTCAAACACTGTTAATTGTGGATATCATATGCAGTTTCTCTTTTTCCTTTCTTCTTTTGAATTTTCCTTTCCATGAAGATAAATCTGTCTCAGTAAAAGAAATGGAAAAAGTACTCTGAAGCAGGCTAAGGATCCTAAGGTCATACCTTTCCTGTCCTGTCTTGTCCTGTCCTGTCCTGTCCTGTCTCGTCCCTTTCACCCTTTTGCCCTAGTCTTCAGATTAGACCATCTGTGAATCTTGTTATCTAGCACTGTGCAGGACAGAGTGTGTGACTGATCTCCTGGCACAGCCAGTGTGTTGCCTTGGTGGGGTGTGTGGGATGAAAAAAGCACAATACACGCCTTTTCTCTCTGAGACTTGTTTATCTGCACAGCATCTAGGCCGCTGTGGGAGAGCCCTCCTCTTGGTGATTGCTGGCAATCAAAAACGAATCAAATCAAGGCAAAGTTAGAGAAATTCTCCTATACAAAGAGCTACTCTAAAACAAAGCTGCATTTTTGTGGTGCATTGTCCTGGCTCTGTGTGAGTGCTGTAAAGAGACAAAGGCGAGCAGGAAGGAAATCTCAGCTGCTTAGTAAATGCCCTAATTTGATTTATTTTCTGCTCCCTTCCCCCACTCAAACTGTTCTGCTAACCTGTTAGTCCCAACTCAGACAAGTAAAACCTGCTAATCTGATTAGTCCTGACACACAGGAGCAAGGCTGCTGGGAAAAACTGGACCCTTACAGCTGTTTCAGGCTTCAGCTTCGATCATAACGTTATGGGGTATCTGAATGTATAGTGCAGTGTGACAGAAGCCTGCAGCATGCACACAAGTGAACAGTGTGACCGTCACTGAAGATTTCTGCCCTGGGTCTGAGGCCACTGGAATATAAACCATGTTTCGTGTCACCTTCAATGTAGTGACAGAGAAAGTAACCTTCACCTTGGCAGCCTGCCCCTCCGCCACATGGAAGGTAAGATCCAACCTGTGTACAATAAAAAGGTTGATGGCACCATAAAATGTGCTTCTAAACATTTTTGCCAACCTTAGGCCATGTTTGAAATGTTTTAAGGGGAGCAATAATGTTTTAAGGGAAATGCACTGCAATGCAGCATATGCACAACTGGTTGGAATTAGACTAAATGGATCTGGTTCAAGCTTACTTGTTGCATTTTAAAGCTGTTCTCATTTGACTTTTAAAATAGCCAATTTCATAGCCATTCTCCTTTTTTCTGGTCTGGAAATGCCACTTATTTATATTAACAGCAAATCTAGAGAGATATATAAACATAAGCTAGTAATTTCTGTAAGGAAGGGACACTGTTTGAGGAGAGCTTTCAAGCTTCCTAGATAATTCAGGGGTTCTAAGGATTTGTGAAATATGTACCATGGTATGATAAATTAAAGCATAATGCACCTCTATAATAAGGTTCACATAAAAGAAAAAAGCCCCCTTAGATGCATGGTAATACTTGGGCTTGGGTTGTGATAAAATTTGGCTGAAGTCAGAAATGCTTTGCATGCTTTGCACATCAACTCCTTCTCACATCCATCAACTCAGTTCACATCTTCACTTCCTTGAGACAAATGTTCCCACCTTGTGTTGAAGAGACTGGCACAGTCAGGATGAGATGGGAACAGGTTCATTGCCTTTGCTTTCTCTTCTGGGAGTGTGTGCTTTCACTGTAATGCGGCTGAGAAGATAGATACTACCTCCTGAAGTGCTGCTTTAAAAGCTTCCTTCTATAATTTGTTACTTATGGAGCAGTTACAGTAACAACCTCACCTCTGTCTCTTATAACACCCTTCAGATATAAGACAATTATGAATATCTAGATACAGTGCCAGTGTAATAATTGCTCTTGCTTTAGCTGTCCATGATTCATTATGTGGTGTAAGTAATTATCATATATCTTTGCTATATAATTTTCTCAGTCTTGGGCCTGTCTTTGGTCTTGACTTGTGAGGTAGGCACTGCCTAGCAGCTGTTATTAGAAGGTCTTTAAGGGGCTGGTACAGTGTGGCTCCAGCCAGACCTGTGCTATATGTAGCACCATGCACTAAATAAAAACCTGTCCACCAGGGCAAAGGGTGTTTGGAGTAAAATTCAAGTGAAGGGAATTTAACCAGGTGCTTTCTCTCTGGGGGAGGGTTTGTGGTAGTATTGCTTCAGCTTCCCTGATTATTAGGAAAACTTCATTTCCCAAATGTGTATTTATTAGCTAGCAATGAAAAGATCATTTCAACACAACATAAAATGGCTTTACTTACACTTGGTAATTGTGTGTTAGAGGTTTTTCTTCCTTTATATCAGGATTTAGAAGTCTCTGCCTTTAGGCTGCATGGCACTTAAAAGAGGGAATTAAAATGGAAAGGGATTCTGGATCTTACCTGGCTCATAGACTCTTGGAACAGCAAACAGGGATGCAAATATAATCCAGCTGTGTGTTGCATTTCAGTTATCATTTATGTTAGCCATGAGTACATTGTAGTAAATGCCTCTGGAAGAAACTGGGAAGTACTGAAAAGTGCACCCTAGCACTCCTTTTCATTTCTCCAGCTCCTCTCTTATTTGAATAATTTAAATTACTTGATATGTGCAATGTGTAAACAGAAGTAAATGCTTAAGAGTAAAAGCTAAAAAAATCCTGTAGTACATTACAACTTTGTAAAATATAGTACATTTATTGATGAACTAAATAAAAATAGGTAAGAAAGTGGACACACTTATATGAAAAAACAAGATGGGATTGCCAAGCTAGCAGAAGAGATGGTTTTCAGTAGAGCTTACATAAGTAATGCAAAATTAATTTAGGGAAAGCTTTGTGGAGGGAGTATGTTTTATTGACCAGCTATTAGAGCTGAAAAAATCTGACATGGTTTCAGGTGCACAAGCCTTCCATTTTGACAGTAGGATGCTAATGAAAGACTGTTTCCCCACAACCTTACTTTGCTTATGTCCTTGTGGAGGAGGGAGGACAGAGGTGTCTACTTTCAGCCTGCTAAGTCCTTTTCTTCATGAGTAAAGGTTCAGATAATGCTGAACACATTCTGCTTTTCCACATGACACAGTGAGACCAGCAGATGAGTCTTGTGTGTGTGGTGGGACGAGGATGCTGTGGCAGTTCTGTAGCAGGTGTCTTGGAGCTGGGAGGAACAGAATTAATTCTGTCCCAAATTGTTACCTTTCTACCCTATGCTCTGCAGTGGCAGTATTTGTTTCCTTTAGAAATTGTTTTCTGATTAGAAGTACTAGTGAAAAGTATTTCACCCTATTTAAATTATTGGTAAAATATTCATTTCTATGATATTTTAATGAAAAAAAAGACAGTACTCCTGCTCCAGACATTTCAGTCTGTGGGGTATAAACCCCACTGTTTTACAATACATTGTTTTGAAAAACTAGTTTAATTAGAAGTGGGGGAGGGTGTGGACACAGGGCAACTAGAGGGAAGTGACAGCTGAAAAGGGGTCAAGTTGACAAGTGCAAAAGGCTTAGAGTTGAACACGGCTGTTCACACAGGTACCAAAGCCTGAAAGCCAAAGCAAAAAGAATCAATACCATAAGGCATGAACATCTTTATTATAAAGCCTGAAGGAGGTGACTGGGCTGCTTTTTCTCACCTCTCTGTGTCACACTGCCTCTGCTCGTTTCCCTGCTCCTTAGAGGACAGGCTGCTGGTACTTCTTGATCTGTTGACAGGTGTGTAGCTGGCTGGCAGAGCAAAGGGCTGAGTAATCTGAGATGTGCGTGGGTTACAAAAATCAGACTGCAGCCGGTATCAGCTTGGCCAAAATCCCTCTTCAAAGGGCTTTTCAGGTTTTACTCACTTGAATTACTGTTGCATTTTCAATCAGTTGCTGCTAGCATTTGGGGAGTCTTGTGTTGTGCCTCTTTGTGTCCTATGTCTGGCTCTAACAGCAAAGAACAAGATCATGCAGCTATTGATATACCTACAAACTCCTACCACTCATTTCCTAACCTGTGAGCAGACAACAAGCTGCTTAGACAAATGAAATTCAAATTCACAGGGTACCAGCAGACTTAGTTACAGAATGTATTTGCTCATAGAGGCTTAGCTATGCTCGAATCCTATTGATTTTCTCTTACTGTTGGTGGTTCGACTTTGTTGAGTCCTGTCTGAACTGTATGAGAGAAAGCAGCAAAAACTGTTGGTTTGTAGCTTTCTATTCAAGGCCAGGAAATTCATTTGTTGGGGATCAACCCAGCTCGGGGCTTTCTTGCCAAATGATGCTGCACTTTATCTCCCTGACATGGACAGATAAATGAGCTGGGGGTGGCTGTGCAAGTGAGTTGGGAACCCGACCCAAATGCATATTGTTGCCAACTTTGGAAAGCTGCACAATGGCCCTGTCTCCCTGGCAGTTACAGCCGTTGGGGCAGGGACCTGTCGCCTGGAAGGCTGTTAAGAAATAATTATGTAAACCCCTCCCAAAGGATGTGGGAACAATGTTCAGATCTTACAAAGTGGGCAATATCTGTGATAAGGAAACCAGAAGAACTGGGGGCTTGGTGCTCATTTTCTCTCTGCAGCAAGTGGAACGCAGTGTGTCAGCATGAAAAGGACTGGTGGGGAGGTAGGGTAGGAGGCATGGGAAG
Source organism: Aegithalos caudatus (assembly GCA_013389925.1). NCBI lineage: Eukaryota > Metazoa > Chordata > Aves > Passeriformes > Aegithalidae > Aegithalos > Aegithalos caudatus. The sequence continues at coordinate 243,957 of WEIU01012250.1, read as the reverse complement.
TGGGCAACAGCACACAGCTCTTCTGGCTCAGATTAACCTCCCCTCTTGCTGCTTTGGAAAGCTCAGTTAGACTTGCATAGAGCTACACTTGCCTGCTCTGTTCAGCAAGAGTAAGTGCACATTACCGAACTGTCTGTTATTACTTTGTTGTCATAGTTCCTAAATACACCCCCAGCATTGAAAGCCACCACAGTAAATAGTGTACAAACAGAAACAGGGTGATCTAGGGGTTTAGTGCATGAAAACAAAGGACCAGACCATGAGCAGAAGGACAGTGAGGTGGCATCAAATGTCATCCTCATGTGACGGCACCTGAAAGAGCAGTGCAACAGGAGGACAGCATGAATGGTGCACATGCTGTAATGGATTATTTGGGGCTGAATTCACTGTAAGGTCTTGCATTGGTCCAAGGAGCTGGTTTGCTCCCCAGATCCTATTAAAGCTGTGGAGGAGGTAGAGATGAGGAGGCTCAGAACTTTCAGGAAAGAATTTCAGCTTGTTCATTATTTGGGCCTTGTTTTCAGCTTCTCCTTGAACAGTAACCACTATTTCTAACTGTTAAATATAGAGCTGCTAAATACTTCCAAGTCTAACTTCCCTGAAAAAAAAAAAAAACAAACAGAAATTTCTATTGCTCTCAGTCTTAATTTTAAAAGGTGGTGGGGGTTTTTTTGTTTGTTTGGGGTTTTTTTTGTTTGTTTTTGTTTGTTTGTTTGTTTGGTTGGTTGGTTTTTGTTTGTTTGTTTGTTTTGTTCTGTTTTGTTTTTTTGTTTTGGTTTTTTTTGTTTTTGTTTGTTTGTTGTTTTTGCTTTGTTTTATTTTGTTTTGGTTTTTTTTACTTTGATTTTAAGGAGTATTCCAATATATACACCAGATACCTGTATATCAGCTTCTATGAACTTTGTTCAAGGTTCACAAGGTTAACATGACTCTTTATTTTCCTTGCTTGTGAATGCACTCACATCTTGTAAATTTGTCACTTTTGGATGCACCTCAAAGGAGTTTAACAAAGTCCCTTCCCTCAATACAATATTCAGAATCCTGTAACAATCTATGACCCCAAATACTTGTCTCAGTAATGCTGAACACTATTTCACAGTAACACAAACATTTCTGGGATTATGATGCCTAATTTGGGAGCTACTGTTACGGAAGCAAGTACTTTTTGAAGTGATGACTTACTATTATTTCCAGCAACAGTCTCAGAGCTTTATTACCTTGAGCCATGATGATAGATCAAGATTTTCTTCCTTTCATTATACTTCTGGGAATTCTATAGCTCCACATGTCTCCTCAAAGTTCTAGCTAGCATAGATTTGCACATCTTTAGAGGTCTTAAATCCCTTTCTCCCTCCCTATTTTTCATTATGTATAGCACAGACTCCTTTGCTAGCTTTTGCTCCTCAACAAAACTATCAACAAAAAAAAGTAATTTTTTTAGCTCTCTACCAAACCCTTACATGAATATTACTCAAGCGGATCGGCAGGTTCTTGTTAAGTGTTCAAGTAATGCATAAAATTAAGTCTGTGATGCTCCTTTGGTCCCCAACTCTGTCTCGCCAGCAGATGGTAGCAAACATCGCCTTCCTTGCCAGCTTCGCCTGGACTTCAGCGTATGAAAAAGAGCCGGGGTGCCTCATCGGAGGCATTCGTTTCCAGCTAGAAGAAATAAGCTGTAAACAAAGTGGTTGTGCAACTCGGAACAAGGAGGATAACCACGGAAACCACGGAAATATTGCTGCATTCGGGACAGAAGAACTAAGTGGAGGTCGGAACAAATTCACTGCAGTGACTTGCACTGAATGGCATGAGAAGCATTTTGGTGTCACTGTTATTGTTCTCGTGGTGACAAAAAGAGACCATTATTTGCAATGCAGCAAACGAGCAACATTCAGGGAGTCATGATAAAATTGAAACTGCTCTGGGTCAGCTCTGCCCATGTATGTCGACCCTTTGTACTGAAGACATGGAAAGTTCAGGAAGGCAACTGCCTTACTAAATGAAGTTTCTAGCCATTTATTTGGTTTTGTTCTGAGCTGTACCACTCTAGTTCTTTTATATTTGGTATGGGGTGCTGGTTACCGCTTTCTCTCACTCTCCCCTGTGCACTTCTCATTCAAATGGTTTGTTACTGCAGCAACTTCTCAGCTTCTTTTTCCCAACAACAGCTAGAAGGCCAACAACTGAAATGAGAGACGCAGAAAGGAGAGAGGAACAGGATAAAGTACAAGGTGCTAAACTGTGGTGTAATTCCCATAAGGAAATGTCTCTTCACTTATAAGACAGTACAGCATAGATCTGGACAAACTATCTGTGGCAAATCATTGGATTATTTTTTTGTCTATAGTGTTTTCAATTGTACCACCTGTACTTTCAACTACCTTACTGAAGATCTGAAATTCTTTGACTTCTTCATTTAAACACCATTTAATTCCATAAGCTGCTTCTGGGAAGTATTTCCCTTGTGCTTATTTCTCCTTCAATTTGTGTTTGATGACGAAAACCCTAGGAGTTTCCTGACTGCATGCTGAAATTTATTTCTATGTTTATTTACTGGAAATGAAAAAAATAATTTAAATATAATTTAAAAGAATACAAAGGCTTTTTATGGATATAAAATTTGTTCCTTCTCCAGTGCTTACCATATCCTGGACCAGAAAACTTTTATTTGTTAAGCTTTTATAATAGAAAGGGAAAGGAAGGAAACCAGTTACTATGTTGTGCTACTCCTTTCACAGAATGACATGATCTAGAAAGATCACAGGACACAAATGGGACTGGCTACACCTCTGTCAGTGCTTATGCCCCACACCTGAAGATTTCACATGAAGCTGTCAGGATTCTCCTTTGGCCTTAAATCCTCACATTTTCTTGCAAATACCAGAAATACCTGAGTATTTCTGTGCCTTTGGCAGGTATAATTGGCCTGAGTACTTTTAGCTCCATTGGCAGGAGGCAGTGGTGTTATCCTGTGTTGAACTGCATGTGCAGGGTACAAAGTCCTCCCAGTGTGACAACACTTGTCTCCCAGAGCTGTTCTCTTGACAGAGGTGATGATCAATCAGCTCAGGGACAACCCAAAATTTTGCCCATATCCCTTGGCAAGTAGATATGCTGGGAAGGGCTTGGACATTAGTGAGCCTCACAACCTAGTTTGACAGAGGTGGAACTGGAAGAGGGCATCTGATGGTATTTTGAATGTCATGGGTTCTGCATGGCAAATCTGCCTTCAGGGACCCTCATGTTTCACCACAAATTCCATGGCTATCTGAAGCCAAGCTTTGATTTAACAAAAACCCACTGCTCATTCAAATTTGTTCAAAACCATTGATGGATCTACTTTGCACTGTCAGGTTTTATGCCCAGTCAGGTACAATCTGTCTGTACATTTCCATTCTTATACTTAGATCAAGGCTGCCTCCCACAGCCATCATAAAGCCTCCATAGAAGGATGAAACCATTACAGAGCTTAAACTCTCTCCTGTGTAGTGTGTTTAATCTGTCTGAACTGCAGTCACCTTCTCAACTCTGATCAAATCCATTTTATACTGTTGATGGTGCTTAGTCACAGTATCATGAAACCACGGCCTAAATGCAGCCATACAGGAAACTGGTGTCCAAACTGTGAAGTCACATCTCTGCTTGACTACATTTGCATTCCCAATACTCATAAAGATGGCCATGCACTATTTCAAATATTACACTCAAAATGTCTGTATTTACTAGTTAACATCAGCGCTACCTTTAGTCATCCTTTACTGGCCTGATGACATATTAGGAAAGGAGGTCGTGTAAGATAAATCTGTGTAAGAAAAAGGAGGGAAAGAACAAAAGTGAACTAAATTTGTCACTGGAGAGGATGACTGGAAACCCAGTAAACTGCAAGTGGGAATTGCAAGGTTCTTTTTGAATACTGTTAGTTAGAGCACTATGGGACTGGAAAATATGATGGTACAGCACCAAAACAAAGATGCATGTGTGTGTGGGAAGTTTGGGATTTATCTTGTTGAAATTTTGGATTCTGACCAAAAAGAATAAACTTTATGTGAAACATTGATGTGGTGAGAATACATTATGAAATTATAGATTAGCTATGTGTTTTGTCCACGAGATTCGGTTTCTGTTCCAGTGCAGATGTTTAGCTCTTGGTAGTCATAGTTGTGCTAGGGTATTATAATTCACTTATCCATTTTGTGTCTTACGTAATAATATGTGAAGGGCTTCTTGCCATTACGTTACAAAATGAGCAGTTGTAAACTTAGAGCAGCATGTAGAAATCTTCTTCTGCAGAAGTGTAAATTCATTCCTCTCTATATTATCCATTGTCTCAGTGCAATTAAAAGTATCCTAAGTGCTTTACAAAATATAAAAAGATATGGTCCTGCCCTAAAGTGCTTTCTGCTTTAGTTCAGACATGACAGAAGACGTGAGAAATGAGTGAGACGGTGCAGGGATGAGTGAGAACCAGAGTTCCTCTGAAGAGACCACTCTGGTGTGATGTTTATACAATCAAAGCATTAAATTGTGTCCAACCCCCCCTCTCCTTTTTGGAGTTAGCATAACTTTTTTCAGAAGCAATGGTTGTATGACATTAACTGGCACTGAAAGAGTTCTGATTGATGACAGCTTCAATTTTTTTACGTTTGATAAGAGCTCTTGTGAGTCACATCACAATTTGGGGCATTAAAGAAATATGTATCAATTAATCGTAATATGCCATACTGTAAATCAGAGTGATTTACCTGCTGCTTTAGAAGAACTTCAGCAACCCGTGCAGCAGGGACAGGCACCTCCAAGTGCTTGGGGGTGGGCAGTTGAGAAAACACATATTGCATACATCCTTTAGCTCCCAATATGGCCATAAAATGTACTAGAGAGATTTCCTGAGCTGTATTCTGTCCAAGTTTCTTATAAGGCCAGCAAATTCTAATCAGACTAGTAAAAAACCCAGTGGTCTTTGCAAAAGTGGTCTCAGCAGCAGGGAATGTTTGGTGATGTCTTTTACTGCTGTATTGGTGATTACAGCACTTCCCATAAAAAATATTTCCTGGCAACACCTCCTCTCTGAAAACCATACAGATAACTGTAGCTTGAAAGTCTTTATTTACAGCAGGAGAGAAGAAGTCCTTTGCCTTAGTGAGCTTCTGGCAGTTACTGAGGTTCCACAGTGCAATGTTCATCTGCTTCCTAAGGAAACTGGCCAGATTATCCACGTGATCATAGATCATACTGTGCTGGTTTTGCTGCTGTTACTGATCCTGAGGGTTAGGAAATACAGGATACTACATGGATTTCCTCAGGTCTCACTACTGTCACACCAAGATGGGAATGTGTCCTTCCTTCTCGCCATGGGGTCTCTCAGTGATCAGAGAGGAGGGGTGGAAAAGCTTCCTAGACAGGCACTTTGGCTTCAGGGCGAGAGGTGACAGACAGGCACATCTATCCCTCTGGAAGAACCATGCCATTTGCTTCCTGTCATGCTTTAAGCATCCCTCCCTCTGTCCTCTTTGACCAGGCAGTCTTGTCTGTCTCTGATTTAAACATGATCAAATCAACGTCCTAACACCTAGCTCCTTCCAAGAGAGGTTTTCAGAGGATTGTATTGATGGTGGCAGTGAGTTGCTTAATGTTCATGAAGAGAGATTTACCTCATACAGCAATCAGCAAACAGCTCTGTAAGGATGTGAGATTGGATCACCCAGGTGGTCACTACATCTCCTTTGGCTCTGATTTCTAGCACCCAAGCTGAATGATGAGACTAACCAACCAAGGGGTCGAACACATTTGTCAAAATGCTCTCAAAGTCCCATTGTTTAATTCCATATGGAATTTAATTAATTAGTGGCTCTGAACATTATCCAGCAGCACATTGGCCTCCACTGGCCAGCCTCAGGCTTGGCTTGTACCAACTTTGCAGGCTCTGTCTCTCACGACCAGGCAGTAGAAGGGGATTGCAGGCAGTGCTGAACGTATACACAAATGAGGTGGAATTTTTAACAAACATTCTGCACTCTCATTCTGCTTGTTTTCCTTACTTCCAGTCTAAAGTCGTGATGTTTCACCTCTCTGTCATTATCTGTTGTCTCATTTCCAGGTTGAACTAAACTAAAGGGACACTTTTCACTAGTGCTGTGGGGGCCCTGTAGCAGGGAGGGGTTCTGCTGGCCCTGCTCACATGACACATCTTTCAGTAAAATGGTTCTGGGAAGAAAAAATCTGTGCTTGAAAGAGGGAACTTGAGTGAGCAGGAAGTTTTTAATTTTAAGTTGGCAAATCACTTGATAAAATGAATGAAACAGTGAGCTGTGCATAACTTAAGGTATAGAGTATTTGGTGTGACAGACTTCTCATGACCTCTACTCTGTCTTGCCACCTTTTGGGCAATAATATTACCAAGCTCTGGAAGAACACTGTAACTCCAGGTAAGCTGAAAGATAAGCTGAGAGGCTTTTGCCATTTAAACCTCTTTAGGGTCCTAATGCAGTAACAGGAGATTTACATAGCACAAAAGTTACATAAACTGTCCTTTACAGAAAAGTTCTCTTTCATTTGAGCACCAAAATTTTACTTCTCTCTGAAAGCGAAGCCATTGCATTGGCATTTAACACTACAGCTGCTACTTCCTTCTCCCAGAGCCCTGAAGCTGTATTTTGGAAGATCAATAACATGTCTGTGTGTAGTCTGCAAGTTTGACTTTGTTAAAGAGTATTAAGGTATATAGAGTTTGAGACTTTCTTTGGTTCAACATTAAACCAAGCATTTCTTCACTATTTAAAGCTGCCACTTTGACCTTAATCACTGTATTAGAAAGCAGCAGCCAGCTCAGCTGTTTGCAGGAGTTGTTTGTCTTCTACGAACTCAGCTTAGCTGTTCCAGTAACACACTATTATTGTACACTATCATAACCATTAACCAGTAACTCTTCAACACAATGAATCTCTGTATTCTGAAGAAACTAGAGCACTCAGTGGGTCCAGTGCCCATTACTCAAAGGATTTTGGACCAGGGTTTGTCCCTGAATTACAGAAAATATTAACCATCTGGAAACTAATCATGCAACATTCTCTTTAGCTGCCGAGTCCTTGAAATATCCACTGATTTTTCATAAGACATAAAAGGTCTTTGCCATTTTCTCTCAGTGTTTTTCTGGAAAATGGGTAAGTGGGAACTAATTACTGGCTTTAATGGCTGAAGATTCTCATTAAAGAAGATCCATAAGGATGAACAGTCTAGGTTAGGAGACACAGTATTTTCACTTTTTGAGAAAGGCTAGAAAGTCCTGTGTTTGTGCTTAGCCTTTTCTTTATAGATAGAGTCCTTGCTGTTTATGAACTGTGTGCCTGGACACCCTGCAGGTGGTCCAAAAACCCCTGGTCCCTCCATCATATTTATAGGGAAGCAGTGGATCCCACCTAATCATATTTTATATGTGAACGCAGTATGACGGTTCAAGGCCTGGAAAGGCAATGATATGTGTACATTTGAGTCTTATCTCAACAAATATTCACTAGGCATACACAGAATGGACCTTGATGCAAGAGTGGGAAAGATTTCCAGATTCCAGGTTAGTTATTGTCAAATACCAGATTTGTAAAACAGAAGAATGACATTTCTATGTTTAAGCAATGCACCATTCATTTGTCCAGAAACTGGAGGACTGATTGTCTCAAATGATGGATAATCTGAGCTACTGTGTTTTTGAACCTAAAAATGTTACTAACAAACATTAGTCATGAGGGTGACTAATGTTCTTGTTTGTGCCAATGTTTAGCCAGTCTGAAAAGATGTAGATTTAGTAAATGATCTCCAGACTTTGAGACTCTGCCCAGTTCTACCTCCAAAGCTCACCAGCAAGTGGGAATCATTTATGCCGAAGTAAAGAAATAACAGGGAAAGCATTAAAGTAATAAGACAAAAGCCTGACTTTAGCCAGGGTACAGAAAGGTATTCAGCTGATTTTGAAGGCTGGTCTCCTCCTCTCAGTTGCACTACACACACTGTAAGATAACTCTTGCCTTAAATGGAAGGGACCATTTCTAACACACCCAATCCGTAATTTAGAAGAATTCAGACATAAAACATCGTGTATAGTTCAGTAACATGACCTGAATCACTTGGAATTTCAACTGTAAATCTCAGAATCCAAGACTGCATACTGAACTTTTCTGATGAATTTTCCCCATTTAGAGATCTCATAGCTGTCCTTGTGTTGTGAGCAGTTCAGATTGTTCCACTCATTATGCTTTGTAATTTTGTCAGCAGAACAATTTACTGCAGCCTGTCCATGTGTAGTGAATCTATAATGAATTATGGAAATTTGCTGTGAAAGCCTGACCTTTTCCAATGTTTGCTTCATGGTTTCCCAGTACTTCTGTTCTCGTACGTTTTAGTGGTCCAGGCAGAAAGAAGTAATTTCAAATATTGTTAAAGAAATTCACTTAAAAGTCTGTCTAGATACATGAAAACTCATTCTTACAAAGATGTTTCCTTCTGCCTAAAGTAATGCAAATATTACATTAAAAGAAAACTTTGGAGAACATAACAGGCTTCTCATTAGGTTTTCACCAAGACAATTAGAGCTATTGCAAACAGGAAAAGGGTTTAAAGTTGTCTGTTGGCCCAATATACACTGCACAGCATGTGGCCACCATTAATGTGGCTTTCATAAAGCTCAGAAGTGTGGCTCTGCTTTCTCATATATTCCGAAAGATAGTTTTTATCTCAACAGTTGTATTAGTGAGATGCATTGGCAAAGTATTGTAAATTGAAAGTTTAATTCTGAAGCGGATAGTTAAAGCTGGGAAGGGAATCCTCTGACATTAATTTATATGGCCTCTGATGGGTGCAGGGTTGAATATCTCAGCTGGTGAAAGAATAGTGTGCTCTGGACATTTGTGATTTAATATAAAGCCTTATAAATTGAGGGAGAAACTTTCCAGGCTTTGGATCACTCTTCTGAGATCTAATTCAATACTAAGTAGAGCTGGATCCATTTCCTAAACAAAACCACTGGTATAGGTGGACAACAAAGGAGCTTCTGTATTCTTTAAGGCAAACAAAAAAGAAGATTTATTTCAAGATTTTTGAGGTAATGTCTAATGTCCAAAGAATCAGAATGGGTATGCAGATATATCCTCTTAAAATTATTATGACCACAGTATGTTAAAATTATTATGACATCAGTATTCCTTGATTTACTGACAGTATGGTCCGACAAGAGGTACAGATCCAGACTCTTAAGTTACATAGTAACTGCAGTGCAATTTAAAATCCTTTGCTCTGAAGCTGATTTTAGCATATATGTTTACAAGGCTTCATAAGCAATTAGAAATGTATCTCTTGGCCATTCCTTCTTCCAGATAAAGGGATGGTCTTCAGCTTTAGGATGCCCAGGTTGGACCATTTGTGCTTCTAAATCTTACTGTCATGGGACATTTGGAAATCTGTGAAATCAGACCTCAATAAAGAAGCAGAAATTACAGTGCTAGTAATGGGACAGGAGATGTAGAAACCTACAGTGCCATCTGCACTGAAGATCTTTGTTTTTTATAATGTAGCTGTGTCGGTGTAACCCCTTGAGGTTAATGAACCCTGGTGTTGTTGTTACTCTACTAACCCACAAGAGCAATTTGCAGCATTGGAAGTCCATTTTTGCTCCTAGGTAAAATCCATGTTTATGAGAGGTTTGGAAGCACACAAGGAGGCAAGAATGATGCTGTTTTGGTACAGGGGGCTGTGTCATGTCCTATCTTAAAATTTCTTATTTTAAAAAACATTTTGTGTTTTAAGCTTACAACAATTGCCTGTTCAGTATGGAAGAAGAAAGCAAAAGGGAATTCACCTCATCTACTTACAGCATTACTTGATTTGAAGGCTAAACAAGCTATTACTTGATTGTTACAGTAATGCAATGAAATAAACCTATCAAATTTGGCAGGGGCTGTATGTTTGTGCAGGGTAAGGGACAGATTTACTGCACTCACCCCTTGCTTCAGAGTTGCAGACTGAATTGTGATGAACTACAGTAGAAACAGTATCGGGGTAAAACTGTGTGGTCAAAAATGCTGACCTTTATAGCATTTGGTGCATTCTGACAAATCTATGCATAGGGGTGTTTTAATATTTACTTAACCACTGTAGTGTTTCATGCTCACAAAATATGTTCATAATGGAGCTGCATTCTGTTAGACGTTATCTATGTAGATATGAAGAGTTTCTGCCCTAAAGGATTTATAAACCAATAATTCTAGTTCAGTTTAAACAGAAGTTATTTAATAAGCAAAACCTTTGGAAGTCTGTTTCCTGCTTATAATCTGTAGGGACTTCTATATTTTCAGATATGCAGGGAAAGGAATTTCCTGAGCGCAAACAAACTACTGACCACCTTGTCTGATAGCTGCTCCATATATTTATTTCCCAGTGACCAAGGTTTGTTTTACCTGGGGCTGGAAGTTCAGGAGCTGGTGCCTGTGCTCCTGTTAGCAGAGCTCCACTAGATCACAAAGGGAACTCTTGTGGAAGCCAGACTGCATCATCATGTTTCACCCTTGCTATCCAAGCCAGCAGCAAATTAATTTAGTTTAGAGCCAAGAAAGGTCTTGTCTATGGTGGGGAGTGAGAAATTGTTCTGTGAGTAATTTTAAATGGTCTTAGTGTCATGGACTGTTTTCTTTTAAATCCCATGGTCTTGGTTTTTAGGAAATTCTTCTTGCTATTTGACATCCTTTTTCTTTTACTGAGCTTTATCATTATGTCTATACCAAAAACTACGTGGATGTGAAATCCTAAAACCATCTTTTCCTGTAGTTTATTTTCAAACAAACTACTTAAAAAATATTTTTTAACAGATTTTATTATTGACTCCTGAAACTCTTAAAATCAGTACCAACTGCTCATGAGTTGAATAGGTCCAGAATTTTATCTTTGTAAGGAATATACGGCTAGGAATATTCTTCTCTGATCTTTAGAACTAGCTGACGCCTGAATTATTCAATTGCAGCATATATTGTGTAGAAAACTGTGGAGAACATTAGCAATGATCAAGGGACAGCTTACTCGACTTCCAGTAAGAAGACATTTTGCCACCAGATATGTTCATACTCTTTGCTAATGTACTTTGTGAGCTTACTGAATATTGCTTGCTTAGGAATGACCTAGTATTATGTTTTATGAACTCCTGAAACAGAGATTTCCTTTAACAAGACTTAGGGCCCTTTACAGTAGAGATACAGTTCTATTAACTTACAATATGCAAGTTTTCCAGCAAACTGGGGATGGCTCAGCTCCTGTCACAGAATTTCGATTTGGCATACAAAGGTAAGCCAGCTCTTCTTTTGTCTGTCCGTAATGCAGTGGACTATGTGATATGTTGGTTCAATATTTGTGAACTGAACTATCACTGTAGGGTGGGTGATTTGGACTCAGTGGGGTGGGAGTTGCTACAGCCCTGTGATGCAGCAGAATCCTTAAACATGTGACAATATTGTGTCTTTGGAATATTTTCCCTCAGGAAATGTTTGGATGCTTTTTGTGAACAGGTGCTCGGCAGGAGTTTTGTTTCCAATGTTACACCAAAGAATAAACATACATTTTATTTTTTGAGGTACTTTTATGCTTCTGCATTTGTTCTTTAATAAAGCTAAAAAGTGTGGAGGAGACTGAAAATTAAAAAGACCAGGTATGCAAGGTATTTCTCTTTTGCCACACCGTAAAAATACCGGTTTCAAATCAAGTTATGGTACTTTAAGACAGATTAATTCAAACGTGCTCTCTTAACCCTATTAAACTGTCATCTTCCCCGGGGTGGGGATGGGCACAAATCAAAAGCTCAGATCGCCATGACCCTGGTCATTGTGTGGGAGTTGAAAACTCTCTCTGAGGAAGGGTTTGCGAATGACCTTTCGCTTTGTACCAGGCTGCATCGCACTCTCCAGTCAAACACCCATTTAATGCTTGATCCAGTGCAGGTGAAGTTGTTTACTCGGCCCGCGCTGCACACGTGGGAGCCCGGAATTCCCGGCCGGAGCGAGCGGTGCCCCGGGCGAGCCCCTGGGCTGCAGGGAGCGGGAGCACCGCTGGAGGGCGAGCGGGGGAAGCTCCGCACCGGCACGGCCAAAGCGCGCCCCTGCTTTTCCTCCTGCCCTCAGCTCCCGGCTGGACCTGTGTGCCCTAGGAGTGAAACTTGGGCTTGTTTCAGAACCCCTGGATTTTTTTTTTTTTTTTTTTTTTTTTTTTTTTTTTTTTTTTTTTTTTTTTTTTTTTTGTCTTTCTGACATTAACACTAAGAATTGTTCATGAAGTTCTTCTCTCGTTCAGCTCCTCTTAGAAGAGTCAATGAGTCACATTGAGTCACTGAAGCATTCTTTGGAATTATGCTTCTTAGACATTAGAAAATGTCAGAACAATAACAATTCCCATCGTGCTTTTGGAAGAACACAAAATATTAATCCCATTAGTTTAAATAATTCTGGTATTGGATAATTGTGCTGGTAACAGATCTTATTCTTTCCTTGAGGCCACGTGTTGTAAAGTGAAGTTGAAACAATAGGAACGCAGGAGGAAAAAAAGTAGGATGGTATCCTGTGAACGCCAGCGGTATCATTATCTTCTCTTTGTTTTCAGAAATAACCTAGTGAAAGGCTCTTTCGAAAGCTAAATGTCTTTGTTGAATCCTTTCTCCGAATCTATTTACCAGCACAAAAGGCTTCAGCCTAAGAATCAACACAAAACCCCGAAGAACAAGGGCAAATGGAACAAATGTTCTGCTGATCTTTCGCTATAAGGTAGCACAACTTTTAATTTGTGCATAGTCTTTTGTTTTTGTGTTTATAAAGGTCAGGATTTTAGCACTCTAAAGTTCTGAAGATCTGTTTCTGATCTCTTCATTTAGCACGTATTAGGAAGTGATAAATCTGTATAATTCACTTTAGAAGTAGTAGTGCATTTTAAAAGCATTCAGAAATTATTTAGCTTATCAGTAAATCAACTGAATGACATTTCTGCTTCTCTTTTCATTTTTTTCCCTGCAATTAGACTTTATTTATTTTATGTGACTCCCCTTCAGAATTTGTACTTCAGTTGCTTTTAGACCATCTCTTAAAGGAACAGTAGTCTGAGCTTTATATTTTCCATCAAATTTCTGACTACATTTGAAAAAACTAACTTCTAGAAATGCTGACAGTAAGGATCCATTTTTCAGTTGGATATATTAACAGTCCCTGTAGAAGTGATGTTTCAAATTCAAAGGCAGAGTAACTACACTGTCTGCATTATTTGTTCTTCTTTCACCCTAATCCAGAGAGATGGTGAACAGATGCAACATTCTTCTTTTGATCAGTGATTTCCTGTCCTCAAAGGACCTTGTGAAATTGCTCTCCTTCCCACATCCAGATGGTCATTCAGAGGTTCAGTTGAATTGGGTTTTGAAATCATTAAACATTATCTCATTCCATTCCCTCTGATTATGTTTTTATTACTTTTATGAGAAGGGCTTCCTGAACACTCTCTGATCTGAACACAGACAGTTTTTGCCTGGGACTTGGATGGCACCACATCCAAATTGTCCATGAAATCTACCCGATAATTTTGCAGACAAATTAGTCCTGAATGGTCTAGAAATGTAGAATTTATGAGAGCATCTTTTTGCTCAGGGCAACTTTATCTTTCTATATCTCTCAGGGTTTTCAATCCTTCCTGTCACAAACTAGTAGATACCTGTGTGCTGAAGCTTTGGTGCAGTCTTACTAGCCATAGATTCAAGACATACATTTTGGTGGTTCAATGGTTTGTTTTGCACACTGACTTTGAGAAAATACTGGCAGCAATACTTAATCAATTTTTCATTGGTAAGAACTTCACCAGCTATCAATTTTCTATTTCTTGTCCACAATTTCCATAGAAAGTTTGAAATGTGTATCACAAGAATTGTCTTTGACAATTAGTGGTTTTCAAATGTGGAGAAGTACAGAAGTTTCTGTTTCTCAAAATATTTCCATGGATCATGTTCTGATTAAAAATGTATGTATCCTATTATGTGCATGAGCTGTCTCCCCTGAGATGTGAAACTTGTGACCTACTTTTAAAACAGCACTAGTGCAATTTCCCAAGTTCTGCTGGACTCCTTTTCTCAGTATTTGCACCAATTTCCTGCACTGTGCTGGAGTCTGCTTTGGATGTGACCTGCTGCCCACAGTAACTCTTGCTGTTATCCATCTTTATGTTGGCAAGCTTCCATTTTATGCCAAGATTCCTGCAAGAGCAACTGAAGAATGACACTGAATCATGTCAAGTCACCATAATTTTTCCTCAGTTAAAGAGATTTATTTTGATAACCTGGAGCTCTGGACTCCATGAAGCATCTGGACAACTGGGCCCTTGTTCCCTGGCCTTTGGTAGCTGTATGATTTCATGAATCTGATGCAGAGCTGAGCTCATTTATCTTATTCTTCCTTGTGTTCAGGGTTTGAATTGTTCTGTGGTACTTTTTACTCCCATTAAAATCTCTCCACTATTTTGTCATCTGCTATCAGAATATTAGAGGAAACTAATATTTGATCAGAGTAATCTGATAAATCTGAAATAAACTGTCGGAGTAGTTGTGGACACAGTGTGGTGCTGGCTTCTCCTCCCTTGTTATATAACAATTTGCATACTAAAAGAGGTGCTTCTCTCTCTCCCTTCCATTAAAAGGGTGGAGTCTGCTTGTCAACCTGCCTGCCTCAATGCTCAGGTGACTGGATTGGTATTTCTGTGGGTGCAAATGAACCATATCAGCAGTACAGAAGAGTGGGAATGGGGCAAGAGGAAGCCTGGGAAGAGGTTTAATGGAGTACAGGGAGACTGGGGACCTGTATCCAGGAGATATGAGGAGCTAGGAAGGGCCCAAGGATGAGTAAGCAGAGAGCTAGAGGTGTTATGTGATAATATAATTGAAGAGAGAGAAGGATGAGGAGTTGAAATGGAGAGGGTGTTTTGATGAAAAGAGGTGGCCAGAAGTAGGTGCAAATCATTACAAGAAGTGAAGGAGTGGTCTCTAGAAGATGATGAAGTACAGGGAACAATGTAGTATATTGGGAAGAAGGATCTCCTCTGTTTCTGTCCTCTTCCTGGATAGGAGATGGTACTGGAGGCCCTGTTACCTCAGCCAGCTAGAGGAGGAAGAGTGCCCTTGTGTGCATCTGTAGATTTTAATCTTGGTTAAGATATCTTACCCTGGGGAATGGGGGACCTTTCAATTTAAAAGGGTACTGGAAAAACCTGGTGTGATATCATGATTTTATGCTGATCAGAAATTGGCAGCCACAGCCTGGTTCATTTCACAGTGCTTGCAACCTCTTGATGTGCACCTAGAAGGGAAAGACATTTTCTGCCTCTGTACCCTTTATGAGTTTACTTTAAATTAAATTCATTAGGCCCTCCAAGGATCATTAGAGAGATTCTGCCATGCATAACAGGGCCCCAAATACATTATCGTATTAGTTACAATCTTTTGATTAGACTTTGCCTTCAGTTCAGCTACAAGCTCCTTTGAAAAAAATGCCTGTAATTGAGTATATTTTGATATTGAAAAATACATTCTCTCAGCTTTTTGATAAAAGTTCTGTGTGTACCTTAAAATTTGTTATCCCAAATTTAATAGAATAATAATAAAACATGATTAACGTAGTTGATGATATCCACTCCAACACAAAATTATCATATTCTTGGAGATAATTATTTCAAGTAAAAGTTCTGTTAATGTAATGTAGAGAAGATAATAAATTTTCTTCTTTTCATGATTAGTGCAGGCCTCATCACGCTTGTGTTATTTAATATTTTAGCCGCAATAAAATATTGTTTGGATGTCCTGCTAGAAAAGAATTAATGTATTTGTGGAATAAGATGAAGATGGAGTGCTTAGAAATATTAATTTTTGTTACATATACTTATAAATTATATATATATAGAAAAGTTAAGGAAACTATTGTGTCCAGCAGCCATGCCATAAAATGTTTTTTATCCCATCACCCAGATTGCAAAAAATGCTTTCAGCTTAACATATATTTTTGAAAATCTTCATTTTTATGTTCAGAAAATTGGCTAATTGCAATATAGCAATTATTAAATCCAGGCTGAATGCAGCTCGACATACATAGGCAAGATGTTTGTAAACTTCACCCTTTAAATTCAGAGTTCATATTTTTATTCAGGAAAGAGAGTGTTATACTAGACTTTTAAAAATGTCTACATCAAATGGTTTAAATTTTTCTTTTTTTAAACTTTTAGTAGCAAAACCTCAAAGAATTTCAGAAGAATTTACCAATAAGAATTTGTTAATGTGGGAAAATAATATTATTCTGCTTAATACAGATGAAACACCTGCACAGAGTAGTTTTGTTTTGAATTTGATGTGCAAAAGTATTTGTATGTGTGTGAATCTGTAGTTCTTTCTAGATGCACCAAATAAGGGTTAATGTTATCTCTAGACCAGAAGATGTTTATTAGCACTGCTATACCACTGAGTTCCAGCTCTATGTCTGATGAATTAAAAGGATGTTAAAGCACTAACCTAAGACATTGAAGCAGTAAAATCATTTGTGAAGATCATCACTGTGGCACACACTTTTATTCCAAAATAGCAGAAGCAAAAAGATTCTGTGTAGTGTTGCAGCATGAATGTGCTGCTCCTTCACTTGGGTGACAAATTATCTCCCACCACGATCTCCACTGCATGTGTTCAGTCATCCTTTTGGTGCTCTGATTCTGCTGGATTTCCACAGCTCCTTATCACAGCAGCCCTCCAAGCATGCCACAGAGCTTCAGATGTCTCTGTATGGGGACAATACAGTGAATAGGCCAGCAGAAGGAAATTTGAGGAATGCTTGGTAAATTGATTCAAGAAAGCAGACATTTCTAGGAGATAGACTCCAGACTGATATTCAGGTCTGGCCTGTGGTAAGCATTGTCCATATATTTGCCTGAGCTGGAGGATGAGAAAACATGTTCTGTGCATTGCTTAAGTTCTTGTTCTATTACTTTCACAAAGATTATGCATAGTCAGAACCTTAGAAGCTGACCAGAAATGTTTCTTATGTAAAGGTACACACAATTTTATCAAATCTGTGTTACCTAATAGTCCTATAAATTATTTGGTATATTATATAGATGTCCTAGGCTACAGAGGAACTGATTTTGGCATTTCCTAGAAATCAGATGGAGACATTTTATTATTGCTGGGAGTCACCAGAGCCTGTGTGCCTCACACAAGATATTTCCTTGCAGGTAGTGAAAGAAGTTTTCTACCAGTACTGCACACAGAAAACCCTCTGGTTCACCCAACTGATGCCATTGTTACCATGCTCCTGCCAGCACTGCTTCCTTCTGGGCCCCTGGTTTTGGAAGAGACTGGGGGAAAGGGCTATTTGCCCACAGTTGTTTGAACAAAACTTAATAAACCAGGCCCTGCCTCTCCAAGGTGAGACTTAGCAAAGAGTGTCTGCCTGTGGCACAAAGTTCACTAATTAAAGACTTTGCCCAAGTAGCCAGGCTGACAGACAAGGTGCTAGTAAAGAAAAGTGCTGCTGTGTTGAACCATTCAGGCTGACCAAATTTCCCTCAGGAGAAGCAGAACAGGTTTGTGAGGACACACTGTATTTGACCACACAGCAGTAGTGCTAGAGCAGAATTCATTATTGGAAGGAAAAAAGATGATGCATTTTTCCAGCACAGCACATGGTTAGATGGGACCGTGGCCTTTCACCCTGACATTCTCAGCAAAAGTTGCACTTTGTGTAAGTGATTCACAGGACATGCCAGCTTCGGTAGTTAGGAAACGTGTCTGTGCCCTCTGGCTTCATTAGAAACCAATAAGCAGAACAGTAAATAGACTACAAGTTTCTGGCATTTTGGATAAGGTTGCTTTTAAAATGTTCTTCTGTATTTGAAAGGAGGACATGACTCACTTAGCAGAGTTACATTATAAATGCTGGCTTGAAAGTGCCCCATAATGGTGCTTTTCATTGCAGGCTCTCTGCTCGAAGGACTGGGAAGAGTACACCCTGGCACTCAGACCTGTTGTCCTTTTTTTCCCTTGTTAAAGCAATGCTTTGATGTTGGCATGTAGACAGCTACAAACTCAGGGCTAAACACCAGTTTCCTCTGATCAGATTCTTTGCCAGGGTCTTTGCATATCAGCTCTCAAAACACCCTCAGGAACAAACAGGGTTTGTAAGTTACAGTCGCCTGTTACTAGTAACAGTGTAATTGTCACTTTACAGCACAGTAATTAATTTGTCGAGGATGGAGAGAAGTTTTTTTGTTCAGTAATTGTCTTAAATAAAATTTAAGGATATTAAAAAAATCTATAAAATCAAAGTGAAGCTGTTTAATCAGACTCATTTAGTGGCCAGTTTCTGACCCAGTACAGTTTTCAGTTCCTGTTTACATTGTTGTCATGGGGCAGACTGCAAACTCCTCTGGCTTTCCATGTGGAGGAGTGAGACTCATCTCCACTTTGCCCTACCAATATATTTAAAGGCTTAGATTTAGAGAGCTGAGCACTTCAAATAACCACTAAATGACACTGAGTGGTCTTCACATTTGCAGTAGCATTTTCCTGCTCTGAAAACCTGTCCTTTCTAATTATCTTTGAGTTGTCAGATGACTTCATTGAATTTATCTCATTAGGCAAATCGTTCTGAAAATTACCTTCAGTGACATGACTAGAGATTGTGACAGAAAGCAATTGGCAAAATAACCACAAAGAAGGATCAATATTACCATGCATTTGAGGTGAAGATTGCTAAGATCTGGAATTGAAATATGTGCTCTTTACTGAAAATCCATAGTTATACTAGAGGTACCACAAAGAACAGAGCCAAATCAGTTTTCTTTATCTAAGGTAAATCCAATACAATTAGCAAACTTAAATTTGCATATTTCATTTAAATAGACAATTACTGACTAGAAACAACAAATTATTTCAGAAAAAGCACACAAGTATATGTGTATAATATAACTGCAGAACCTAATGAGATAAACAAAAAAGCACTAATCATAAATGATTAGCAATATGTCAACATTATGAATTAATTTTTAATAGCACAGGCAAGGTTTCCTGAGCAAAATTTCTTACATAAGATTTGTATTCCCAAAGCATGATAATTTGTGCCCAGATGCTCAGTGTTATTGATGATAATATGAATAACTAGTAAGTCCTGTGGGGGAATATGGAAATAATACATTTAAGAAGAAATGAATGATTTACAGTACACATGAAAAAGGAATTTTAGATGATCTCTCTTCAACTCTGCTCTTAAGAGTTTTCTTCTCAACTCAGCAAGGGTTTTTGTCAAAAGTTCAGCTATCATCAAATGGGTGCAACCATTCCCTCTGAGATTCAATACTGAAAGGAAAGAATTAATGCAGTTTATTATCTTCTGCTGCCTGGGTTCAGAACAGTTTTAATGATAAGCACAGAGCACTGTTTCATGGACTGTTGTAGCAGTAAGAGAATTAGGGAAATATTTGGGATGCAAATATTTTTAAAAGTGCATCTCATTTTTTTTTACCTACCTTGGAGATAGATATTATGGGTATGTTTAGTTTAATTTGAATAATAATTCCAGCAAGGGCTTGAAAAATTTCAATACCAGATACTGTACTCATGAATTTTTTGCTTGAACAACAATGCTATTTTAAAGAAGATATTTTACATGTATTGATGTCTTTCTTTGTTTGTTTGGCTGCAGAATCAAATTCTGTCTGTGAGTCCTGATGAGATAGTTTGGGTTGAAACCTTAGAGATCACCTAGTTCCAAACTCCCTGCATGGGCAGGGACATCAACCACTAAATCGGGTCTGCAGGTCTTTAAGGCATATTGCAAGATAGCTTGAGCAAGTGTAGAGTATGGAACCTGGCTAAGGGCTGTAAAAATGCTGGGTGCTTGAAAAAGTGCCTGAAGGGACCACTGTGAGAGAGTTTGAATTAACCTTGTAGGTTAGTACCTTGTAGTACTTGAAGATAACTTCTCTTTGGTTTAATTTCTCTTTGCGTGATCCAGTTTTAAATAGAAACAAAGTATTTTTAATTTTTTAATTAGTCTCTTATAATATGTAAGTAAGTTCTACAATGAGTTCTTCCAAGGCCTCTGTAGTATATTAAAAACCCAGAGAAATCATCTTTACTGATTGCCTACGTGAAACTGATTAAAAATCCCAACATTCCCAATTATGGGTTTGTATCTTGAAAGAAACCCTGAAATGAGAAAACGATAAATTTCAAAGCTAGGCAATTTCAAAGTTAGGCACAAAAACATAATGTCTAGGATATGTACAGTTTTGTTAGCTCTGTCATTTACTGAAATATCTATTTGTACTGTTGTGTTTTGGTATAGTGGGTATGAAACTTCACAAAATATCTACAGCCAGATGTCCTTTTATATTAAAAAAAATCCCCACTTTCAATATTTCAGTTAGTTTAATTGTCATTTCACTGTCATTAAGCTGAAACAACATACACCTCTCTGTCCTAAATATATACATTCAAGGAGCAAACTGCAAATTTGAGAAACAAAAGATATAAAATATCAAGGGGGGAAGCACTCTATAATGAAGAAGGTGTAAAAAAGTGTATAATTAATTCATACAATATTGTTGAAAACTCACATCTCCAGTGCTAGATTCTTGTTTGCCCTCGGTTTTCTAGTGTTGTTTTTGTTGCAAGGATTGGAATACAGCCTGGTGGAAATCAAAACCTGAATTTATTTAAGATTCCAATGAAAATTCTATTAGTACATTTAAATGAGAACATGGCCTGAAATGTTGTTTGAAAAGAAATACTGGATAAAATGTCTCTCCCTTCTCTGAAGAAAGATTGCTCAATTGGGTTATGTATTGAGTAATACCAAGTGTGTTGAGAAGCTCAGAAGAGTCATTGATTCCAGCTGAGATTAATTCTAAGTTTCTGGGTTGCTTTGAGTGGTGATCTCAAAGTGAAACTCAAAGGTCTCATACCATTGTGAAGCCAAAACATGAAATCTGTTTACTCAGGCCTAGAAGAACTGAAACTGCTGATTCTTGTACAGCTGTTTCATTCATCTTTCTGGTTTAGTGCCTTTGCTCATCAATAAACAAAAAT
This sequence comes from Aegithalos caudatus, assembly GCA_013389925.1. Lineage (NCBI taxonomy): Eukaryota > Metazoa > Chordata > Aves > Passeriformes > Aegithalidae > Aegithalos > Aegithalos caudatus. The sequence goes on along the minus strand of WEIU01012250.1, from coordinate 222,842 downwards.
GGAAACTGAATCTCCTTGGGCACTCTCTGTTTTCTCAACTGTCCCCTGCAATGTCTCTCTACTGATTTGCTTATTTTCCTTAGATTTTAATGAAACTCCATGTGCAGAAATCAGTCAGGGAAAAGAGCAATGTGAGGGGCAGGGTACTGGGTCATCTGGGAGCTGGCCTGTTGTTGAGTGACCAGGGACAGCATGTTACCCTCTAGCACCATTTCCACTTGGAACTGGGCCTGCTAAGTAGACTGATGGAAGTCACTCTAGTTTGTTCTCAATCAAGTGGAAGATTTTGGCATTCAATGTGTCACCTTCCAGAAGACTATCTGTTTTGCCGACAGCTGGCAAAAGGGAAACATGGGCCCTCTAAACTCATTTCTTTGTAAGCAAAGGGAAAGCTGCTTATGACTGAGGGTCATAAGGGTATTTATTTTTTTCAAGGGTAGTCAGCCAGGCACTCACACATTGCTGTTTTGGACATTAAAAAGCTCCACAGTGTTTTGCTGTTTCATTTGCTATTAACAAGTTTTATTGTGCTCTCTTGCTCAGTGCATGTTTACGGGAGGCATAAACTCTGCCTTATGAAATTGTCCTTAAAGCCTTCCAGAAGACAGTGTGGGCAGGGAGCACTGAAAACAGAGGTTTCTACATCACAGAGACTGACTGTAGCTATGTATCAACTCTGGTCTTGCTGCCTCTCTTTTGGGAAGTGGGAACACATTGAATATCTGTGGGAAAAATGCTGCAGCTTTGGACAGGAATCAATAAAACAATGAACACTGTGCTGGAGGCACTGAGTGTGATCCAACAAACAAATTTGTTGGGGAAATCTTCTGTTTCACATCTAGAAGAGTTATATATGAGAAAGCAAACTCTCTGTAGATTGAAAAATACTTCTATGATGAAGGAACTATTTGAAAAATCAAGTGAATGGCAACTTGTGCTCACTAATACACTTGCAGTACTTGCGATAACAGTAATGATTATTAGTCTTGACCCGGCAAAATGTCAGCTTGCATGCCTGCTTTTTTTGTACTAGGAAGTTATTAAATATATTGCTGAAAACTGTTCTCTACTGCTACTGCGCGTATGTCCTGTTTCGCTCAAGAAAATATTGCAATTCACTGAGTCAGTAGTACTCTAATGCATGTCTTTATTCATAGTTTTCATCTAAATAACACACATAGCCCATTATAAAGCTAAACAGATATGAAAAATGTGAGGATGATCCATTCCCACAAGAGACACTGGTGTTTTTGAGGTTGAACCCCAAAATAGCTTAGAGATTTACATCACTTTAGAGTAGTAAAATGGATTACTTTAAGCTATCATAAAAAATGCCAAAACTCATCACTGAATAGTGACAATTTGCTAATTAGTATTCACATGATTAAAAGAAAAACCTTTTCTTTCCATTTGATTCCTTTAATGATGAATAACATATGAAGCAGATACCCCTATCAACAGTAAAACCAGATTCCCTGAAGAAGTGCTTAGGTGGTCGTAACTTCCCATGGCATCACATTTCTATAAGGAAAGGTCAGAACAGCAAGACATCTTTGAGATGACATGTTGAATTGAGCTGTAAAAATGTTTTGTTGTTGCTTAGGCATGAACCCTGTTCCATAAACAGAGATAAGTTGTCTCAACTCTGGGCAGAAAGGAGGTATTAGGGCTCCAGAAGCTGGCAACCCTGTCCCCAGGAGATCTCTCAGTGCTGGCTGGGCAGGAAGCCTGGCTTAGGCCACCCTCTTACTGCAGAGTAGCCCTATGTGTGTCATGGCAAGACACTTCCACAGCCTTGTGTGCTCATGTCTTGTAGCATCCACCACACCTCCTTGGTGACCTACCAGATTTAGGAGAGATTTTCTGGCACACAGGTGAACTGTAGAAGGAGATAGTGAGAAAAAATCCCCAAATCCCAACCAGCCATTAAGCCTTAAACAAAGCTAACCAAAATCCTTTGAAATTGTCTGCGAAGATTCTGTGGACACTGGCATTATTTGCACGCATTTGTTTTTGCTACTGGCCCAGATGAAAAATAAACACCTGAGTTTTTGGTGATTTTAAAAAAATATTTTTTGGTGAATGAAAATGCTTCTGGAGCTTTTTAGCATTAGTCAAACTATTAGTCAAACTACTAAACAGCACTTTTACTGTGATTGTAAGTTTATACAGATATTTTTACCATGCACAACGACATTTTACAAGCAGGATATACATTTGATAAAGAGTGTTAATTGATTATTTATTGGCCAATCAGTCATCAGTGAAGTGAAGTTAACCTAAGTATTGCACTTCAGAACTGTCTGGTCCTTGCTCAGTTGCCATCTGCCAACACTCTTTCATTCCTTAGGATTTTATGTTGGTTCACTATTTTTTCTCTCACATGCATGAATTGTTAACTCTTACCAATTCTTATTCAACATTTACAGCTCTCTCTGGGATTTCATCTTGGGTTTGCTGGGTTTTGTTTTTAAGCTTTAGCTCATGTACTTTTTAAAACCTTAACATCTGTTTTACCAATAAAATTAAACTGAGGTCATAGAGCCTGGCTCCATCAAGCCATACTTGGGATAATACATGGCTGAACCCTGGGGCCACAGGTTTCAGCTGCAGCAAGCTTTTTCTGGGTTTTGCAGAGCTGCCTGCACAGCAACAGGTGATGATTAATTCTATAGTCTTCTCCATGTGATTTCATGCTTTTCCTGAACAAGATGCCTATTGGAACCTCTCTATTTTTTGATCTGGTTAGATCTGTAGCACAGTTATCCTTTGAGTCTGGTATGCTCAGCAGTAGTTACATACTTCCAGAATGAAGATATTCTATAGCTTCTTGCTTTACAATGAACCATATAAAAAAACACCATAAAGAAAGAATGTTGTTTGTTCTCCTGAAGATAATCTTCTTGCGCTTCCATCTTCTGAAAGTCATCCAGAGTTAGAGTTGGCTTTAACCAGGACAGGACCCAACTTGAGGGAAGGTATGGAGAAGACAAAGACATTCTTCTCTTAGAGGTACACAATGAAGGGACGAGATGCCATGGCAGAAAGCTGTAGCAAGGTAAATTTTATCTAGATATGCAGGAAAAAAATGTATGCACTATTTAAAGAGAGAGAGAATTAAAGTAATAGGTTACAGAGAGAGACTTCAGGGTTTTCCTACTTGGAGCTTTTCAGAATGTGACTTTGGCCTTGGGTCTTCCCCAAGAAAACCATTTGAGTACCTGAGTTAGTTCAGCTTTGAGTAAAAAGTTGGAAGAGACCTCTCCATAGTTCCCTTCCAAGTTAAATTTTTCCTATGATTCTGTGCTGAAACATTACATTCCTTTCCTCAGGGTCTTTTCCTTTTTTGTTCTTTATGAGCTATTGAGCAGGAACTTAAAAGATAATACATAATTCATAATTCTTCACCAAACTGGGAAGAGTAAATAATCCAAAATAAAACTAGTCCTTCAGACTGTCAGATTTCAAAGTGGTGGACTGATTCCAGTTTTTGAATACTGCAGACTTATTCAAGTAACTCGCATATCTGTGCATATTCAAGTTCTTAAAAATGAATACTGGGAGTTTAGAACTTGATTATCTAATTAAAGTTTCATTTCACTCTGAAAAATTACTTATTTTTTAAAGCCATCTGTGCTATAGAAAGACAGATGCTAAATGACCAAAAAACAATGCCTTTTTGTCCTGATTTTGATTTAAGTCTTTGAAGTCCAAAATATCTTCCTTAACCAGCACTGGACCACCCCAAATCTACCACTTCCTTTGTAAAGCTGGACATGTCTCAGAAGATTCTTAGTAGATGATTTGAAAAAATGTTCTCCATGCACATGTTCACTGATTTATTTTTTTCAGTCTACTAAACAGACATTTTGTGTCTGTTTAGACATTTGACCTGACAAGCCCATTTGACTGACAGGACATGTCTCAATCTGGAGTGAGGCAAATGCAGTGGGATTCCAGGAAAGATACTAACTTGTGTGGAGGGCTACTGGATGTGCACTAACTTGTGTAGAGGGCTACTGGATGTGCATAAGCACCATGTTCCTGCCTGGCTTTTCAGTGCCTTTACAGGAGACTGATGTTCTTTTCTGATCCTTTTGTAATTTCTGCCTCAGATGTTGTTAAAACAAAGAAATTAATATTCATGTGTTGGCATTACAAAGAGAGCATAATTATGACATTATTTTTTTCCTATTGTGTGTGAGTAACTTGAATATAAGAACTATTACATTTTAATATAATCTTGATATTGCCACTGATATCAAGCTTATAGTCTTCATCACTTGTCACATCATCCTGTATTCTATTTAGAATACTTAACCTAATTTACAGGTGTGATTTTAGTGGGTATTTTGAGAATGAACCACTCTGCCACCTGAATAGAAGGGTAACACATTCCTGTAGATTATGTTTTGCACCAGTTGCCAAGAATATGTTGCTCTGAAATTGTTGGGCTGTTCCGATATTTGCACGCTGATTCCCTGGAAGTCCATGTGTTACATATGACAATAAGGTTGTAGCTGTTACAATGTTTTGATGTTCCAAAGCCCAGGGAAAAGAAACTTTAACTTAACTGGACTTTGTATCATATTCTGTAGAAGGGATCTCACCTAAATATAGAGGTCTGAAATGAATTTCACACTGAAATGAATTAGCAGAAGCTGATTTTCTGGGTTCTCCTTCTCATTAATATGAGGAGAAATGCATCTCCAGAAGCAGACTCAGACACCTGAATCTATATCTGTGGGAAGAATTCACCACACCAGCTGAACATATTCCCCTTATGTAAAACAAACTATATTTTCTTATCTGAACAAGATCTACATTATCCTTTCATTTAGGCATCTGTTTTTGTTTTAACAAAACAGATCTTTAACAGTGTCACCTCAGAGAGAGAGGGAGGTGGGTTTGCACCAATATAAACTAATGATCATAACTTTGTCTAAAATATGATTTTATTCACCTTTGGTGATGCATGTCCCAACAGACTGCCTGCTGAATCCCTGCTCTGCACTGAATGTCAGATACAGCCCAACATTAAGTATCAGCAAACTTTACCTGCTGACGAAAGATAAAGCTTCTTTAAAGTTCTATATGTTTAAACCCATATAAGCAAAATTTCCATGCTTTTTGTAAATTTTCTAGGGGCATACATATTATACTCCTTCCTATCTTCCTATCTTCCTTTCTGAAGGTCCCTCATGCATTTTTGCTTATTGTGGGCTGGTGTCTATCCCCAGGAAGAAGTTCCCTGTCAGTATTATCTTCTTCTATACTGTGTACAGAAGGCTCTGGATGTGCACAGTGATCCCACATGTACAACACATCCCCAGCTGCAGCCTGTGCTGAAGTCCTGACCACAGGACTATCTGGACAAAACTCCTGGCACCACTGCAATGCTCCCATGGTTGTGCATGGAGATATGAATGTGGCATCCTTGTGCATTAAAGGCTCATTCATGAGCCCTGCACTTTGCACCACGGTCTAGGAGTACACTTTGTGGAAAAGAGCAACCAAGACCACACAGGGACACGAATGAACAGAATCCAGAGCCCTAAGGCTCAGAACACTAAACCCAGAAACCAAGAAAGTAATCAGTGGAAAGCAAAACCCAGAGGAAGGAATTCATTATGAGCAGTGGAGTTCGTGGGTTGCTGATATGTTATCTTTGCCAGCCAACCTGACTCACCAGCATGCTGAGTCTGTCTAAAAGGCTGCCATATGTTCAACTTGCTTTGTACCCACAGTCCCTCCAAAAGCCTTCTCAGACAGCGTGAGAAAAGCGTGACCTGACTCACGCAGAGCATGGCTACTCCCAGGAAACTTGAGTGCTCCAAAATCTTACCCTAGCTGAGAGTACTGCTATTGTCTGGGAGCTGAGGGGTGCCAGGAGGGCCTGGAACCATCTAGTGAGCAGTTAATTAAAAGAAAACAAGTTACAGTTTCATCTCATTTGCTGAAGAAGGTGGTTTACTCTTTGTTGCAGTGGGTTGTGAGTGATTTGCTATGCTGGGACTAAAGCCCATCCTCTTCAATCATTCCCTAGCAGAGCAAAATTACCAGTGTCAGGAAAACTCATTTGGTGGCATTAATCAGAATGGATTAAAAAGAAACAATTTCTGAGTTGCCCTGCAAGAATAGCTGTGAGACATCAAAGAGGGCCTGTGAACCACAATACTAGGAGACTGTGTCCTCTGCTTTGAAATATTGTAGTGACCCAAACATTTATTGGAATGACATTCTAACTGCATTGTGTATGAAAGCACTTCAGTGTTTGATAACTTGTGTCCTATCTCATCCATTGTAATATAATAATCAGATAAGCAATTATTTGGTGTGTTCTGGTGCTTCTGTTGGAGGACTTTATTGATCCATTTAAAATCTTAGACTGCTTCTTTATTTTAAGTGTTCAGTAATGACATGTAATGGACTACCACAGAGGCTATTCAATCCATTAGTAATAAATGCACTGCTATATATATTATAGCTGCATGCAGTCATTTTAAATAAGAATGTTTCCCTGACTACTTTGAAAAGTATTTTTTCTTCTTCTAAGGAAAGAAAAAGCAGATTGTGCGTAGAATTGTGATATTTTACAATCAAATAATTTTCTTGCCTTAAAAGTCTGTTTCAGATAATGTATTTGAATTTGCTACATGGCAACATATTTGACAAGAGTAAAAATGTTTTCTTCCAAATCCAGAAATCTGGATTGTCTCTGGAACTTGGAAAAAGTACAAAATGTCTCATGCTGGTTTTTTGCTTGAAGAAGAATAATGTATGTACAAGCTGCAAATGCAGTAGATATATGTGACACGATGTTCAGACGCAAAGTGAGACAAATATGTATCTTTTCAGGTTCTTTTCTACTTTATGTAACATCCCACATCTACTATAATCATGTATATGTCATTACTGAGTGGAAACCACTAATTTGTACTTGAGAGACCCACAGAAACCCTAGACCCCCAGCATCTCACTGTGGTCATTACCATATTGTCATTAAAACAGTCTCTTGTAGAAGTTCTTGGGGCTGTAGTATATAATTGTGTGAAAATGTCAGCTTCATGCTCAATAATAATCAAAAAACCAACCAACCAACCAAACAAACAAATAAAACCTCCCAAATAAAATGTTAAGAACTGCTAAGAAAGGAGAAAAGAACAAAATATTGTGCCATTGTATAAAAAAATCCATTCTTATACTGTGCAGAAGTCTGCTCTTCCCAGTTCAAAAATACACAATGCCATTGGAAATGATCCAGAGGCAAGTCACAAGAATGATCAAAATCATGCAGTGGCTTCTGTGCAAGGAGCAAATACGTTAGGATTCTTCAGTCCACACACACCCCAAGCAAACAAAGGGAAAATACAACAGAAATCTATAAATGAAAACTAATAAATGCCAGGTTTAAAAACTAGCACTTAATATGATAAATTAATCTAATATGATATGTTTAGAATAAAGGGGGTGATTTGTCACCCAACATGAATTTAACCTGTATAGTAGTTCTGTCACAGGATGTTCCAGATAGTTCAAGTTTCCAAAAAATAATTCAAAAAATTCAAGAGAAGTCCGTGAAGAGCTGTTACATATGAGGACACAACTTCTGTCTGATGGAGACTGTCTGATGTCTGGAGGCTGGAAAGTGTTCTAACGAATTACTACCATGTGTTTGCTGGAGTTTTTGCAGTTTTTGCTAAATATTCACTTTTGGCTAGAGTTGTTAAACTAAATACAACTTCTTCTTGTCCTAGTACAGCTATTCTTCCATAACCTGAATTAACTTACAGTCTAAAAACACTGAAGTCTCAGTGTGGAGTACAGATGGGGAAGGAGGGAATGGGACAGCACAGCTAGGTGGGCACAGCATGAGACTTGAAGTGCTGTCACAGGCAATGCTGTTGGGAAGGCTGGGGCATCATCAAGTCTTCTGGCAAAATCACACTCATGTAAAAGGAAGATTTTCACCAGGGAGAATCAGATACTCATGCCACTATGGCTAAGACTGTGTAAGGTCTTCACATTTATATGAATGGCAGAAACTGACATAGCTTTTGATTACTGAATTACTATATTAATTTTTCTAAAAAATAATGTCCACTTTACATTGGACAAGCTACTTACTTGTTTTGCCATGATTCCTTCAATTGCAGCTTTACATGCAAAGAATTTGACTCACATATTCTGATTTGGGAGGAAGTACAAAATCCATGTGGCACTCAAGAAACAGGAGATGTGTTTTCAGTCTTTTACTCCAGAGGTATATACCTGCAGTGTCAGAGCAGCAGCTCTGTGATGATGTCTCACAAGATTCAGAACAATACTGTGATGCTTGTGAACTCAACAAGATTTCATGGTTGTTTGCTTTTATTTTCTCCTTCCAAGTAGGATTTGTACATAGTGTGAAGGAATATATCATGTGGGAGGCAATGAAAAAGGTTGTAAACAACCTTATGTAGGGTAATTAAAACGTTGTTTTCCTTTGAAGCAGGCCTGAACTTCCAGCTACACAAGCTTTGGAGACAAATTCAAGCACCAGCTTTCAAGAATGCCAAACTACACATCTCTGCTACTGATTATTGCACTTAGGAATAGTCTCTGTGTAGTCCTTGTCAGAGTCCCTGGAAGACTTTCATTCATATTGGAACATTTTAATAAATCAGAATGGCATTGTCACATTAACTCACCTTGATCTGTGCCCTTCCCTATGAGTAGGGAGTGTGAGCAAGGTGGCTGGCAGACATTGACCCCAAGATTTTTAATCAAACTGACCTAACTTCAGTGATAGAAGATTCACCTCCTCATGTGAAGCAATGGACAATTTCCTATTGACTGGGCTGTGCTGCATCACTAAACCTAAAAAAAATATTTCCATAGTGACAAACAGGGTGGGTGAGTCAGATCACTTCTGGAATTGTTTCTCTGGAAAATTGTTCAGTACTTACAGATTCCCTTGTCTGAGGCATCCCATGTGCATATGTTATCCCTTTCAAAATCATTGCTGAAAATCAGTCTGTAATATCAAGATGAACAATTGTCCTCTGTAACTGACACTTTACAAACTGTATCTTTTTTCTATGTCTTTGCATTAGAATACAGAATCAGTGATCCAATGTCTGCTTGTAGGGATTGCTGGAATAAAGCAGTAGAGGTGCTCCCAGCTTCATCTGGACCAGATTTTATATTTAATCAGGTCCTATTTAGCTGCAAGCTATCACTTGATTACTGAAACCCCTTTAACTCTGATGCAGCAGCTCATTTTATACAGAAAAAGAATTTCTTCAGTTTCCAGGGCATTCAGTCTGATCCTTCCTCTGAGCATCCATGAATAGTTCAAGAAAATAAAATAATCAATCTGTTTATGTGGGACTGGAGTCTCTGTTTNAAAAAAAAAAAAAAGGCATTTTAATGGATATATTTTATTTCCCCTGCTATGAGTCCTAATCATGCAAGGAAGGGATGAGTCAGCGAGCCAAAATGATTTTGAAGAGAAGTCTACCTTTTGAAAGGGATGACTTGAAATCCTCCCCACAGAGGTGTATGGAAGGGAGGAATAGCACATACTGACCAGTGCTAACCTCAAAATGCACATTTACATTGCAGTGGCTGCTGTGACTATAACTTGTGTAAGTGGCTCTGACTCCAAAAAAAAAAAAAATGAGTGACCTCCATTGCTGCTGCTTGTGTTTCTGTGCCAGGAAAGTGCTCAGCAGGAAGCTGCCCCCTGCTTAGGGTGGGCTTTATAGCCAGCCTTGAACTCTGAAACAGCACCAAGCTATGGGTGCCAGGATCCAAGGAACTCTGCTTTAGGTGCATTCCTGCCTGCCCTGGTGAAGCAGGGCAGAGTTCTGTACTGAGCCTGTCTGAAAGGCCTTTGCTCCAACAGTGCTGGGCCAGGAGGCATGGAGTGCTGAGCAGACAAATGCCCTTTGGAGTTAATGCTTTTCTGATGCTGTTGCATGCTGTAGGGAACTGCATTCCTTCTCTGTGTTACATTTTTTGAAAGATAATCAACTTTTTGATCCGAGGGGAACCTGGGGGATTGTACAATAAAACAGGAATTTCTCTCACTTTAAGACAATTTTAAGTACAGCAGGTATGCATGAAATTTTAGAAGGAACCATTCACCAAAGCCTGAAGCATAGTTCTGAGTGTGGAATGATGTGCAAGCATCTTTGGAGGTCTCTGGGTCAAGGAAAAACTGGTTTATTTCTCTACTCTGCTGCAATGTTTGTGCATGTGCTGTGAAAATAATTTGGGCTGGAATTTGTGAAAGCTCTTGGCTGCCTAAGGACACAGATTTAAGACTGCCATCCATGCAGGCTTGAAGGCTGGTAGAAAGAGACTGGCACAGGCAGCTGTGCTGGTGAGAATGGGGAAAAAAGACTGTAAGAGGACACAAGAGAACTTTGCTGACTTCTGTCTCACTCACATGTGTGTGTGCTGTAGGTTCACCATGGATTTGTGAAGGTTCACCTGGATTACCACTCTTCTTCTAGCACAGAGGTGTCCCAGGGAGGAGAGGAGGAATGGAAAAGTAGCATGGATACTTCCCAGAGCAGTCTCCCAGATGTCCAAAAGTTTCACAGTTGAGAGCCTGTCAGAAAGTTCAGTGCTTGTTGAAGTGTCAGCCATCCCTCTACAGCCTAAAGTTTGCAGGAGCCCTTAATGCTTATATGTAAATAAATATATATATACATTACACACACATATATATATATAAATATATAAAGCCCTTCATTATTTCACAGGGCTGCCCACAATGTCTATGTTACAGATTTTTCAGCATTTTTAGAAATACGTAAAATAACCTTGCACCATTCTGCCAACCTGTGCCTGGGAAGCTGATTGAGCAGTCATGTTCCAAGTAGTGTTTATGAAAAGTGAGTATTGGGATGTTTTCTATGGACAGGTACAGCAAAAACATACTAAGGTCTATTGCCACTGCTGAAAGGATGAAGTGCAACTCAACAAAGGAGCTTGGTCAATGCATGAACTGGTAAATAAATGATTGGTGTGGCTGTGGTGCCTTTTAATAAATAAACCACTTGAGTAGAAGAAAAATGACACTGAAACACACAACCACAGCACTTTCAGAAACACTGCATGTGTCCTTCAAAAGTGATTTATCAGCTTCTTGATTTTGATATTTATACTCACTCATAAAAGAGCAGTAAACACTTTGGACTCTTCAAATCCAAAAAGATGTTTCTGTATTTGCCTTGTGCTAGCCCAGGCTTTTGCTGTATGTCACTTATACCAGTTCCAACAAGCTGAGGTACTGAAGAGGGCATTTCTTGTTTACTTGCCTGGAAACAGAAAGAGTGTTTAAAAAAGCTCTGGCACTTGAGTATATGGCTCCTAATTTTAACCCACAAACAAACCACTCCATAACTGCTTGGATGACAAACTGTGAGGAAATGCAGCACGTGACAGCTTGGCTCATCTGCCTCAACAAGTGTTTTGTGCAGTTTTCTAAAAATGATGGCTCCGATGACAGGGAATGGGCATAAGAGCTTCCCACAGCTCTTGGGACACAGACAAGCAGAGCTGAGGAGCTCTGTGAGCTCATTTGCCCGGTGAGTGGATTGTGATGTCTCCTCCAGCCTTGCTCACCATCAGGGATTTGGAGCAGACTGCTCTGCCACTAAGCAACCTGGCTTCTTTACACCAGAGCTCCTGTCTGGGATTTGAACGTCTTCCTGTCTGGGGCTTTAACTTAAGCAAAGCTTTTCAGTTTTTGGTTTTTTTGCAAAATGCATTTTTCATGAGAAAAATCTTAATAATATTCCTCTGTTATTGCAGGAAGGATTTCAGGCTTCAACCTGAATTTGGCTGAAGGCAGGAGCTGCAGGGGCTCCCTTACACTGGTGCAGAGCACAGGAGAAGGAGCCTGTGCTGCTGCAGATCCTCTTCCTAGAAAATGAACAAAATTGAGACATTGAACAAAACTGTGTTCCAGCATGCACAACTACACATCCATCCCTATCTAGGCAGGAAAGCACCCCATTTCTTACTTTAGAGGGTCCAAAGTCCTACTTTAAAAGGACAAGAGAGTATAATTTAATGCAGAGATCCTCACTTTCTCTGTAACCTGAATCTTTAAGGAGAGATTTCAAAGGGGCAGATTCACATTTCTCATTTCTTTTATCAACCAAAATGTAAAAACAACAGCAGGATGTGTAAATTTTAAACTTAAATTATTCCTCTTATAGAAAGGATCAGCCCTCATAGTCTAAAATGTATAGTACAGGATCTTTGGCTTGCTTTAATAATAAAAAAATAAGATTTCTTCAAATACTTGCAAATTAGAGGAATTTGCAGAGCCAATCCTAGAAAAAGACAATGGTTGTGTGATTTATCCTGCTGCCTAAAGATAATGCTATTTGCAGAAGTATCTGTATTGAACAGATCCAGACAAATTATTGATGAGAAAATAATTGACAAATGTTTTTCCCTTACTGTTGAATTGTCTGTGGATTTATTATATTTGTTCTCAATTTTAAGTTTTTTGCTTAGTGATTTCTGAAGATAACCTTTCTTTTTATGCTTTGTTACTCAGAAGAATTCATTGCATCAGTGGCTCCCAGACTCTTCTGAGTGAGCCTCCCACTCACAGTCTCATCTTCTTCCCTGCCCCCTCCATTCCCAGCAGCTCTGTAAGTCTGGGAGATGAAAGGAGGGGGAGGTTTGTACCATAAACCATCTGACAACAGTGCTTTTTGCTGTCTTGTGTCACTCTCTGCCCCTTTGCTATTACCTGAAGGGAGTCTGACAGCAGCGCTGGGGCCTCTGTGCTTCCCCTCCCCGGGTGAGGGGGAGGCAGCGGTGGCCCAGGTCCCTCCTTTGCCCTCCCTGGATCCAGCTGTCACCCGCTGCTCCGTGCTGAGGATCCAGTGTGCTTGGTGCAGGGAGTGAGGGAATAAGGGGTACATCCTGGTTTAGGGTGGTTTAAAGTACCCACTTCTCCTGCTGGTGCTGTAAGACCACTGTTGACATGGAAGAGCTGAACTGTGGAGAGAGAACAACACATTAGTGATTTTTACCTCTCAGGTTTATTTCATTCTCTTCCTGAGTTTCTAATCATAACTCTTAAAATCTGGTTTCCTATAAACCACAGTCTGAAATGTGTTCTTTGCACAAATCCAGAATATTTACTTCAATATAATTGTTTGCACTGATTCCATGGCTTCATAGGTAGCTATTTTTGGGACTTAGACATTTGAATTTATTTTGTTTGTGACTAATAGGGATGTCATTTCTTCTTCCTGAAAGTTAGGTACTCATTTTAAAATGAGTATATTGTTTCCTTGCTTCTTGCCTTTGCCTGGCACATCTCCTTGGCTTACAAAGTTTTTAAGGTTTGGGGATTGTCTCTTGCCTTATGTCTGCTTACTAATACCACTGAGCCAAATCTGAATAGGAATTTCTAAGAGCAACCATAATACAAGTATTAGAGTAGTGCTCACAGCAGTTGCTACAAGAGCTTAGAAACAGAACAAAACAAGAAAACACAGTTCTAACCTGTTTATGTGTAAGTAAAAAATGCTGCATAGTTTTTTGCAGGGTTTGTCAAAGCTGAATTCAGGTATTACATTTCAACTAGCCTGTGGAGCAAATCAGTTAATAGTTGGGAATGGCACTTACACTGTATTAATGAATTATGCTGTTTGGTGGTTATATAGAAAAGGATTATCAACCTCATGAATTTTATCCAGTGTGATTGATTGCCTGACTGTTTAATGTGAAGTCCCTGATTAGTCAGACTCCCAGATGGTTTTTCTCTCCTTTTACATTTCTATTTAGATATCCTTTATCTATTTATTTTTATATGATTTTTTCAACTTATATTTTCTTCAGCAAAGAATTCTTTCCTCCTCCCAACCCCTTTTAATTAATTCCAAAGTTTAAATGACAAATAAAAATTAATAGATTTGAAAACTCTGGTAAGCTGCAAGAGGACTGACAAAACCAAAGTGCATAATGCCTTTCCCACACTGTGAAGCACTGGAAGATAACTGCTAATAATAATCTACTATCTGTTTATAAGATGCACATAGGTCATAACTCTAAAAACTTTTATGGCATGATACGAGTTTATATGCCTGGGTAATTCCAGTGAAGTAAACGGAAATATATACAGCAGTGAAGTACCTCAGAGTAAGCTTATACACAGGCTCTGTCAAGCAGGGAAAAGGCATGGGCTTACACACAGGGTCCCAGTTGTTCAGCCTGTTAGGATGTTCCCCTGTGTGGGACAGGAACAGACCAGCCAACACTTGCTCTGCACCCAGGCATTGTGGATGGATTCCCTTGTGGGAAGGTAAGAAAGCATAAGGGTGTGGATATGTTCAACCCATGCCACTTGGCTTCATGGCAAGAGACCAAACTATGCCACTTTGCTGTACTCAAAAAAATATATCCTTAGAGGCCACTGCTATATAAAACGAAACTGCATGACCCACAAGATCCATGGAGTTCTGTGTCCACAGATAGGTTGTCTGTGTCAGTTTTCATAACTCTGCCTGTCTTAAGTAGTTGAAATTATGCTCTACTTAGGTACATTTTTCAAATGCGATTTTATTTTTTTCTGAGCTTTCTGGAGCTTTTTGAACCTGTCCTGCCCTTTGTCTTCATCCCTTCCTGCACTAGGGCTTTATGATGCCCAGAAGTCCCAGGTAGTTCCCTGAGTGTGGCTTCCCCTGTTGATTTTCCAGCTCAAATGTAGAGAGAAATCAGACAACTTGGAAAGTATGAAAATTTCAGATACATTTTGTGATGCAAGGCAGTTGGGCTGTGGGGTTTAGGTTACCAGTGATTAGGTTACCATTCTTTTCAGGACAAGAATGGAAAAACTGTTCTCTTTGCAGAAACCACTTATGAACTAATGTCTGTTTACAGAGAATGGACTGTCTTGGTTTAATTCTCTTCATTGGTGAATGCTCTGTTAAATGGCAAATACAGGGAGAAATATTGTGAGGGGTCACATATTCTCTCACAACTATTAATGTGATGAGCTGGAAAACAAGCTCTGACACTAAGAAAGATGCTGTTCTGAAGAGGTTTGGAATCCCAGCCCAATCCAAGGATCTAAGGCATTTTTTAATGATGTTGTTTGTTTTTATTATTTAGTACTTTCCTATTATTCATCATTATTTCTTTTTATTTATTCTTTTTCTCAGAGTAACATCAGATCATTTGGCTAAAGTGATGAAGAGGAATTGCTGGTAACACAGTGTGTTGATAGTAGCCTGTCAGCTTGACCATAGAACATTTCCAGCCATGCATGTAAAAATAGACACCAAATGACTATAATAAATTAAAATGATAGAGAGAACTTCTGAAGGAGCTAGGAAAACTTCGTATCTCAGTGTTGTTCCCTTTTGATATCAACAGGCAGGCATACAGGAGTCTTCTTAGTAAAAAGGTTATGGGGATATGGCTGCATGAATATTTAAGAATGGAATTAAAATAGGGGAGAACTAGATACTACAATTGACAAGACATTTCTAGGAATTGGTAATACAGAGGAAGAGACAGCAACTTTGCATAGTGTATCATAGGATAAATATAATTATTTAAAATAAATTATTTGGTACAAAGAAGAGTATCTTAACTACAATTTTGTTGTTATATATAATTTTCAGTGCTTCCTACAGAAAAGACAGAATTTGCATATCTCTTAGTCAGCCTTTGACATGACTGACATATTTCATACATGTTTTCTTTTCCTTTCATTCTTTCCCCTGATAATCAGTCAGTGGTGGGGAAAACACTGTCATTGTTATTCTTTTAATGTATTTGTCACACAAAAGACAGTAGGGGAACTTTCACTTGTTTCAGGAAACTCCATATTGTTTGAAAACTCAACTTTTTTTATTTGCAGAAGACAAGCTCTTTAATATTCAGACAAGCTGTTTAATACACACCCAGTTGACAAAGCATGAATTTACCAATATATATCATACACATCCCATGCAAGTTTCCTTTCACAATTCAGACAGTCCTAAAGAACCAAACACATAAATTTCAGACTGAAGAACAGTAATAGAATTACTCTATATTTAATCCAAATGTAAAATTTCTTTTATAATGTAATGAAAACAACATAGTGAAATGAGAGGAATATTTTCAAGAACAACATTTTCAACATATGTTAAGTCTACCCCAGGAAAACACAATTCCAGATTACTAAATTTGAATGACACTCAATTTTCAAGATCTTAGTCTATTAAAGGATATCAATCACTCTCTCAAAGGCAACCTTGCCTAAAGAGGTTCACAAGTTTTCAGAAGAAACACTTATTAGTGATGGGATTGGATTCCTCTTCAAGGCACTTTTTTTCCTCACTTAACTGCTGATGGACACATATAAATCCCATTTGAACCCACTGAATCTTTGAAATACTGTGAAATATAGCTTGGAGTGTCAATATTACAAGATGACCTAGTGTTACTAATTCCTGGCTGACACAGTGTAAGTCAGTGAACAAACCAATTACTTTTTCTGTTATGCTGCCCTAGAGCAAATGAACCTTGTATCCTGGAGATCCCACCTCCAGAGGTCCTTACTCTCCAGAGCATTACTGAAGGGTGTTTGCTGTAGGCCTTATGGGTCTTGCTGCCAGTGACACAACTCTGGATGAGCAGGGTCCCTGAAGGAAAGCTGGCACAAGAGGACCCCTCTGTGAGGCAGCTCCTCAGTCTGTCTCAAAACCAAAGCTAGACAGTCGAGGATCATTTGTAATAGAAATACAAAATTTCTTCTCTTTTCCATGACAAAGTTTGACTTCTCATACAACTGGTACATTAGAATTACACTCTTCATGAGTTGGAGGAGCAGGAGAGAATCTGCATGTAAGTTTCCCACAGGGATGCCTGGATTGTAAAGGAATGCTAAACCATGCTGCAGACAAAAGAACGTGTTTAATTTTGACTTAAGAGTTGGAAAAATATGTCCTCCACCACTACAAAAGGAGCTCAAAGTTTGATAAGGTATCTTCTATCTACCTTGGAATGTTTCCTTATTAAATGTTGCAGTTATTAGAAGTGGTCCACTGGAAGTTTAATTACTGGTGTATACTAAGGCAGGTCAAGAAACAGAGTATTCACCAAGAAATTGCTAAAAAGGTACATGATCCACTTCAGCCTTTCACTGTTGCTAGGGCTGGTGAGGATATACTGGGAGACTGGTATCTTAGCAGTGTATAAAAAAGTAGATAAACTCACAGTGTGAAAAATGGATAAAATTTCTATTGCACGAGTAAAATTGATAAACTCTGTTCACCTTCAACTGCACAATTGATTTTGGCAGGGGCTCTGGAAAGTTTTGATGGAAAATGGCTAGCATAGCTGCAAGATCAAGAGGTGAATGTCTATCTTCTCTTCCTGCAGATAACTGAAAACATGTGCTCAAGATTATAGACTTGTATTGAGTATTGTTATTATAGCTTGCTTAAGTGGAAAAATAAAATAATGGCCATTAACATCCATTGGCTGTATGTTGTAGGGAAACAAATGTCATATTTTGGGTTCCTGCCTCTTTCAAGTTAATATTCCACAAATGTGAGACAGCATTCACCAGGAAGTGAACTCAGTTATAATCTTAGGATATAGTTAATCTTTTTGTACCAAGTAAATTTCCATGGAAAAAAATAAAGATATTGAAAATATTTTAAAAATATGAGAAGATTTTGAAAAGCAAACTACATGAAAGAAAATTAGTTTTAATGTAGTTATCTAATTTAATCAGTATTAATGACTCAAAATCAGAAGGGTTTCTTCAATTTAGAAACAGGGATGAAAGGCCATTTGAGGACTTGCAGGTGATGATACTTTTCTCACACGCTATTATACTTGTAAGCAACTTCATAGTTACAGCTGAGGCACTAAAATATGATTACGGTACAGGTGATAGTGTCTTTCTGCATGTCATAGCAACAGTGCAGGAAAAACAATTATCTTGCTTCCACTCAAAAAGTGCCAGACTACCTGAACTCTTGGAGTATCGTTTTGAGCCTTGCTTTTCACTCATGTACAATGAAGGCTTCATCCAGCAATAAGCTTGAGTTCAATCATTAATCATGTGCATTTTAATAATTCTAATATTTAAAATTTGCATACATGGATAGTAATCAACAATAGAAAAACATCAGGAGTGTAAATGGTGCTTTAAAATGTGTTGTAGAAGAATATTCAGTGATTAAGCTGTGCTTCTTTATGCAGAAATATTTTGAGGGATGAGACAAAACCTTTGAGCCCTGCCTGCTGCTAATAGAAACCCTGGTGGAGTATTTTGCTCTCAAAACCCAGAACTTCTGCTTTTTTTCTAAGTGCTTTTATGCCATTAAAGTTCTTGCCCTTGACAGTTCTTGAGTGAACATAATCCAAGACACACCGCACTTTCTGACAGCCTCTTTTAACAGGCATTCCAATGCATTTTTCATACTTCATCTTTCATGCAGCCTTAATCATCTTCCTTTGAAAGAGAAATGATACTGCTCACTTACAGCATTTCTAAGTTTACACTTCTTTGTTTAAGTTCTCATTTTTTTTAGATTGACAGTCAATTTCTAAGGAGATAAATGAGTTCTAGTTATGTAAGCTTTTTGTTACTATTTAGGAGGTTTGATTGGGGATTTTGGGGAGTTTTGCAGTTACACAACTTTTTGATATTTTTAGGAGCTTTGTTTTTACTTTTGTGGAAATTTTGCAGGCTATCTGACAGTTCTGCTTTGTAGTTATGATACAGTGGTGTTACAAAAAAGTACCATAATGATGTGTTTGAAAACTACATGGTGTCAGTCAGTTCTGTTTGCAAAATAAGTCAACATAAGATTCCATAAGGAATTAGCATCAAAAATTATGTCATAAAGATTTACCTGGTGTCAGCTGAGCTTTAGTTTATTGTCATATTGGATGAGGTGGTACTCAGATGTGTAGCATTCATGTGTCACACTGTTCTCACCCCACCACTACCATAAAGGAATTTAAATGCACAGATTCTATACAGTGCTGACTCTTTGGACTTTGTGCAGTTGTCAAGAGAATTTGGAGCTGCCAAAACCTGTCGTTGTCAGATGAAAGAAATTGTCCCTTCCTGCCTTCCTGGCTGCTCATTTCTGCTCCAGAGCTAACGACTGAGTTAGGACAAGTTTTTTTGGCCTTACATTGGAGTGGACTGAAGAAACACCCCAGGTAAAGTTATACTGTCCAAAGAGCTCTTTGGGAACAGCTTTGGTGAACTGGGTGAATTAAATTGAATAATCTTATTTGACTCAGCCTATTAAGTGCAGTAGATAAAATCATTTCCAGAGGAGCTCTCGCAGCTCTGATATTTGAATCTTGACATTACAGAAGGGCTAATACAAAAGCACAGCTACTGGCCCCTCTTACAGGTCTGTGGAGCAGGGTCATAATGTGGCTGGCGGGGACATGGGGAACCATCTCCTGGCTACATGCCCCTGGAAACATTGTCCATGGACACAGAGACACCCACAATGCTGATACCTGCAGGATGGTACCAGTGCACTCAATGAACAAGTGCTTGCCACACTGGTTAAACAAGGGGGACTTCCCTCACAAGTGCTGATAAGATGTACAGGAGGAAGAAGGAGCCAGGCTTTGGCTTTCCTCCCTTACAGCATAATCACTGGGAGTCCTGCAGCAATCCTCAGAGGTGTGGTGAGCCTGCTGCCTCCCACCCTGCAGGGGCACAGATGGAGATGTGCCAGCGGGGCTGGTTCTGGCAGGGCAGGAACGGGATTTGTTCCACACACGCTCCCTCAGACACATCTCTTACCTTATGGTGGCCCAATCTATTCCTCTAGGGGTTTTGCCAAGACTAGTTTCTTCTTATAGACCTGTGATTCAGAGAATAGGCAATAAGTATAATTAAAACTGCTTCTACTTATTTCCTGAGAACTGAGCTTCTCTAGCTTCCAGCTGTGTTCCCTGCTAGAAGATGTGCCAGTTGAAATTGCAAATGTCTTCCCTACAGCTGAAAAGGTAGAAGAAATCATTGTGTCTCAGTATTGCCTTTCTGCTCCTTAGGAACCTGAGAACTTTCCAGGGCTGCCAGACCACTTAAGGCTAAGCCTTATGGTATCCCAGCACATGCATCAGCATAAACTGATGTTTATGCCTCAGAGTTTTGTTTGAGTGTGCATGTGTTTGTTCTGTAAACCTGACTGCTCCCTCACTGTTTTGAGGAAAGCTTGCACCGGCTTTGGGTGAAGTGTTCCCCTGCCTGGTCATGGGCTGGACCCATGCCCCAGACAACTCTTGCACAGCATCATTCTGTGGACAACCATGACTTTGTGGTGTGGGACAGGATGATAGCCCTTCCCATCACAGCCACATGAGGAGGTATGAGGGCCCAGCTCTGATCCCTCAGTATCCCTCCCTTCATAGCTGTGTGTCCTGTCAAAGCAGGGCTCAGGCAAATTTACCACATTCACTGAGTTCAGGGATAGTGACTAATGTCTTGCTTCATACTCCATATTATTTCTTTCCACCATATTTGTAACATGCTGCTGCTGTGAATTTCAGAAACCTTATTTACTCCCCTGGAACAAATAATAAAAACAATCAGTCTCCATTAACATACAGCAATTCAACATCCTGACTTTTATGAGCTCACTGTAGGAGTTTAATTAATTAAGGATGATTCTGCATTCTTCACAAGGAGATTGGCTTTTTTGTTTACTTTGTCGTAAATAGTCTCATATGTTGGAACATTTTGGAAAATGCCAAGGAAATATGCTTCCCTCCCACTTTGAGAATATTCTCCCTCAGCATTTTTGTGTGTTGTTTTTATTATCTTTGCCTCCAGTAAAAACCCTAAGATAGGCATGATTTTCAAGAAGGCTTCTGTATAAACAGCCTTCAGTGCATGTTAGCAGATTTAACAAAAGATTAAAGACAAGAACAAGATTAATAGGAAATATGAAAATAAAAAGCTGAATCAATCCTGCCAATATTCTCAGATCCAAATTTTTGTTTCCCCCACAATAAAAGTATATCTGCCAAAGTGTTGCACCCTTCAGTTTTAAAAAGTATTTCAATGTAAAATAAACTATTCCATTCAATAGAAAACATTGCTGCTTATAAGCCTCAATCCTAAAAAAGGGAAGTGACAAGGAGAATCATGTGTCACAGCTGAGATCAGCTCCATAGGAGTAAGAGCAGGACAATAATCTCTGGTGGCAGGAGAGAAGGAACAGGATAACGTAGCAAGAATCCAGATTCCAAGATTGCAGATTTGGACTCTCTGATCCTGTTAACATCATAGCACTGTAGCCAAGCAGGAACAAGGACCATGGTGAGATTCTTCCCAGAGTCCAAAGAGTCTTTCCAGATTCAATCTGACAAGCATAGCCTCTACTTTTCCTGCTCAGTGTAGCAGAGAGAAACTTTCCAGCCAAACCCAGTGAAGCTGCAGAGCCCTGTTGGGTGGCATATTTCATCTACCTGCCTTGTTTGTAACACGTGTAACTCTTGAATGCAATGACTGGTTGATCCAGCATTTGAGGGTAAGTGCTAGGCAGTTAAGTGCACAGTGCTATTGCTTCTCAAGAAAAGTAGAAAAAAGAAGGACTGCTAAAAATTGGAAGCACAATTTCAATTTCTTTAACAGTCACAACTTCATCCATATTTGTGGGTGTACAGGAATCAGAGAAATAAGAAGCACTATGTACTAGTGCAACAAGCCTACCTCCTGCACACTGTGTCTCTGTCTATTCTCCCATCAGAGAATGCTGCTTGGAGGAATGTGAGGTTGGCACAGAAGGGTCTTGGAGGAATGCAAGAAACCTCTCCTGTGTGCAAGGAGCTTGCCTCAGGAGCACAGCAGTGAGTGTGTCTCAGCAAGGCAAACGAGCACGCCCCAAGCACCGTGCTGGCAGCAGGGCTTTACCAGCACCTGCATGAGCCCATTTTAAGCTGGCTTAGACATGTCTGAGCAGCTTTATAGGCACTGCAACTGCCCTGTTAGCAGTGCCAAGCTGAGGCATGCAGTCCCTTAGTTTTACAGGCCTGAAATTTCCTTCCCATAGGAAATCCTGATATCACAGTCTCTATGTGTACCTGAGATCTGGAGCAGAAAGAAAGCGAGTGTGAAGGAGCATGTCTTGGCAGCTCAGTAGCTACAGTGCTTACCTCAGGAAGGGGTTTGGGCTTCCCTTCTCTACCCTCAAGATTATTTGTGGTTTTATACTTCAAGCATCCAAAGTAACTCATAGCCCATCTCAAGTCAGTGAACCAAGCTTCTGGCATGAGGCAATGACACCCTCAGGCCTACTCTCCTCACATCCCACAGCTCCTGAGGTCCTGGAACCTCAGCCCAGCTGCAGCCCAGCTGCATTAGGAGGATCCTCCTGCCTCTTTCTTCTGCAGCCTTGTGGTAGTGAGGATTGTACAGGAGATAAAAGATATGAATGTGAATTCTATTTGGCCAAGGGATGCAATTAGCTGTCTTAGGCAATCAAGGGGAGAATGGTTTCAGGAGACAGGTTACCTGATCTAATAGATGAATATCACTGAGAGGCAGAAGATCACTTGCTTCCATTCCTGACTTTATGCCAAGCCCACCAGTTATTGGGCAGATTGTAGACCCATAGACTCACTAACCCATTAAATAAATTGAGATTGGGATGAGATGAGATGAGATGAGATGAGATGAGATGAGATGAGATGAGATGAGATGAGATGAGATGAGATGATGAGACGAGACACCCCAAATAACTTCTTGCTTGTCTGGCAGACAAGTCTGAGAAACTGAAGGGGTGGAAAAGGACCACTTTAATCTGGAAAGCAGGTGAGACCTTCCCTTTCAGCAACAGTGGGCCAGTGTATTAGGCTTACAGCTAAATCCCACATTTCCATTCCTGGTGAATCCAGCAGCCACAGATGGGCCACCACTGGTATCTGGAAAACTTTTAGGTTGAGCAGGAAGCTTAGTGTGGAAATGCTAAAGAAGATGCAGAAACTTCAGGTTTTTTACCTTACATACTTAAATTTTGCTTACATCCTATTTTAGACTCCAAAATAGGTCTTATTTTGCATTTGCCTAGTTCAGCTTTGAGACATTGATTCCTATGCTTCTGCTGCTAAATTAAAGGCTCCTGTAGTTCTTGTATAACTCCTTTCTGATAAACTAAATAATTTGATCCCTTTAAGTCACTTACTGCAAGGAATTTTCTCCAATGCTTTTGACGCTTCTTTTTTGTGGCTTTTCCAATTCAGTGTAATTTTCATCCTAAATCTTCTCAGGACATTTTAAAATTATTTTGTTGTTCATTAAAAATGCAACAAAACCCCAGTGCATCCCTGGGGCAACTTGTTACTCTGTGACTGACAAGGCACTAGTCTGAATCCAGAATGTTTTCCTATTAAACATATGCAAAGTCTTTTTGTCCCCATACTTCAGTACATATGAGCAGGCCAGAAGCAAAATAACAGTCTGAAAAAATCTTTTCTTCACAGGGATGATCTGACGCTAGAAGACACAACTGCATATGCAGTTCAAATGCATATTGATTTTTCAGGTGTTGCCTGGAAGCTGTTTTTAAATATATTTTTGGGAGACACTTTTGAGTATGGCAAATTCATACAGTTAGTCAAAATGATACATATGCCCATAGAATTAAAGCTGTCTGTAAATTAACATTTTATATATTGTTGCTTGTTCTTGGTAAAACCAAAGTATTTGTCACAGTCTTTTTTATTTAAAGTGAAAAATGACATCATCATGACATCATCTGTTCAATCTAGTGACCCATAAATTTACATGCAAATGTCTGTATTTGGATAAAAACTGAAAGCATAGCACAAAGCCTTACAAATACAGACAAGATCTCATTTCTGAAAGATGCTGACAGTGTCCTGGCATTCCAGGTACAAAACTCATAAAGCAAAATTGTTGGTTCTCACTCTTACGCATTTAGGAGATGCACAGGCTCCTTTTCTGTCTTCTTCACTACTTTTTGATATTTTCTTCCACTAAAACTATTACACAAAGTGGTCAAGTCTTTCAGTCTCTCAGTCCTTCTCACCATCTAAGCAATGCTGATATTTTTATCATGCCCTCTTGGTCTTCTGCATTTCAAGATAATAAGCTGGGCTTACAAAAGTCTTGAGATATATTGCTATTAGTAGAGCTGGAGGTGGCTACTCAGCTGCAATAGAAATTTCCCTACCCCTAGGGTAGTGGGAGAGGCTTTGGGAGAGTATAGCTTCTGCAAAAATCTTCTTCAGGAGATCTGACTTGCAGGCTGACTTACTGATTGTGGCTGCATATCTTCAATGAAGGGGGACTTCACTGGGTCTGCTTCCCCATCTGCCAGCAGCACTTCTCTTCTTGTTCTGTTGAGCTTTAACTCTCTGTAAGTGTGATTTACATTGTGTACATGTAATCTATATAACTTCCTTGCTGATAAACGCCAGAGATAAGAAAGTGCCTTCTCTGCAGCCTGCACATGACGTGCTATAGCACTTCCCTAATGCCACCATAACATGGGTTTCTTCATGACAGATTGTTTTGTGTATTATCCTGAACTCAGATAAAAGCCACACATGTCCATATCCATATCAGGCTCTGCTTTGCTGTCTCCATGCTAAATCATAGCTATGTTTTTGCCAGGTCAGGGGGACACATACTGGAATGCCTGTCTCAGATTGGTTTGGTATGCTGTGACACCTGATTTAGGTTTCTACCTCTTAGTGGCCCACTAAATCAAGGCACTTTAAACTGGCAGAGTTTATGTGCTGAAAATCCAAACCAGACACTTCTAGATGGAAGATTTACTGACTGGCATAAATTATGCTAGGCTGATCAGCACCTGGTTCTGTGTTCATATAGGTCTTCCCTAGACTTAGCCATATCTCATTTGGCCACACATCTGACTACACACAGTGCGACCTTGATTTACATTATTTACTGCTAGCCCCACAAATGATAAATTCTAGCTCTATCTCAGATATTCATCCAAGTAGAAAGCATCTAAAAACCAGCTCTGCAAGACAGCCAGCCATCTGGAACAAGAAAAATTCATTTCCAAGATGTAGTGACAAAGCAACCTCCACACATCCTCTCTGGAGTGCTGGCTCACATCCAAAAATAACTTTTCTAGGTAATGTATTGTGAAATATTCGTGATTCTGTAGTGGTGTTTTCTTTTACTATTTCTCTCCTGTTTAGGTATCTTCTTGGTTGATGAGGATTTAGCCCACCTTTGTAGAACATTAATTATTTGCAGTAAAAGGCTGATTTTGTTTGCTTATCCAGTACTGTTTGTCTTTATAAAAATGAGTCCACTAGTGATCTATATTGACTGATTTACTGTCTGAAACAAACGTACAGAGTTGAGTGATTAAAATATTGAATTTATCTACTGTTCAGAACAATCTGAAGGAGTAGAACTACATCCAAGATTAATTTTGTTCAGTATTTCTCTTGGTACATTTGCTTTTAATTTTTTCTGTAGAGACTTGAAATATTAGCACCAAATTGTCTGAAGCATTTATCTCTTGCCAGTAAGACTATTGGTTCAGACCTAGTAAAACATGTTCAAGCTTTTCCAACATAAGCATTATGTACTTTATGAAGTTTAAATTAGGTTCTTTATGAAATCAGCATTGGTTATATAACCACTGTACAGTTTCATTAAATATGGATTATTATCGAGAACATTCTTTTTGGAGAATTTTGCAGGCTCCTTTCCAAGGGGAGCAATCAAAATCTTTCAATCTGACACACTGGAAGGAAAGAAATAACTGTTGATTTTTCATATTTAAATGCTGTTCATTTCTGCTTGGGTCATGTTTCATTTGAACCTGCCTGTCTTACAAGGATGTTGAGAAGGTACTGTGGAATAAGTTCATCTGAATACCCCCTAGATGGATTTCTGGGCAGCTCTTTAGAAGACTGGAATTCTCCAATAGATCTGATTATTTTATAGCTCTTTAAGGTTCTGGGTAACATTTGTATAGTCTGGTCTTGGGCATGCTCCTTGCAGTCGCAAAGCCTGCTGCTCTTTAAGATTACACACAAACTCTGTGCACAAAGCCAGTAACTGTTTCTAGGAAACATTTTTTTTTTTTTTAAACTCCAAATTACTTGCCAAATTTTTGTAGCTGAAAATTCACACTCAGTGTGTTTGAATTTTAGGGGTTTTCTTTTTATTTGATTTTCTATGGCTACATCCCTTTTGCCATTTTCCTGAGACAGCTGCTGCTGTTTTTAAGATGTGTAGGAAAGCAAAATATCTCTCTCATCCTATTTTCCACCATCTCTCTTCCCTCCTCTCACTGTGGAGCCAGTATTTGGGGACTGTATGAATTTGTCTACTAGAAGACTATGTAGACTAATCTAGAAAATTTAGAGAGTGGACTTAATGTGAAGCTGGATTCCATGGAAAAAACTGTGCTACTTTCTGCTTCATTAACTCAAACAAATTCAACATTTGGTGTTTTTTGTGGAAATCAAAATTTAAAAAGTGATTTATTTAAAATCTACAAGATAAAACATCATCAGCAAATAATTTCTGGAAGTAAACAATATCATACTTTGGTATCAAGCTTCCTTACTCTGCATTTCAAGACATGAGTTCAGTAAAATGGTAGTTCTCGAATATTTATGGTGCATAGGGACTAATGGTATCTATAAAAATATGTTTATAGAGGGTAGAGATATACTGAATTCTTTGGTGTATAAGCTGTGCATTACTGAGGTGTTTTGCTTTTGCTACTAAGAGAATTCCCAGGTGATGGGGAATGCCATTTTGGTTAGGGCTTTTACTTCTGCCAAGGTCCAGCATTACAGCAATAACCAATTTTTCATATTGACTTTCCTGCCTTTAAAAGCCATCTTCTGCACAGCAAAGCAGTGACAAGAATATTGCCATAGGCTGTTTGAATGATTCCTAGCTGACTTGGTTTGGTAGGCCAAGACATGGCTACCATAAATCTATCATAAATGTCCCAAAAAGGATGGCAGAGAACAAGGATAACAAGGGTTTATATCATTATGACATCACAATGTTGCAGAAGTGCTCACCAACCTCAGCTCAAAGTACATATGGGGAAAGGGGGAAGGGAGATGGAAAACATCTGAGGGAAAAAAGGAGCTGCAACCTGAATTCTAACAGCTCATGGAGTAACCAAAGGAAAAATTGTTAGATTTAACATCTCAGAAGTACTGGATTCAATATTTTCTCTCTACATAAACCTTCTGTTCATAACTAAACAAGTGTTTATGGATATAGTAATGATCAAGTAGAAGTACTTAGTCTGAACACACTTCAGGTGCCATTTCACAGCAAACAGGTAGAACTATTTCTATTGCATTGTATTAAGCCTGTGACCCTCAAGGAATGGCAGAATCAAGGTATCAGTTCCAGGAATGTATAAGGTCTTGTCCACACAAGTAATTTTGTGTTTTTAGCACACATCAGCATCTCTGTGATGTTTTTCAGAATGTAAGATTTTGTTTTAATATAAGTAATTTTATACTACTTATGCTTAATGGTGATATAGACCAGTCCTCTCCAGGAACTGGGTTTGCAAGAGATGTCATTTAGAATTGGATGGAGAGACAGCAAGGAAACAGAAGAGTTAATATTTATTTATAGAAAAGACTTTTTACATGACTGGTGATATAAAGGTCTTTAAGCAGCTCTAATGTCAATGAAAGGCAGTCTGGAAACTGGAATAAGTCAGAGTGCAAAAAAATCTTCCTGTAAATGGCAGCTAAAGCCCCATTTCAAGTGCCTAAATTTCAGGACTTCCATGAGATATGACACTGCCACATTGTGTAAGAAGAGTATAGTTTGAAATGAAAGAACAAATGAAAACTTCAGAGATGCAGGGATACCCCTAATGGGAACATGTTAAAGAATTAGAAGTGGAGGGGTCAGTCAGTGTCTGGAGAACAAAGTGAGAGATTTGTCATGTGTGGGAGGAAAAGAGAGGGACACTGGCCTTCTCATCTGTACATTTGCACTGTAACCCTGACTTTCCCATGTTTGATCTTTTCTCCCTGTGCAAATTTGAATCTGTGGCAAGGTTATTAACAAACATGTCTCTTATTCAGTCATTCAGAACTTCTCTGTCATATAGCATTACAGTGACCCAAATTTGGCATAAAAAGGAGGAATCAAAGCAGAGGATGACCAATTCCATTGCAAACTTCTTTGACCATATGAAGAACAGGATGCAGTTCAAACCCCCACAACTTATTCTAGCCTGGAGGTCACTTGAACAGCAAACAAGATTTTTAGTTTCTACCCAAATGACTGTTGTTTTGCTATGGGTACAAAAGGAGGCCCAAGAGTCTGAAATTTCCTGAAATTGAAAAGCTCTTATTGAATGAGAAATGACACCCTATCCAAAGGTGTCATAATCTCCAAGAATTCTGTATGTATGTGGGTGAACATTTCCACCCATGACTCCAAAGCATTTGAACAAATGTCCAAGCTTTGTTTTCATCTCAAACACATTTCAAACTCTCATTGTTGTTTAAGACTCCCATTTCAAATGTTCATAATTTGCTCTGTGTTAGGACAAGTGGGCTTTTACACGTGTCATGATGAAATAACAATGCAACAATTTTCTCCAGTGTGTCACAGGATGCAGATTTCTGACACTTAAACTAAGGCCTTGCAAAGCCTTAGAACTGGTGTATTTATCTTTTGGTCTATATTTCCTCTTTGACTGCTTACAATAAATTTTGTGAAGGGTGGAAAGGTTGTATTCAGGCTTATGATATCATTGCGTGTTCTTTGCTGGGTACACTGTGATATGTACTGTTTGCTGACCTGGGGTAAGATTTGGCAGAATGATTGCTCTTGCAGTCTGATGAATCTCTGATGTGCTTTCAGTTTCTGCAGTGCTAGATTACTTTGGAGGATATTGTTGCTCAGAACTGAGCATCTGATCTTGCAAAGCAGAGGTATACCTCCAAGGAAATGATGAGAGAAAATGTATTTTTGTGGTAGTCAAAGGCACATTTTGCATTTTTGCAAAGTATTTTTGTAGTAAAATTACTAGTAATCTAGTAATTATAGTAATAGTAAATAGTAAACTACTAATTATAGTAATAACATACTCATTATTCTAGTTCTCTTAATTTTCTGATTTTTTTTATTACTACAGACCTCCTGAGAGGCCTGTAGTAATAAAAAAAGCTTGATATAAAGCACTTTATAGGTATTTTGTCTTGAGGAACACCATTATTTTCCACAGAGCAGAGCAAAGTCTTCTTTAGGGAATGTATAGGCCTGTTGAGAGTAGTATAATTTCACCTTAATTACATTTAACCTGCAGTAAGTACAGACTTTTTCTTAAGGATCTAACCAAATTCCACTTCTCTTTTTCTCTAGCTCTATTTCCTACTGTTTGGATTTGGGTGGGGTTTCCTTTTGTTTGTGTGTGTGTGTGTGTGGGGGGGGTGTGTTTGTATTTTTTGTTTGGTTGGTTGGTTCTTTTGTAGTCATATGTAGAAGTTGTTTCCACTGGAAAGTTAATTTTCTTTCTGGGTGGGAAAGGGAGCTGAACTGACCTCCCCTACAGCTCCCCAGTTGCTTGTCTTCTTCTGGCACCTGAAAGGCAGCAGAGCTCGCAGGGGGGACAGTCAGGAAGCTCATTGCAGTAATTGCTTTGGAATTGTATTGGTTTGGTGTAATATGAGATGCTCCCACAGCTGTCCTTCTTTAGAAGTAGATCCTGGATTCTCAGGGATCTGTAAACCACAGAGGAAAACCACTGCTTAACTAATCGGATTATCAGCTAGCTCACTTGCATGTAATACATATCTAAACACTGCTTAATTTGGGATATTAATTACAGCCTGCACTGAAAGAATATACATAAGTCTTTAATTACATGGAGAGGTCTTCAAATTGGTGACTGGAACTCTTGTTTCAAGGGTTTAAGAAGCTGATAATTGCTTGTGATAACCATTTTACTCTGTAAATAGGTTTTGGCAATATATTGGTGAAGTACTGACTGATCTGTTCGCTGCCAAATGCCACCCAGATGGAACCCAAAACAGCCTGCAATTTTGTAAATACAATATTTCCTCATAAAGCTTCAACACTGTCCCATTTGTTGTCTTACATATCTGACTGACTGAGAGTGAGCTCAGGCTAAAGGGTTTTTTTCTTTCTTAACTGTCTTTATTGTAACTTCTTGTTGTGCAATGTAAAATGTGAATCCCTTTATGTTCTGGCTGTGCACACCAGTGTTCAGTGCATAGAAAGTAAATACCATATTTCCCATGACTGACTTCTTATCAAAACAGCACTGATGTATTTACTGATCTTATTTGTAACCTCATTATGTGTGAAAGGATGCCAGTGCCATCCTGACATTGATGTGCATTATTTTCAGAATAAATACTGACAGTTTTTAGGGAATCTATAAATGTAGAAAATGGTTCTTTTAATACTTCTTGAGCTAAATTGATGTGTGGAGACCTTTCACATTTAGCAAGGATAAAGGACTGAGAGATACATTTGTAATTCAGTTTTCTGTTCAGTCAGGATTGGTCCCACTTGAATCCATAGATAAATCCTTAGAAATTATTTGAAGAATATAATTTGGAGGATAAGAAACAATGAAATTTTTCCTTGACATAAAATAGTCAAAGAAAACTAAATCTTGCATTTCAACCTTTCTGAAGACATATTTTGGCAGTTTGTTATAATAATTTGGAGGAAAAAATTTAAATACCTTTAAAGTACTTGAAACAAAATTCGGATACAGATCCAATGGGGAGGACACAAATACACAGAGAAGAGAGACAATCACAAGCCTTGCTGCAACCCTTAGCAGGATGCATATTGTAAAATGAATAGGGTAAAGCTCATGGTGAAGGGACAGGGCCTACATAATTGCATTTTTTACATAACTTTACACAAAGGCTTTGCAGGAGGGACTTTTGTAGTAGGTTTCTCCAAAAAAGAAGGTAATTCTGAACTATATCTGATGCACTGGTGATACCTTCCCCGTGGAGACAATTCAATTCTAAAAGTTTGTTCATGGAATTAGTACAGTATCTGTAATATATACAATGAAATTTATCTCTCAGTTGCTAGTTAAAAAATACAAAACAGTATTGCTTCCAGACTTGTGAATGTTCTCATTTAAGTTATATATTGGATTAATTAATGAAAATAATAAAAAATTCATTATGAATCTGATAATCAGTAATAGATTCAAACCTCCTGTCATAGTCTACAAGTGTAAGAAAAATTGCAATGTTCACAGAATATCAACTTAGCTTTTTTGTCTGCCTGCAGTTGTCCAACCTTTGTCAAATTAGTACAATCATCACATTAGCCCATCTAGAATATTTATAAATATTTCATTGTTTACTGCTGTACTTCCCTGTACTTTTCCACGATGCTACAAACTGCTCTCAACTAAGGAAAATCTCACAGTAAATATCACACAAATGACATGAAGACTTCTTTCTGATACCTAATACCAGAAAATGTGAAAGCCATAGTGAAAAGAAATAAATAATATCCAATTTAAAATACATATATAATTTTCTGACATAAAACCCTGCTGAAATACAAAAATATAATTGAGTATATTTAAGGAGTACAAATACGTTTCTTGACATATCTGTCCAGCCACTATACACTATACATATCTGTCCAGAAACTCTTCTCTCAGTTCTGCTCTGGCCCAGCCCTGCCCCTCTGTTTTGAATTCAATAATAAATTAACAAATCTGCTGTGTCTATTTTTGCTATGGGTGGGATTTTCAAGGCTTTGTTTTACCTTCCATTGAAGGTAATGGCAATATTTCTCTTCTAATCAATTGAAATAAACTAGGCCAGCATGGATTATCCTCAGAAATCTGACTGTGCTTGTTATTTGAAGAAACCGCACTTGAGAATTGTTGTGAAACAATGAGAACTAGAAAAAACCCTATGTAGACTAATTTGTCATTAATTCTCTAATTTTTACTTTGATACTTGGCTGTAAAGAAATGCAAGCACTGTTAGAGCTGTAAAATAGTCCTAACTGTCTGTTTGACACCTGACAGTGATATACTCATAGAGAAATCTCTCTGATAGACTCTTCAAAGCTGAGCTCCTGTGATTCTCAGGGAGCCTTGCTTGAGGCCAGGGTGGCAAGCTTGCAGGGGAGGTGGAATGAAATGGGCTTCTAACAATGATCATAGCCATTTTTCAGCTAATTCAAAACCTACGAAGAAGTGATGTCTCAGAGGCAAGAAACAACTAGTTTCAATCTTGCCATAAATACAGCATCTTTTCAAAAAGTAAGAGAGCTACATTTACCTCTAAGCCTTTTATCAGTTATGCATGGTCATTTTAAAGTAGTCAACTTCACACTGTAAACCACATTGCACTGGTGTAGTTTGTACTTGCTGCCAGAAGGGAAAAAAAGAGGCTCCAGCTGAACTACAGCTTTGAAAAAAAAGCAATGTAAGTTAGCCTGTGTTACAGTCCCACAATTAAATAGTTCCTGGTATCTGGTATGGCTTCTGAGTACTTAATGTGAAAGCATCTGTCCTACACTGTCTGCATGACACGAATACTTCCACAACCTCTGGAACTCCTCATTGAGAGTCTTCTGGGAAGCTTTCCTCCTGTAGGGACTAAATGAAAGGGAGTATTTCTAAAGAATCAGGAAAGCTGAAAGTGACCTCTGGGACATCCGGAGGTCCATAACCCAACCTTCTGCTTGAAGCACCTCCCATGAAAGCAGGTTATTCATTGCCTTGTCCTGTCAGCTTTTGGAAGTCTTCAAACATGGAGATTCTGCCACCTCTGTGCAACCCAAATCATCATAAAAAACCTTTTTCTTTATATTGACTCAGAATTTCTTATGTATTTCTTGAATTGGTATTTCTTATTTCATTGTATCCATTTCTTTTGCTTCTACTGTGCACATTTGAGAATAATCTGGCTCTGTCTTCTCTGCAGTCTCCCTTAGGTAATTGAAGACAATACTAATTATCCTTTGTAGCTGTACCACACAAAATAGAAAGGGAATCTCTTCAGAACTTCTGCCCAATTCAGGCATTGTGCAGAAAAGACCGAAGACTTTAGAAACCCTGAGAAAAGGGAGAAAAAGTGGGGAACCTGGCTCTGGGATTCTTTTCCACTACAAATTTTGCATGAAAAAATCGTTGAGTAAAAATGTATCAGTGTTACTGTGAGTAGAGACTTGGAAGCTGTAGAGTCATTAAGATGTGCAGTCACACTTCTTCCTTTTGCTCTCTCTCCCTGGCTCCATGAATCTTTTCATCACTGCATCTCTCTGCAATGGGCCTGCTAGGGAGAGAGGTAGCTAACCACCATAAGGACTACTGGGTTGAAATGTTTGCAGAAGAGCTTTGAAAAAAGGAAGTCTAGTTAATGTTTCACACACTGCTGTGTAACAGAAGTGTGTTATTAGGCATGTTTGTAATGAGACTGATGAAATAGTAAACTTGAAGGATTCTTCTGCTCTAGGCATACAAATTGAGAATGGCAGACAAGCCCTGCTCAGCCTCATGGGTTTAGACAAGCAAAGGCAGCTAGATGTCTGTTGGACATCAAAAAATTAATGTCTTTTTCTCCCTAGTGATAGGGAATATCATATGCTACCTGAAATGAAGCTCATGCCATGAGCAAGACAGGCAGTACTAAAGGGTGCAGATCACAATGAATTTGCAGCAAAAAACACCCATGTTGCCTTACTTAGGGGAAGTTAAACAGCTAGAGAGGTAAGTGAAGAAGGAGGGGGCCAGTACAGAGGAGAGAGCAGCTCTAGGAGATGTAATGAGAAGGAGACTGTGATGGTGTGAAGAGAGAGTGGAGGCAGAAAGGGACTCATTGGTCAATGCAAGATGTTCAGACATTCATGCTTTGGGACCTTCGCAGCTGTCCCTCCTGTCTGAAGACAAATCTTCCCAGCAGGTTGTGAGCATGTCTGGAGGGCATAACCCCAGCTTCCAGTGTCCCCCAGAGGGCCCCTCTCCCTGCATACTTCTTGGCAGTGTGGTGGCACCTTTGGCTGCATCCATTTCTTTTCCTTGCTCTCTCCACAAGCTGCTACATTACGCACCTGTTCAGCACCTGTGACTCCATCAGATATCTGGTATCAGGTTTTTTTCCATCCACTGTGTTTTGATAATAGCCTGCCTTCTGTGTGAAAAGAACAAGGAGGCGTCTCTAGTTTTAGATCTAGGTGTTGTAGTGCTGGCAGCTTGGGGAATTTCTCCCCTTACAACTATTGTATCTGCAGCCAGGTCGACTTCAGACAGGGATATCTGGTTCACCCAGGGATATCATTAAATGACTCCTTGTTTAATGCACATATGACTTAAGGTGATAGGATGTTTTGCTTCAAGACAAAATAACAATTGCTTTGAACTGCCTGGAGGTACACACCTTTCCCAAACTACCACTTAAATCTTACCCAAGGTGGGAATTTGAAAACACCTGTCAGTGCACTGCATTTTAAATTAATCCCTGTGAAACAAACACTTGGAACACAGAGCTCAGTACTTAACCCCTGATACAGACTCACAATGACTCAATAAACCAGAAAACTGTTCTGAAGGTACAAGGAAAGAAGCTGATGGCCGACCCTAAATAAATGTAGTCAACAGGCAAGATTTATGGTAGTAAAGGCTGTGCCACAGGTGCAAATGGGCAGAACTGTCCAATCTTCCATTCCTTCAGATGAAGACCTGAGCTTCACCAGGGCTGCAGAAGCCTCTAGTTAGCCCTGGAGAGCACCATGGTTGCTTTAGAGCTGGTCCTCTGAGTTCTTCAAATATCCTAGAGGTAAATCTCACACAGCTGTGTGTCATGCAGAGTCTACATCATTTAGATTCCTAGAACACCAAAGAAAGATCTCAGGTGCCTATGCTGTACTGTCTACTGCCTAGGGGAACTCTCCAGGGTCTCAAAAACATTTTAAGTGCGTAAAGTCAGCCTGAAGGAATCAAACTGCATGCACTGAATATATATATTGCCTTGAAAAAAATCAACTTTTCATGTGGACAAATGTGTACTTAATATTTTGGTTGTTTTTAGAATAGCTGATTTGACAATGCTGCATTTCGTATTTTTTTTCCTCTCCAAACCTTTGACAGTTCACTGTAAGCTTTGAAGTCTGCATCCCACAACCATGAGATGTCTCAGTAGAAGTCAGGTAATTTAAGAATTAAAGATTCACTGAAGGGTCTCAAGAGACAGAGTTCAGCAGCAAAGATAGAAGTCCCTCAGAGACCCTCACATCAGGAGATTTAACTCTTTCTCTTTGACTTCTGTGCCATGGGTTTGTGTTTTTCACAGAGGACCAGACTGTACTTGCTCTTTGCACTGGTGTACAGGGAGGTGTGTTTCCCTTCCACACCTATATTATCCCACTTCTGGTCAAGTAGGCATCCTTTGGAGTTGCAGTCCCAATCTCTTTGTATGTTTTTCATCCAAGAGTTTGCATAGCACATTTTACTATCATGTTTTTTCTATTGTGCCTCTTATTGTGGACTTACTGGACTATAAACCACCTCGGAGGTTTTTCTAAATATAATGTTCTAACTGTGAGACTCACATAATTGTCTGTGGTTTCCCACTGCTGAATCCTGCATTTGTGGCTCCACTGCAGCCTCTCCTATCCTTTGCTCCTGTATCCAGATGCAGATGATCTGTGGTCCAGAAACCTGCTCCTCTTGGGTAAGAGGCAGCAAGCAGCAGAGAAGCTGCTGAGCTCTGTGACACTTCAGGGTCTGCCCCTGAGCCAGGTGCCATGGTTAATGGGCTGCAGCTTGAAGACACAATCCACAGGCTCCAGGCTGCTCTGTGACCAGCCTCCCGTGCTACCACATTCACAACTTAAGCAGGGAACTAATACTGGTGTGTTCTGACTTTCTTAGGCTGTAGTTATTTTTTCCACTCATTTGAGAAATGTGAAAAACAAACTTCATTGGTGAGGCTCAGCCATAGTAAGATACAAGTTTTCTCTTGTAATTATAGTAATTATGTAGTCCATGTCACACTGCAGTCTCAGAGGAAGTTCAGAAAACCTGAACTGCAAAGCTGTCTGTATTTGAAATATTCCTGCATGTGTAATAGACCATCTCCTGAAACAAAATTCCAACCATATTGCTACCCATGCCTGCTACAAAAAGGCAAGCTTTTTGCAGGATGCTAATCTCTCATCCTGCACAGCTTGTTCTGAGGAGGGCTAGGACACAGGGGTGCAAAGCTCTCATTATGGTCTATTACCTAATGCTAAGCATGCAAGGGGGGAATCTGCTCCTCTGTAATCATGACCAGATGAAAAGCTGTCTGACCTGTGGATGGCTGAAATAACAGTTTGTTCTCATTCCACAACATACCTTGCAGGCAGCTGTAATGATTTGCCCAGAAGTCTGCTGCTGCGCTATGTATAATCAGGTAACTTCACTCAGCTTGGAATTAGACATTTAGAATATCATCCTCCCTGAGCAGAGGCAAGAAGATCTTTGTTACTTTTAATATCTGAGCTACTATGTCTAACCAAAATATCTTTAATTGATTACTTAATTTAAGCCATCTTCAATTCAAAGAAAGCCAGCTCTCCATATGTTAGCTTTCTACAATCCCTGTAGGACTTTGATGTTGTGTATCTCTGTGGCCACATTCCCTCTGCAAATGTGGGATGTAATAAAAACTATTTTAAGGAGAAGAAGAAGAAGGTATATTTATGCTTCCTCATATATCTTCACATCTAACAGATGCAGCAGTTCCAGACTGAAGCATTGTCTTGAGAGCCAATGTGGTTTTGGAGTGTCACAAATAGCTGTGGTACATTATCATTAGGTGTCAATATAAAGTTGGATCATGATTTGCCAGTAGATGTGAGGAATGCAAGTATTTTTGGCTCTTGGCTATTAGGAAGAGGAGATGCATGGTTTGTATCTATCCTGGCACTGGAAGGGCTGTTCCTCATATGAATGTTTTCTGCCTGGTTTACTCAGCTGGGGTTCTCGGTCCCCTCTGGCAGCTCCCAGTTCACTTCTAGGACAGCTTGTTCTGCCTGAAATGTTGCAGGTGTTCCCCAAAATTTGTGGCTCCAAGGGCTGAGAATCAGACAGACTGTATTACAGAGAGTGCCTTTACCCTTTTCTCAGAATTTCCTACATCAGCGTGAAATCTAAAACAATCCACAAAGAACTCAGTGCTATGGGATTGGCTGGCTCAAGCCACAACAGTCTGAACAACTTTTCATACCTTCACCTTGCTCCAGAGCAAAGGAAAAGACAAGGGAATGCCTTTCAGTCCTTCCCTTTAATCTTTTTTCAGTTGTTGCTGAATTTTGCATGGGTTTCTTGGAGTGGTTGCTTGAGGTGAGTGTCACATCCCTGGGGTGTAGGCTCGCAGTGTGCAATGGCCAGTTGCACCTCAGCAGATGAGGTGGAAACGTGAGCAGTGGTCACTGAACAAAGGTGTCCACTCATCAGTGACAGGCCAGTGATCATATCAGCATGTCCTCTCAGTGTCACTGAGCTTAGAAGAGGCTTTTCCAAGCCTGGCTGCCACTTTGAGGCAGCAGGGGTATATTTGAGCTGCCACTACTGGTATTATCTTTGCTTTCTAAGATAAAGAATTTGATTTTCTGGCATAGTTAATTCTGATACTTCTCACAAGTGCTAAATTCAATCATTATTTACTGCTGTTGCTTATTATTTGTGAAAAGCTGGCTTTTTGCCCAGCATTTTGATGAATTCTGACTCCTGTCTTTATTGATTCTATAAGAAATATGACAAAATGGAAAGCAAGTTCTTTGTTAGTGAGGATTAAAAGATGCTGTGAAGCAAAGAAGGAAGGACTTTTGTCACACACCATTTCCATTTAGAACATGAACTGTTTGGATTTATAATGGGATACCAAAGAACCATGCATTATGCAGGAAGATGCTATAGTGGCACGTTTGCTTCAGCTCTATTAATTTCTTTTGGATTAGAAAATAATATGTAATTTGCCAATTAAGCGGTAAATAACTATCTACACTTATTTTACTAATGCTGAAATTAGTTTCTGCCTAGCTCCAGACTCTGGAGAAGGCTGCAAAGCAACTGTGGATTTTGATTCTGATTTCCCAGGTGATTTCCAGCTCAAAGCCCTCACCTGAGTCAGTGATGGTCTTTCAGCATGTCATCACCTAGATGCAGGTTTTTCACCTTTAATCTCTTACAGCATAATTAGGCAGGCGTGGATTTATCAGAAATGCCAAAGAATTGTTAGTCCTCACTCACTTGCCCCTGCCCAGTCAGCACTGAGGGCACAAGTGACACCCAGACAGGAATGGGTGTGACCTGAGAGATTCTGAAGAAGCCCAAAGACTTCCCTGATGTCCAAGGCTGTTTTGAACAGCTCTTCTGCCTCCTGGACCAAAACCAGAGACTCAAAGACAAGTGAGGTGTTTCTCCTGAACCTATGCCCAGAGCGTCTCAGTGTGCTGTGGTTTGGAATTCAGCTAAATTGCAAAGGAAAACAGAGATTCAGCTAATGGAGTCCCTGTTATGTCCGGGTTTTGAACGTGCTTCATCCCTTTCATAGTATCCACAGATTCATCTGACACTTCCTATTGACCTGTCTGCTTTTCCTTTCTCTTCAGTAGATTTTTAGGTTCTGCCTCATTACACATTAAAAGACCTATATGCTCCTTTCACTAACCCAGGCTTGACCTCATTTGTCCAGGGGCCCTCTCCCAGCATTTGGGGAAGGAAACCTGTTTTTGGGAATTGAGTCTCCCTGTGGCTGAGGGTGGCACTGGTGTTCGTGTCTGTCTGAAGAAAGCCTTGTTTTTCTTCCCTATTACCTTCTCTCCAGCTTAGCTGACTGTGTGTTCCTGAAGACTGTGAGGATGCTTTTTGGATAGAGGTGATTATATGCACGTATAAGGAAAGGAAAGAGGGCAAACACAGCTGGCCTCTGAGCCCCAAGCACTCCTTGGCCCACTGTGCAAATGGTGCCTGCAGCACTGATGGAGGCAGGGGAAAGAAGTGTGATTTCTGCTCCTTTCAAGTGTCCTTCCATCTGCCTGCAGCACTGCAGAGGGAACACACTAAGGAAAACATGAAGCAGGTTAGGATAGGTAGAAGGAACAAAGTTTCAGTGTGCTTTTCCTGTTATTTCCTAGTGAATTGCTGCTGAAGTTCAGTTTCCAGAAATGTAGCTGTGATTGTAAAAGTGTGTTCCAATGTTACTGGTTTCTGTCATTTGTTGGTGTACATAACCAGAACTGAAACACCTATCTATGCACTGCTGTAAAATAGTGGGCAAGAGTCTTATATGAAATTATTTACAAAAGGAAATTTCTCCTTGACTGTCCTTTCTTTGAGCTGTTGTATGCTTTGACCAACCACACTACCCTGTGAGTAAGGGTAGGTGAGGAAAAAGCACATTTCAAGGATGGGTTACTCTGTGCCTGAAGAATAGTTTGCATGGGTCTAAAAGGTCGGCATTGCCAGAAATCTTCCATCCCACAGAAAAGCCTAGAGGTCCTGTACAGTTCAGAGGACTGGAGTTTGTACAAATGGGAAGGATGTTAGCTGGCAAACTCTGCACCCTTTTATTTTCTAGGTATAAGCAAATGCTATGTTTTCTGAAATCAGAAAATATTAGCAAAAATTCAGGTTATTCGTGACTAAGGCAGTAAAATTTTATTTTTAAATGGGCCATTTGGCCTAATTCAAGAGAAGCAGAAGTATTTTTATTTTAAAAATGAATACATTAACTTTATTGTAGTTGTTAAATTAGAACCTATGGAATTTCAGAAGGTGATAATTTAAACTATTCTGTTTAAAGTATCAGAGGAATCTTAAGCATATTTAATGTTTGCTATATATAACAGATCTGTGTGATTTTATCTGAGTCATCCTCCTCCTACTTGGATGGCTATTTGTTTACTTAAAACCAAAACACAAGTCTCTGGGGAAGCCATTGCCATAATCACATTTTGGGTGGTTTGATTAGTGCAGTCACTTCTCTGAGGCATCTGAACAGTGTAAATTCTCATCCCCACTGGTAAACATCCCAGGGTGTGCCAAGAAAGCCAAAGTAAATGGCACTAAGTTTAGGGTTTTAAAAAATTTTCTTCCAAGAAGAATATGCTGTTTCTCCCTCTGACAGTAACATGCTTTTTTATAAAACCACAGTTTATTGTGTAGCTTCCCGTGACTTTACAAAAAGTACATGCTGAGCTTTTCACCCTTTTACAAATAGAGAAAATCATGCTTGTAGGAGGCTGAAGTCTTGTGTCAAGTGACAAGTGTCTGCTGGTTGTAGCACTAGTGTGATTATGATCCAACAGCCACTGTGTTTGACTCACTGACCACTTAACTTGTGTCCCAGTCTACCAACTGTAGGAGCCATGACTGTTCTTAGCAAAACAGGGTGCAAATGTCACTGGGGCCCCTGCAGCTCAGAGAGCTATTCCAGCAAAAGTCTGGAGTGAGCTTTCTGAAGGCTAAGCTGAGCTGTGTTTTTGTGAGCAGGGATAAGCAGGCAGTGTCAGCCACTCACAGAGGGGCAGAAGATAAAACCCTGATGGGATGTGCTCCACAGATCACAGTGACTTTGCTGACCTTAAGGAGCTACAGAGGGTGAATTTCCAGAGGACCAGAAAGACAGCAACAGTGTTTTTACATTGGTGATGTTACCAAACTCCGCAGGGGTCAACCCCCCTACTAAACTTTCTTTTACCATCTCTAAGTGGTTCTGCTTCACCTTCCTTTCCAGACTAACATTTCCACAGCACTTGTCAACAAAGTAATCAAGTACCTCCACGTAGGAGTAAATGTCTTTAAATAACACACTTGATTTAATTTGATTTTGGGCTTGCTGAGGACACTCACACTGTGGGATGTGAGTACAGGTACAATTGGTAAATACAACACCAACAGTGTGTAACCAATGTCAGGGTAAACATTTCTGTTCTGAACAAGGAACCACTTTGTTCCCCATACCTGTTCCTGCCCTCAAGTGCCAGCAGATGAGTTGTGGCCCTATTTTGGGCTATCTGGTCACAGAAGGTGCCTTTCCTTCCCAGGCTCGAGGAGCAGACAGCTTGGGAAGCCAACTTCTCACCTCCAACTGATAGCTGGGGCTGGAAAACAAAACATGGCTATAACTCCATAATATCCATCAGTGAAAAAGATATGTTCAAGATAATATTGTCCTGGCAATCAAAACAATCAAAACATCAAAACAACAAAACAACAACAACAATAAAAAAGCAAACCCAAACCACCCAAAATTCTCATGACTTTCTTGTCATCCTGGCAGCATAGTAGCTGGATTGGATGGTGGCAGTACCCTGCTGTTGCACTGAAGTCTTCCTGCAGTCCTGAGTTCAAAGATTTCAGAGTAGTTCTAAACAACTCTTTTCCTTTGGTCCCAATAGGCTTCCAAACATCTGGGCTGCAGATCAGCTGTGCAAAAAGCTGTGTTTCTTGCCCTGGTGAAAAGATAAGAGCAAAGGTCAACAAATTCAGATTCAGATGAAGCAAGGAAGAGTGAATTCCAAGGACTCTCCACTCTTTGCCACAGCTTCAGCTGCCAGGCATCTAAACCCATAGGCTGTGTGCAAGAGATGGCATGTAAAATATGACAGGTGGCCAAGTTTATTTAATATGTTGGCTTTTCCACTGCTCTTAGCACTGTTATCAGAACACTTAATTTAGTTACATGGAGCAACATGGAAAAACACTGGCGAACATAAAAGAAAAAGCTGCTTCCAGGTAGCTTCCAAATTAGTCCCTCTGCATTGCTAGAAATCTAATAAAGGCACTGATTACATATAGGAGTGATGAGTTTTAAAATATGCTCAGCTTCAGCTTTTACATACATATTGCTCAAAAAGCCTTGGGGCAGGAAATATGAAGTCATCTTGTCAGGACCTCAGCACAGATACCACAAGGTCTTTTGAGCTAGCTCCTCAAAGGCTTTCTGTGTATTCCTTTATGGCAGCTGGGAAAGGGCCAACTCTCTGTGCTTGGGAGTCACTTTCCTCAGTCATTCTTTTGGGATGGGGCCACTGTAGCAAGAAGATGAGTTAATCAGCCCTCCAGTATGAGGTAGTGGGAAATCCCAAGTAAGGCAGGTCATGTGGCAAGACCTGGGAAGCATGACAGGAGTCACCAGCTGAGGTCCACAGGAACTGCAGGTTCTGTGAGGGTTTGCTCTCCTGACTGGTACTCCCAGGGGCCTGAGAAGCCAGGCTTATCCATCGGCTTTGCCAAAGAGTGAGACTTGCTTTGTAGAAGAGAAGACTTATTTAAGGAGATTTAAATGGACAAATCAGATATGCTTCCCACAGCATATCTGATTTGTCCATGTGTCCCACACACCACCCTTTTCTCCTGTGGTTGCTTGAACACTCAGTGCAGTGTGACTGGAAAGTGCTGGAGCTCATGCCAAATCTGCCTAGAACATAGAAGTAGACGATGGGCAGCTCTTTGCTCTCAGGTTGGCTTGAACCTATATACAACCAGGCTGGAAAAACAGTGACTCACTAGAAGCACCTCAACTACAGCATCCTCTGCAGACAAAGGCACAGCACAATTTGTACTTTCACTGTAACTCTGGCTTTTAGACCCTTTGTACCCTGCCCTGCCTTCTGGCTCTTGATTAGGTTGCATTTTGGGCAAGAGTGAAATCCAGCTTCTTCACCCATTCTCTTCACCATGTATCTCTGCTGCTTGCCTTTTTACCAGCTCTGGCACTGCTCCAATAACAGAATAAGAATAAGCCAATCCAAATCACAAGAATTGCAGAGAATTAGGTCAGGACAAATAAATAGGGAGAGGGAGGAATGTGGAAATGGGGATGGAGGGAAAGGGAAATTGGCGGGGAGGACAGCAAAGGCATTCTTTTCTGTGGCAGCCAGATTTTAACTTCATTCAGTGGTCAGAGGTTACTGGTGGAGTTGGTATCACAGCTTGGGCTACATGCAGATATATCACCTATTTAAATAATGATATTCCAATATTGATTGATTGATTGATGCTGTGCTGCAAGAAGGCTGTGCTTGTGAAAGCATACATCCTCCGAGTCCTGCCTCTCTGAGCACTTCTCATCCAGAAGATTCATGGCTAGAAGAGGAAATCCAAAACTGTCAGTCAAGGCAGGATGCAGGTCTCTCAACTTGCTGTGTCAGGTGAGTAAGAGATTTGAGCACTAATGGTGGGAGACCTTTGAAAGGATTTTCCTTTTTAGGAGGCAAGCTACCTCTTCAAAATGACATGCCTTCCTGTAAGCAGGACATTTATAAAGTAATTTGAAATCACTCCCACAGGTGTTCAGCACTGTTTGAAACATGACCAGCTACAGTAACCTGCACAAAAGCC
Organism: Aegithalos caudatus; assembly: GCA_013389925.1. Taxonomy (NCBI): domain Eukaryota; kingdom Metazoa; phylum Chordata; class Aves; order Passeriformes; family Aegithalidae; genus Aegithalos; species Aegithalos caudatus. Next base: position 179,475 of record WEIU01012250.1, on the reverse strand, counting down.
AGCAGGGGAATGTCACCCTAAAAGTATTTGCTACAAAATATAATACAGAAAGAAGTGACATTCCCCAAATCCTTCTGAAGCAACGCCAGGGGTGACTGCACCATCCTGCTATGGTATGCTGGCACTCAGGCTGGCATCTGACACTCCCTGAATTTCCTTCCTTCTCTGTTCAGTATTTCATTAGCAGGCAAGTGCCAGCGGGAGGGGGAAGGTGATGTCAGCATCTGTACCTGGGCTGGAGCAGAGCTGGTGTAGGCTTGCAAGCAAAGCCAAGAAACACCAAGGTAACTTGGTAAATCAAAGGCAGGAATTCAAATGAATGTAACAAGGCCTGATGGAAAGAGAACATTTAATCTTCCATTGGTTTTCCTGATTTTTCTCCTACAGTCCTCTGGCAGTGTGTCCAGGTACAAGTATTGCATCATCTGAATGGACATCTCGGTGATTCAAAGCTCCCAGCACCCTGAAGGGCAAAGGAGCTGCACAGCAGCTTTAAACAAATTAACACTTTCCTGGGACTTGTTCCTGTCTGTGTCCTGTTCCTTCTTTTCCCTGAGAGGAAATGAAAGATCTCCAGCATTGTGCAAACTATCCATCCATCCATCCTCACCAGGGCTTGTAAAGCATGTGCTGGGACAGATCTCAGGCTCAGCTAGGAAATAGCAGTAACAGCTATTGTTAAGGGGAGGCTGCAGCTGACCCATGTTGGGATGTTATTGTACACTGAGCCCTACCTCCTCTTCTTGTCTATCACAATGCACTCCAGCCCAAGCATGGTCCTGGTTCCTGACTGCATGTTCTGAATGCTCCATCACACCTGTGTGAGCTGGTTCATCTCACAGGTTATGAAAACCAGGGAAAATAAAAGAAGCAATTTCTGTCAGTTAAGTGAGCTGAACCGGTTCATCAAATTGTCAGAGGAACAGTGGAGTTGCCATGAGGTGGGGGCAAAGACAACTGCCCAGGAGGGAGAGAGGAGACTCTGCCCTGTTTCAGTGGTAATAAGGCATTAACTAAGGCATGCACTTGGTGAAACCTTACCCTCTGATATAATTGCTCATTTCGTCACCCCCTGGCACAGTTCTGTACAAATGAACTGCACTAGCCTCAGGGATTTTCACAGGAGATTTTTGTTTTCCAGATTTTGAGACTGAGGGGGTGCAAAAGGTGCCACCCTGTTGGAAGGTCTGAGGAGGCAGTAATCTTCATGGAAGTGTGAGAGGGATCAAGAAATAACCTCTTAACCCTGTTAATCTGTGGCCTGGACAACATCTCTAGCTGTGTCCTAAGGGTTCGGTCAGGCAGTATATTTGAAATAGGCTAAAAGATAACTACTGTCAAAAAGTGCCAGGCAGCCCCTCTTCCTTTTCCACTTGGGTGCACTCGTGTTGTCTCCCTTGGAGCATCACTGATGCTCATCTTGAATCTGTGGTGAGCTGGTAAAGCAGTTAATACAGGGCAAAACAATCCCAAAGAAGGAAAATTAAGATTTTTCTGCTCATTGAGTGGGATAGATCAGAGAACAGTGAAGTCAGACCAACTCCAGCTCCAGTGTAAAGAGGATAGCTGTTTCATCACCAGCTGCTGCTGTGAGTGGCACAGCTTCATCATCAAGAGCTGTAGGCAGCAAACACATAGCACTTGCATCCCTAATTGAATATAAAATGTGTAGCTCATCAGTCATGGTCTATTTGCTGTAGCTGATAATATACACAACTGTGATATTTAGGGCCCACATTCAATAAAGATCAAAAATAAGATAATGTTGAGATACTTACCAGAACACCATACTGAACAGGGGTACATGCACAAGGTTTAGAAGGCTTGAGCAAGTGAAACAGCCACAAAATTAGCTCAGTTCATTGATCTGCTTTAGGTAAGGGGCATCCCTTAAAAAAACAGGAATTTCAGCTTTTGCTTTTTTAAGAGTGGACCACAAACCTTGTTCGTTTTCTGCATGCTTTTATTCTGGGTTTTGCCTTTTCAGTTTACCTCAGTATTTTGTGGCTTTTTGTGGGCTGTATCTTGTTGGACTGAGTAGGACCCCAAGGAAATGATTCTGTGAAACTCTATTTATGGTCGGAGCACCTAGGAGGTCAATCCTAAAACGCGAAAGAGTTCTCAGCCCCAGCTCTGACAATCTGCTAATCCCTCCAGACGCTGTTGAAAAGATATTTGAAACTTCCATTGCTGAACATAAATCAGTATCACATTCTCTAGGATAGTTCAAGAATGCCTATAGAAAGTTTATGATTTGCATTAAGGGTTTTGTGGGTTCCTTGTACTGTTTTGTTCCCTATGGCTAAGGCAGATCCTAAACTTCCTACCCTACCATGCTGTCCCCCAGCTAATAGGTCCTACGCACACATTACAATGTAAATAGATGCCGAAATACCTGGCCAGAATAATTAAGCTTTAAAATTCTAGCCGAAAATCCATTGTCATACAAAACGGACCATAGAGATAAGAAGGAGGTAATGAGAACAGCCTTTTACTGTCTGCACTTAACCATAAATGCTGGCCAGAATTCAGGAAGGATTAGGTGTTTCTACAGGAACCAGAGCATTTGCAAACATAGCACTAAGCAGCTGCTAATGCTTTATGTTTGCAGCTCTGGGCCAAAGCCCATTTCTTGAGTTCATTCACTCCTTTGCTTTCTAAAACACCTCTACTAAAGGCCGTAGGACTTTTCTGCCATCTCATCAGCGTAGAGGTTCATCTTCAATAGCAGGTCTAGTAAGTGTGCTTGTGCAATTTTCTGTTATCTTATGAAATCCTGTGTAGCAATTTGACAACATTGCTACAATTCTTAGTTATCTATGTATGGTAAGACAATCTAATTATTATATAATTTTTAAGTAAACAGTGCAAGCAGGTTATTTTCACATTTTGTTTAAAAGTTCTCAGAAAAACAAATCTAAACAGACTTAGCACAAAGGATATTGAAAAATAATATAGAATGTACACGACTTCACACCCCACCCTTGCCCCCAGTTAATAGCCTATTTCAAGGATCTGGGCTCAATTTACAAAAAGAAGAGTGACTTTAGTACTTATAATTTTGCTAACATTGGAATATTTGTTTGGCATGCACAATGTACAGAAATAAATTAGCTTAACTTCTTGTATATTTTATCGGGTTTTGCTAGATGATGATACATTATTCGAAGTTGAATTTTTGGGTTTGTGAAAACTCTGATTTTCTATACCATGTGGCTTACAATCTGCAGGACAATAAAAGAGTGTTATCCCATTTGACTGGGAGAGCATGGGCACAAACAAGCTTAGACAAGAATTTAATAATACAAATAACCTAGAGCAACTGGGGGCTGCTGTTCTGCTGTCCCACTGCACAGCCCACCCATCTGCCTGTACTGCATCCAGCAGTTCCACAACTGTAGCCAGGTCAGCTTAACAAGCTGATGAAATGGAAAATGATGGCTTTTGGGTGCATTGGTTTTCAACTGGATCAGCCCGCTGAAATGGCTGCCTCAGTTGCCCCAGCACAGCAGCAGTGCAAGGTAAACACGAACTGGGGCAAGGGATGCAAGGAAAAGATGAGGCTGACACTCACCTTGAGCCTTGCAGATCATGGTCACCAGCTGCTCAAGTGCAATGTCAAACTGAGCTCGACAGCAAGCTCAAACAGGATCTTGCCAGAAATGTAGCTCCCTCACCCCACCCTTGAGCCACCAGAGCTATGAACACTTCCAGTAGTTCCATGGGCCTCACCGAAACATCCATGGAGACAGAGTACAGGGCTAATGGTCCACCCTTTTAGACCTGCTTTGCAATATATAAAAAACTTTACCAAACCTTGTCTACTGAAAATAATTTTTATTCACATGCACAGTGAAATACACAGCAGCATGGTATTTGTGCCAGAGCTTTCCAAGGTTCATAATACCTACCAGTTTCTTAAACATATAAAGCATTTAAAATAGCACGTATATAGTTGGTATGGGGTCAGGATATGAGCTGGTGATAATTTGAGGAATACTACTGATGCTGGGACTGTATTTCAGAATCTAACCTTAAAAAGTGTAATGAAAGTTCATCCAAGGGTGTGACTACCAAAGCTGTGAATGCACATTTAAGCTTCTCCTTTCTTTCTCTCTTCTCTTTTCTCATTTAAATGACAGCTCAGGAAATGATTCTCAGCTATAGTCCAGTAAAAAGATGTGGATTAAGAATTTATCTGATTTTTTTGTTTGTTTCTTTTTGTTTATGCTTTGTTTTGTTTTGGTCTTGGAGGGGAGGGGGGAAGAAGAGAATGTGCATGATGTGAAGAAAATGAAGCTGCCCGGGTGTTGAGGGGAAGGTTATGGTCACTTGTAATGAATTTCAAGGCTGGGGGAAAATGCTAAATCTCTCACTCTTTATGTTCTGTGCTGCTTCCGAGTTTAAGCACACATTTAACCCTGACCAGAGGGAAAGTCGTCCGTAAATAATACACAGTAGTAAATAATACACAATTATACCCTGAAAGATATTTGTAACATTAGGTAGTTTTTAAGGCAACATTTCCTTAAAACGCTGAAACGTGTTGTAAGACTCTTTTCAACTCGAAATGCTAAGGTTCGGGATTTGTTATTTTACCCCCCACCCCCATCCTTTTGCAACTGGGGTCAAAAAAGCCCTGCAGGGTAGCATGGTTTGCACAAGCCTGCCAGGCTGCTCCCATAGCCCAAATTACCAGTAAAAGGGTTAGAAATCTGCATGCATTTCTGTGTAGGGTGGCAGCAGTTTGGATGAGGGGATGCATTAAAACCCATTAAACCCCACGTGATCTCTGCAGCACAATTCTCTTTTATCTTTCTTCTCTCCACTGCCCGGAGACTAAAGAGCTCATCTCCATAGGGCTCATCTCCATAGAATTGGGAAAGCAAAGCCTTCCAGAGGCTTTACTTGTTTCTGACCCTCTGCTCTTTCTCACAGTATCTGCTGTAGATTTACAAATTTGAAACTTTTGAAATGTTTTAAGCATCTTTGGAGAAATCGGATAAATATATGTGAATAAGTTAGAGGGAAAATATAAAACATTTTACGACCTCCTGTAAAATTCCTAAAATTTAACTTCACTTAGGTATTAGAAATGGGTTGTTTATCTGAATAATGATTTTTTTCCCCCTTTTACTTGGTATTACATTTCCTTCAAAGACTAGTGAAAGTCCTTAATATTATCTGCTGTAATGAAGCAACCTCTTGGTCTGGGTGGGAAATCTAGTGTATAGACGTCCAGCGTTTTTATTTTATTTCTTCCTTGGGCAAATAAAACCGCACAAACCAGCCCGCTGCACGCCGGATAAATCCTTCACATAATGAATTGTTTTATGCAGAGGGCTTCTGAGGGGGGCAAAAACTTAAATGTGGTTACTATGTCAACAAACGACGGGATTTAGGCATTTTTCTCAAGGACTTACGTCTGCAGAAGGCTGGAGGAGAATTTATGGAGCGAGTTGTGCTGACACCCTCCCAGCAGTTCCTCCCCCCGAGCGGAGCAGGCAGGGGAAAGGCTCCGGGGGCGGCGGCGCCTCCGGGACCCCCGGGCTCTGGGAGGGCTGGGAATCCTCACGGAGGGAAACCCGGCCGCTCGCAGGGCGGGTCGGGGAGGACGAGAGCGCCCCTGCTTTTCTTCGCGCTGAGCGGAGATCCTTACGTGATTTTTGAGAAAGCTTTGTGCATGCAAGCGTCTGCTGCGCTTTCTGAGGAGTCGGCAGAGCGGCAAGGCAGGTATTTTCTCTCGCCAGTTTCCTTTCGTGCTCTTTCCCCGCTCCCTCGCCAAGTTACGAGCGCCCACCACCACCCCGGTTCTCCGAGCGTGACCGTGTCTCGGGGGTGCCTCTGGAGACATCGGGAGGCAGCGGGGGCTCTGCGGGCTGCCAGGCGCACTCCTGGCAGGAGAGCCCTGCCGCAGCCGCGGGGCTCTGCGGCTCCGGGGTCCCGTGGGAGTGCGGCCCGAGCAGGAGCCTGAAACGTAAATCCACGCTCGAGTGATGCTCTCCCCAGTTTGGGGTTATCTGGGGGTCTTGAGCGCTCGTGTGTTTTGTTATTGCGTGAGTCAGGTCTTGTATGTACATGCGGTCATTCCTATTCATGTCTGATCTCTCAATATTAGGAAGTTGTTGGGATGGCTGAGGAATAGTATAAGTGCTGAGGGGGATTCAAGTGTTGTTTGGGACATGAGGAGATGTGGTGGAAGCCATTCATGTATAGCTGGAGTTGTTTTGTTCGGATGCTCTACCGTTCTTCTCCTGTAGAGCTGCCCATGGCTCATACTTTCTTTTCCAGCACAGATCCATGGCAATTCCCCCACCCCCATTCCTATGTATCCCAGCTAGTCTCATTTAGGATATTTAGCTCACGGGATTTTGAAATTCATCACACCAGCACATTTTTTACTGTGAAAATGAAGCTATTTTCTTGTTTCTTTACACCCACAAACTCTTAAAAAGCTTCTGCCTCCTCAACTCCCTGAAACAGAAAATGGGGCCTCACGTATCAGACCAAAGAATAACCATCCCAGTGCTCCTGTAGGAAAAGAACAGCTGTGTGGAAAGATCAATAAACACCACCAGTTGCTTCAAAAGTCGTAAAATGGAAAGGCTCCACAAAATAAAACGTGTGGCAGGGGACCCTGGCTCCAGACACTGCAGGAGAACTCCTGGGAAATGCAGTAATTAGTGGGAAGCCTCAGACTTGTTTTCTTTCAGTGGTTCCACACATAAAAATATTTGGTTTAGGAGGTGAAATCACAGTGGCAGGAAGAAATACCCATGCAAAAGGAAAGCTTGTTTATGCTTAATGCATTGGAGAAATGGTCCATGGATGGTTTATGTCAGTGAAAATAAAACACTCACAATGCTGCCAAGGCCACAGACCTCAGGTGAGCTGTGTATGTGCTGGCTGGTACTGTGAGTTGAAAGTGTCTGGGGCTGCTTTGGTTTTTTCCATGCTTTAAAAAAAAAAAAAAAAAAAAAAAAAAGTGATAACATGTTTCAGTGAAATTTTCTTTTTTCTACCTGCCTTTTCACATTACTGTAGCTCTTCACTTCTTTGTTTAATCTGCATATTTCCCTAAGTTTTCCTTCTCTACCAAGAGAGGGGAATCACTTGGGAAGGCCCAGCTTCTCCTTGATGACTCTCTCTTGCCTCTCCAGGTCACCACTTGGAGGCTCCTCTGTCATCTTTGCAGATCTCTCCCCACCCCTTGCTCTCCTCAGCTGCTCAGGATGTGATGGTCCTTCCTTATCACTCTCATATCTTCTCCAGCCCGGTCCAGTCCTGTTTCCCTAGCTGGATCCTGCTGCTGCTTCCAGGCTTGCATCGTCCAGCCTGCACCACCCCCTTCCAGCTCTGTCACCATTTTGAGGACTGTTGTTTCCCCCAAGCCTCACCTGAGAGACCCTGCCACAACTAGTTTCCAAAGGATTCCCACAGGTTCCACAATGATGTCCTGTAAAGGAGAAAGCTGTCTGAGGTTCTAGATTTGCTGCCAGGCACAGTGTGCAGAATCCATGCAGAGCTCTGAGTATATTTACTCCCTGCAAGTGGCTGTAGAAGTGCCCAATGATTCCCCTGCCTGTATAGAGCTTAACAAGAGAAGGGCTGCTTTTCTTCCCTTCCCCTTCACATTTCCTCTTGAAAAATTTTGATAGCTGTGGGCCCCTGAGCTTGAGGGCTGTGGGCCTTGAGTTTTCTAAATGGTTATAAAGCAAAATCCTAAAATTAGAATAAACTGTGTTGTGAAGGGGTTTGAATACATGAGAAAACAGTAGAATTATGGCAGTAACTTAGCTCTTCAACTCACCTTGTAGGGATTTGCAAGGGGATTGGAAGGAGTGGGTGAGACCCTGCATTTCCCCCAGTTGCAGTGCTAGCTCCATGCTGTGCGCCAGGGCAGTCAGTCCCTCCTGCTATTTCCTTCCCCAGATTTTCAGGCACCTAAATCATCTCATGGAAGCCTGGAGTCCAGCAAAGATGTACACCTCGTGTGTTATGTGACTTCAACAGCAGTAGTAGAGTGAGCCTGGCTGGCTTCACTGTAATGGCCACTGGGCTGCTATGAGTCTCACTTCTGCAACCTTTTGCTCTTAGGCAATCTCATCCAAAGCTCTCTGAATTCCCATTCACCTTGGTGGGCTTCCACTCTGCCTCACTGCAGCTAATATCAAAGATATTCGCTCCAGGATTGAATTCTTTGGTTCTGCCTGAAATTTACTAATTTAATTTATCTTAGAAGAACTAAAGTTCTTCTAAGATAAACCCTGACTATCCCTTCATCCAGATGATCAATAAAGATATTAAACAGGGCTGCTCCCTATAGTGAGCCCTTGGAAACACCAATGTTGACCATCTGCCAGATGGATGTACATTCCTCACCACACTCTGGCCTCAGCCATCTAGACTTTACCCAGTAAACAGTGCACCTGTCCATGCCATGAACAGCCACTTTCTCCAGGAGAATGATGTGCTAAAATCGTGACTGCACCGTGTGGTGTGGACACTTGTACCTCTCTGAACTAAATTCCTGTTGGAGATACAGGAATCCTGGGAAGCTCTAGGAGAGCCACGTGTTTCTGCCTATAGACAAGGATTTTGCCTCATGAACATGATGGGCTATGTCCCACATCCCGTGTGCAAGATGTGCACATGCATGGCAGCAGCACGCCTGAGGGTCTCATTAGCTCACTGCAGCCTCTGGTGGGTTATCTATAAATCCTTGGCAAATGGTCTAATTCCTCCTTTTCTAATCAGACTACATTTCTGGATAGAAGAATGTACTGTTTGAGCAGGTAAGGCTCATAAGGGAATGTAAAACCAAGTCAGTTTTTCCTTGTCCTCTTCTTTCATGCCCTTAGGTGAAACAAATTGATGGGCATAATTCCTGAAGACATGGTACAGCAATTAGATGCACTTCTCAGGGAAATGAAGATTTCCTTGTAGATATTATAAACCTTTCCAAAGGCTTTCTCTTTTTGTTGATTAGTATAATCAGCAAGCAAATCTCAAATGAATAACAATCAAATATGCCAAAGTTGTGGCTAATTGGTACTGGTTGCCTTTCTTCCAATTTGCTTTGTCATTCCTGATAGTGGCATTACATGTCATCTGTTCTCAGAGGGGCTATAAATCTTCCAAGAGAATCACATATTTAATTACAAGTTTTTGTTTCTCCTCAGAATAAAAACATATTGTCCCATGAGGTATGAAAAGAACATTGTCTATTTACTGTATCTGTTTCAATCTGTTTCTCCTGCAGTTTTTGTCTTCTAAATTTAACTGTCCTTTAGATTCCAATACACAAGGAACAGAGTGGTTTGCCAGTCCTTGATGCCACTACTCTGCATATTCTGTTTTCAGAGTCCTAGCAGAACATAAGCAGAACTAATTTCCAAGAATTTATGAAACAGTTCTCATAAACAGAGGCTGTTACTGAAAAAAAAATTGGTGTCTCTTAATGAGTTGCATGAATAGTTTTTGCATGTAATACTTAAAGGGAAGGGGATAAAGGGAAATTATTTATGATAATTAGAATAATTTGATGTTACTGTATCAGAAATATTTGTGACTGTATCAGAAATGTTTGTGATGCTTGAAAATTTATCATGAGCAAATGAAGATGCAGTATTTTTGTCTATTCCCTGCTCAATTAATAATTCCAAATATTGGAACTTCCCCCCTTTTTTTTCCTAAGAAAATAATAGCAATGTAAAAGCAGATCAGCAGATAGGTGATCCAGAAGTTTTGCATTTCATGACATAGTGTCATAGTAGTCTATTCAACACAATAATAAGAGTGAAAGGCGTAAGTATTTATGGGAAAATCTAGGAGCTGGACACCATAATGCTTTTTCCTGCCTGCTGTGATATAGCAAACTGCCATACCTGTATGGGTCCCAGCTGAGGGGAAAAGGTCAAGGGCTGCAAGAAGGACTTGAATAAGGCCATGTAGGGTTTTAATTAGAGGATTTTAACAAGCTTCCCAACTAGATGAGAATTACAGCTGTGGCTGAGCTCCTGCGGCAGCACAGAGCAGCAGCAGCAATCCTCATATGCTTTGTGAAGCGTGGACAGCTTTTGAATGGCAGTTGTGTAATGAATTGATTTAGTAGGGGTAGGCTCAAGACCCTTTTCTGCAACTGTCAAAAGCAACCCCATCTTTGAGGAAATCAGTGTGTACTTTGCACTTCTGGGCCAGCAGACAGATCGTTTGCTCATGGAGAGACCTCTAGTTTTATAATCCAATATATTCAAAGAGTATTCAAGACAATGTAAATCTCCACCATGTAAAACTAGTAACTCAAATTGCACAGCCTGACCATTGAAATGTTATTTTAAGGCTTCCTGGTCTGTTTTAGATTTAAGCGAATTTTCTGGCACAACTGACCAATTAGTAAAGTGAAGTGAAAAGAAAAATCACTCAAGTTTGAATCTGCTGATTAATGTATTTTATTTCTAGTTGTGACAGGTTTACCACTCTATATAGAGATTTAGTGGCTGGCACCACTTATTAAAAGAAAAGTGATTTCTTTTTTTCCTGCATGAAACTGTTCTTCTCTAGCATATTATAGAATTGCAAGATGCTGAGACAAGCATGTAGTCAAGGAGTGAACCTGGCTCATGTCATGGTCTTACACTGTATTAATCTAAGAATGCTCTGATGGTTTACTACATACACACAAGGACAAACACACACATATGATCTTCATGACAAAACACTGGTACCAGATATGGTAGGTAGGTAATGAGAATGTGAAGGGTATTATGTTATATTGGTTGTAAGTCTTCCCTTTGACCTTCCTGAAAGAGTTTAAATAGCTCCTACATTAAACCCCATGTGCATGAGGAGAGATGTGACTTTAGATCTCAGGGCTTTAAGAGTGCCCATTTGAGCAGCTCTTTGTGCTGTGCAAGGCAGAGACTGGGAGAGCTTTGCAGGTGTATTTGTATCCTTTGCCTATGCATTTTGGGGGAAAAAGCAAGCCAAATTTATTCTTTGGGCCATCAGTGAGCTATACTGGCTTTCTGTAGAAGAATCCATGAGGGAAAAAAAAAAAAAAAAAGAAAAAATGGAAAAAAAAAAGATAAAAAATAGGAGGAAATAATTAAGCTTTGAGGATCTCATCTCAGGTGAAAATGCCAGGCTGAAAAACTTCTCAGAGGAAAATTACAAGTCTTTCTCTAGAGAAGAGGTATCTGGTGGTGGGGAATGACTAGGTATTACCAAAGGAAAAAGCCCATGGAGGAAAAAATCAATGAAAGCTACTGAGTTCCCCCCAGCAGGGAACAGTCTGTATCAGGAAGGAGTAGGGAGATAAACTGTCTGTGACGCAGAATTCATTATCTCTACAAGGTTTATTTCTCTATAAAAACATGTTGCTCTACAATAACTGTGTTTTCTGTCACTGATTCCTGGTCTGTAGCTCCTTAAAGAACAGACCTGTTAAACTTCAAGACAGGGAGAAGGTTTCATTGTTGATCAGGGAATGACAATCCTGTGTCCCTGCAGAGCCAAAGGGCTGCTAACTTTTTCCTCCTCCTGGTTCTCTGATTGATCCCTGAAATTCCCAGGCAAACTTCCTCTTTTACAAATACAAGCATCACATTTTCTGTTCTGTCGTCACATGGTTATCAGTCTGTATTTAAGCATCCTTGCTAATGCACATGAAATGACTCCTTCTGGTTACTGTTCTGTTTTGGGAGAGAGACAGTCCTTTGTATTATTTGGTCTTTTGAGAATTTGATTTTGCTGTTGTTCTCAAAGTATTAACATTGTATGCAGGTATGCGGTTCTAGGAAAGTTGTTTCACTTCTATTAGCTGGATTATTTTAAATAGAAGGAAAATTGTTTATGGGTCTGAACCCCCCCAATTCATATTAGTCAAATGCAATGGTGATTCAATAGGAACACAAAACATGGCTTACTTTTGCTACTCAAAGTGTCATTACTTGACGCCATGACAACAGATATTCACACCACATATTATTGTGATAATATGTAATAATGTGACAATCACATATTATTGTGATAAGAAGAGTTACTTGCACACAATTTTAATCTAGCTCCAAGTGCAGCGCAAATTTCAGCAGCCAGTCTGTTGAACAGGCAGAGCCTCCTAAATCTGTATGTACTTATACTGTTGGCACAGAGTGCCCAGTTAACAAAGAAAGCACCTATATAATTATGAAGAATTACATGTCTGAGGTATTACATCATTTAACATTCCACTGTCTCTTTCCCTTCTTTGTCTTCCTGGAGGGGAAATGGAAAAGAACAAGAATGTTATGCCTCTTGCTAATGAAAAGCACCAAAATTTTTTTCAAAATCCATCTTTGTTCTAAGATATCTGTTCAGGACATTTAACCCTTGAAACAGTCAATTTTCTCGATATTGCTCTCACCACATGTTCCATAGCAACCTTTGGTTTTGAATTTGAGTAAATTTTGTGCATGTTTTATGAGAATATTTTGAGTTTTAAGTAGGTTGACCATAACTGGAGACAACTGAAATGAAGAACTTGGTTTTATTAGTCACTTGGTCTAACAGTCCCGTTGAGCCTGAGGTTCAGCAGGAGAGCTGAGGGGTACTCAGTCCACAAGAACTCCAGAGAAAGACTGATTTCTACTGTGTCAGCAGCTCATTTATCCTCTGTCCAATCAGGAGCAAATTCAATCCCTGCTAATACACACTACTTCCTCCAAGCTGTGTGTTGGCTCAGAGCAGGGGGAGGTGAGACAGATTAACACTTGGACAGCATCACTTATGTCTGAGATGTTTGTCTCTCTGTCACATCTGTCCTCTGTACCTGAGTCAACTGGAATGTGCCTGACCTGCAGTTGCAATGCAGTCTGTGGGGCCATTGCTTGGCTTCAGGATAAGGTTCATTGATTTCATCTGGCATTTTTGTTAAACAAGCAGAATGCCATATTTTGTGTTTCTGGGTTTGTTTTTTTTTTCATATTTTATATTGTGTTATGGAAATGCTTTATGGTCTCTGAAAGCACGTTGGATTTGATTAATTACATTAAGCAAATTTGAGAGCAGTTTAACTACTTTAGCTGTAACCTGGCCTTCCAACACAGGGCTTACCTGGTGCTAAGGTAAGTGCTCCTGGCTACCAGCACTGCTATTAAGAGGCCAACTTCCCACTGCACAGGTAGCATCAAGTAAGACTTAATTTGATGTGCAAGAACCAGCTGCCTTCTTTAAAGCCACCTCACATCTTTCATTCATTGGACTTGCCTGAACTCTAGCTAAAAGTGATTTTGATTTATCTACTAGGTTCTATCAGCTGCACCCTGTTTGTTTTAATAAGTAATTGACCATTTTTCTTGGTCAGATTTATAATTTGTTTTCTGATTAAATTAAGGAGTAGAGGTTTTCACAAATTAATCATCTCAGTGGTTTCTATTGTATTTGCATTCTATGGCTCTAAATTAAATTTGCCAGCACTGCTTACGTATTCTGAAGGTGTTCTCTTTTATATGGCTTCCGTTTCCTGGGATGAGAAAATAAAGGAGGCTTTCATGCACATGTGGCAGCAGAAAATAAGAGTCTGTTGTAATGTTCAAAGTTCAGATGCTCAGCAACTCACCCAGGTACCCTCTTGAGGCAGCAGTGCAGAAGCTTAGCCCACAGTTTGATAGTCATTTCCCTCTTTCTAAGGAAGGAATCTTCTCTACAAAAGCTTCTGGATCATTTTTATCATGGTTAACATTGCTGTGATGAGGAATGTACTTCCTTATTCTCTTGTATTTTCAACTAGGTCCTAATTACGATAATTTCACTTTTACTTCCATATGGAAGAACTGCAGCTAAGAGCTTCAAACGAAGCCAGGATCTGTCCCTGCATTAATATTATTGCAGAGACTGAATTACAACCAGAATGCTTTTTCTAAGAAGTAAATAATGCTGCCTCTGGGCAAAATGTACGAGTAAAGTGCTTTATTCAGTTAACAGACTAAACAAACCAGATTTAAATGACAATGATAATGATAATGCTGAGGAGGAGGAGAAGGAGGAAGAAGTTATGCTAGGTTGCACCAACTAAAAATAATGCAAGACTTAAAAAGGAAAATCCTGTACAGAAATGTTTAAAAATAAGTTCCCGAATGATACCATCACTTTGAGATTTGGGCTACTGCTGGGAAGAGTTTGGCTGTTTATGGTACTACAAAATTGATGTTTGAAAGCTGTCTTTTATAGATTACTGGGTTCTGCAAAGTTCTGTTGTGGAATCTGGAATTCACTCAGAGCCAAAACAATTTTCCTTTTGTTTTCGTCACTTGTCCTTGCTTATAACAAGGGTCAGCATTTTTAAGTACAATGATTTGGAACTGTTTGAAGTAAGCTATTGCCTTGTTCCAGTGTGTTAATCAGGACCTTGTAATTAAAAGTAACCTCCCAAAAATGAACCAAGGGCTTTGTGGGTCCTTAGCACACTGCATGGTTTGTTGCTGTGTTGTTAAAATATTTTTATGTTGCTGATGGAACAGCTTAGCTATCCAGGAAGAAAACAGCCAAGTTTGCTAAGTACCTCACTGTCACACACTTGTGGATCACACTGGAGAAAAGGTTAACATGGAATTTATACTTCTTGGTGCACTGGCTGCTGAGAGAGAACAAGAGAATTTTGGGGAACTGGTGGCATTCATCAGTAGAGTTTTGGCTTTTCAGCTTGCAAGAAAACTCACTTTAAAAAATGAATGACAGCATAAAATATGAGAAGGATGTAGAGAAGCTATGAAAAAAAAGATTCTAAGGAATTATTTGTTTATCATTTATGCATTATAGTCACTGAGATTTTAAAAGAAAGGAATCCCCTCCTAATATTACAAGAAGCAAGTATGACCACCTTTTAAATATTTAGGCAATAGTCCAGAAACCTAACTTGCATATCTGCCTACATTATCTTGCCAGCTGTGTTCCCTTTTCTCATTTTCTCCTGGAAACCCATCCTTCCTGTTTGTTACTTCACCTCTTTCAATATCCACATTTGGGAGGCTGGAGGCACCCAGCTCTTAGCACTCTCCAGAACAACTAGGTTTTCAAACAGATGCGGCACCATCTAGGCAGGAGATGACAATCAAACCAAAAGGAATATATTTCACTTGGGGTACCAGTTAATCAGTCAACCACCGCAAATTCAGTCAGGCCACTGCGAAATGAGTCAGGCCACTGCAAAGTGAGTCAGGCCACCTATGGGAAATAATTATTGGAAATTCAGTGAAATATGAGGATATAGACTCCAAAGAATTAATGCAAACAGCAAAGAAGCAGAAAAATTAGTGGTAAACTGTCCCAAGAGTACTAGAAATCTGTGTATTCTGAATGCAGCCGGTGATTTAGGGAGACTCTTATCTGTAGACTCCCAGAAGATGGGAAAATAAAATAAAGGGAAATTTTTTCTGTGTTCATCTTGTTTCTTGTTCCTCCTTAAGCCACTTGGAGACAAGAGAGTTAATGAGATGGCCTTTCATCCAACTTAATGCAGCAGGTCCTTCCTAACAATTTTCCCTCGAGAACAAGATTCAGAAATATGGCTAAAGATTTTGTCCTGGATATTTCACTATTTATTTCCAGTGTGCTTTTTCTTTTAGTTTCAAATGTTGACATCTTATCTGCTATGTTTCACAATAGATATATTTATTATATTTTATTCTATCAGCTGCATTTTATTTTCAGTGTAAGAAACTGTCTTCTTTATCCTGTTAATACCAAAGAGATCATGTACATGTTGTAGGTTTTACAATCTTCCCCATGAAACAGGGTTTCATGATTGAAGAATACACATTAGCAGGTTTTTGTTTTATGGATTTAATCTACTGTGTCTTTTCTGCATGAGGGCATGAAAAAGAGAACGAGGGAAAGAAAATTGTAGGAACATTTTCATCCTGGTGCAAAGAAATCAAACTTTTACAGTGGGGAAAAAGTGGTGTCTTTTGTGCACTGACATTAGCAGCACCAAAACAGTGTCACCCCCAAGTCCTACAAAGAATATTCCTGTGCTGAGAACTTAATTAGTACATCATTTTACCTTGGCAGCAGCTAGGGAATACTGAGACTTGGGCTGAGGAATTAATCTTCTCAGAGGCTTTAAAATATTGTTGAAAATAAACCAGGATCACTTAAAACATCTTGGTGGTTGTTAATCTGCTCCCCTCTGGATCTAGTGTCCATTCCTAATTGCCTTGTATGACCTGGTGATGAATTGGTTTTATGAATAGTGCTGTGCCTGGATTACTTTGCAGTTGCTAACCTAAATATTTGCAGGGGGAATTGCCCTTCTTTCAGGGTCTGCTTTGTATTGTGTGGGGCCGTTAAGACTGAGAAGCCTTAAGGTAATTGATACATGCTGACATGCCTACTTTTGTCTTATTTTCTTTCTTTTTTCAATTTATTTTGTTGCTGTTTTTCTGTGTTCTGACTATAGTAGAAGATTTGGCATGAACTGTTGATAACTGAACTGTATATTCCATATTTCCACATTTTTCAGCTATGCTTTGAGGTAACAAAAAGTAGTGGAAGAAAGGCCCTGAAAGTCAACTCTTGTACTTGTCGTGCATATAGAGCATGGGAAAGCTGTGTTGTTTTATCGACATGTCCAAACTCAGGTCACCAGTATTAAAATATTACTGTGTGTTTACTGTCCAAGCCCTCTTCAGACTTCTTTGCTTTGGTTGAGTCTGCTGGCAGTGATTGTAAAATGCAATAGTAGTTTCCAGAGAGGGAATGGTCCTATGAAAATGTAACAGATTTCCAACCAGGAGCAATCAAAGGCAGAAATTCTACAGCCACATGAATATTACCAGATGCTAAGCCATCTCATGATGGAAATCCTGGTTGTCACGGGCAACTTAAACCATTCCCATATTCGCCAGAGAGACAACACTGCAGGGAACAGGCAATCCAGGAGGTTTCTAGAGTACATTGAGAATAAGTTCCTAACCCTGGTGACTGAGGGGCCCATGAGAAACAACACTTTACTGGACCTCCCTGAGCTTACAAACAAGAAATATCTGGCTGAGCATGTGAAGGCTGGCAGTAGCTTTGGCTGCAGTGACTCATAGAGATGGAGTACAAGATTCTTAGAGGAGGAAACAGGACAAATAGCAGAATCACAGCCATGGGCTTCAAGACAGGAGGCTTTGGCCTCTTCAGGAATATCCTTGGAAGATTTCTGTGGTATAACATCTTGGAGTGAAGACAGGTAGTTGACTTTCAAGAATCACCTCTTGAATGTTCCACTCCAACCAGGAGGAAATCAAGCAAGGATGGCAGGAGACCTGCAGGGGTGAACAAGGAGCTCCTGATAAATTAAACATCAAATGGTAGAATACAAGAGTGTAGTGGGTTTACATGGCAGAGTTTGGTCTGTGGGGGCTACAGAATGACCTCTGTGAATAGGAATTAAGAGCTGTGAAAATATAGGCTAATCAGCCTCACCTCAGCCCCCAGGAATGAGGAGGATCAAATCTTCCTGAAAGCCATTTCCAAGCATTATGAAGGACAAGAAAGTGATTGGGAGTAGTCAACGTGGATTTGCGAAGGGGAAGTCATGCCTGGTCAAGCTGATAGTCTTCAACAACAAAATGACCAGCTCCAAAGACAAGGGGAGAGCGGTGGATTTTAGCAAAATTTTTGACTGTTTCTGATAACATGCTTCCAGGCAAACTGGTAAAGCCTGGACTAGGCAAGTGGATAGGATAGTCAGGGGATGTAAAACTGGGAAACCACTGGGTTCTAACATGTGTGATTAATGGCTTGAAGTCCAACTGGAAGCCAGGCACTGGTACTGTACCTCAGACACCAGTGGCTATGGCTAGTAGTGGTTAACATCTCCATTCTTGTTGGGACAGTGCACCCCCACATTAGCAAGACATATAAAACTAGGAATAGTACCTGTTAACCAACTAGAGCATCTGACATATGATGATAGGCTGAGACAGCTGGAATCATTCATCCTGGAGAAGAGGATGCTGAGGGATCCTATTAGTGTGCACAAATACCTGATGGGAGTGAAGCAGTAAACAGGATAATTAAAACAGAGCCAGACTCTTCTCACTGCTGCCCAGTAAAATGGCAAGAGACAATCTGCACAAACTGAAATACAGGAAATTTCTGAAATTACTGAAATAGTGGAACGGGCTGCCCACAGATGTTCTGGAATTTCCATCCTTGTAGACTTCAAAATATTATTTAAAACTTGACAGGAGACAGCTCTGCTTGCCTGCTCTAGCTGACCCTGCTTTGAACAGGAGAGTTAGACCAGGTGACCTTCACAGGTGTCTTCCAACCTCCACCCTTCTGCAACGGGGGCTGTACTGGACGGTATCCAGAGGTGTCTTCCAACCTCAACTCAACCTGCTATTCTGTGACTTACAGATTGACTGGAGATCAGTTTGTGCAATGTAGTATTAGTTGCATTTCAGTTTCTCCTAAACTTTCAAATCACAAATATATATTTAGTATTTCCTTCATTTACTCCCCTCCCAGCACAATAATCAAAATCAATATTTCCAAGGCAACACTCTAGATGAGCACCTTGGTGAGTGACCTGAGACCAAGAAAATTGCTTGGAATTAGCCTTTTTTATAATCTTTACTTAAAGATTTATAGAAGAAGAGGAAAGAACCCTTAACTTTTGTGGACCTTGTGTCTGACTCAGAAGGCTTAAAATTGTAAAAGCCCAGTCTTGCATGAGAAGAGCATGGCCCTGAGGAGTTTGCTTTCTCTTTTTTAGTGAAGGCCTTGAGCATGAGTCAGATATTGCAGAGCTGTTGTTCTGTCTTTATCCTCTCATACAGTTAACTTTCTTGGCACAGGGATCCCGGCAGAGCATTCAGCTAAAATGAATGTAACTAATAATAGGGAATTCCATAATGTATGAGTTTCAGGTTATTGCATGAGATATAATATGAAGCCTTGTACTTCACTATAAATTATTAATCAGAATTTGAAAATTATCTTGGATATGTAAACCTATCATTAAGGAAATCTGCTGGCATTTCCACTTTTAAGAAATTAATACGATATTGCTATTAAATATTCTCATTTTGATTATTCATGGAATAACTATGAGAACTGTAAGACAGAAATTAATTTCTCTTTCAATTAGTGTTCTCTTGCATTCACAATTGAAGTTATTCTTCACATCTTTCTAGCTCAGAAAAAAATGCAATTGAAAGTCGATCATATCTTCTGCGGAGGAAAAGGGAAGATTGAATCACATTCCAGCAGATCTCCTGTAACATAGAATGGTTTCTTCTATGCAGGGATATACAGGAGAGAGCTGTACAGGTCCTTCTGACTGGAGAGCATAAAGCCAGGGGCAATCCATATTTCTGTATGTGATGCCAGGCTCTCGGGATACATGTGAGTCTCTGGGAGAGTGTAGCTGCACCCCCACTGAACACAGGCAGGAAAAGCAGGGAGGCGCATGTCCCTGGCGCATTTCTGGCAGGCGTCTGTCTGGTGTTCCACACTGTTCTGCCACTGGGATAACTCCGCTCCCCACCAGCAGTGTCTGCTGCACACCCGGTTGCTGTCCTGTGGCACTTCGCTGCTGTCAAAGACATAATTGCACCTTTGAGTTCTGCCTCTTTCACCTGCTTCAGTATCACCAGGTATGCTTTTGGCATTTGGTTCTGCTGCTGACACCTGTGAGTACTAGAGCTGGGTGAAAAAGTTCTGAGGTTCCTTGTTGTTTTCACTTTTATGGATATGTATTCAGCATGTACCATTCTGGGTCATCCATTTTGTCCTCGCTGTCAGGTGCAGCTTGCTCAGGGTAGATTCCAGCTGATAATAACCAGATTGCAGTCTGCACGATATTTAACTAGAAGGCTTTGGTTGCAACTTTAGATGATTTCTGCCTTGACTACTTAATTTTACTTTCACCAGCACACTCCCAAACCTTTCCTTTAGATTGGTAAATTTATAGGAATGCTGCGTATGAGACTCTTCAAGACAATTTCATTTTAATGAAATGGTCCTGTAAATATTCTTCCTTCTGTGTTACAGTTATTCCAAGTGTATGTTTAACTTGCTGATTTCACACACTGCTGTGCAGCCGTTTGTTATATATTAACTTAAGGCTCAATCCCAGGAGGTACTGACTGTGTCTGGATCATGCTGAGTCCCTTTTCCTCCCAGAGGTGCTTAAGGGCTTACAGGGGGCTCAGCAGAACTGAGCTCAGAATCCCAGCAACAACAGGCTCTTTCAAATACTGAGAAGGTTTTCCGGAATGAGGTTTGTACTGTAACTGGACAATACTTTGTGCAATGGATTTTCATACATTCAGATTAAATATTATCTAGAAGAGCAGACCTTGTAGTTAGTGGCTGCTGGAAGACATAATCATTTTGGTATATATGGTGGTAATTAATTACATTTTATAATTATGGTTTTATTAGTTTTTCCAGTTAAGTGCAAAACCATGACTGAGACTAATATCAAAATATCTAAGGTTTTGTGTGTTGGCTGCAGTGTGGTTTGTCCCTCTGTTAATGTGTATATGGTTTTCAGATAATCTGTGCAGTTCATCTAGCAAAGCCATTTGGGCATTATTCACAGCGGCGCTCACACACCGTGCAATCGGCTGCTTGCACTCTGTGACTTCAAGGGGATCCCACTGGCAGTGGATTTGGGGGGAAAATTCCCTGGCATTACCCCAGCTTGCTGGACCCAGTTTCCTTGGGCAGAAGCCCATCCAGCCATAGAGCTGAGCCACTGGTGGCTGTGTGCACCACTGTGTCATCACTGATGGCATTGGGCTGGAGCACTGTCCTCCACTGTCACTCAGAAATTTTCAAAGGCAGACTTTGCTGAAGGGTACTAAGCTGATTTGTTGCTTACATTTTGGGAGGCCAGGAGAAATATGGAGCAACCAAATATATCGTAATGTGATCAACCAAATATATCGTAATGTGATCATACTACAGTGTAGCCTGTGCAAACTACAGTATGAATTATTACTCTTTCTATTAAACTTTTCTCAGGAGAAGACAGTACCATCGGTCTGTGTTTGGCATTGAAAAAGTGTTGTAACACAATGTTTCTAAAAAGCTGTTCTCACTGTTTTGTGTGCAGATGAAAATCATAATCTTCCATTGTTTGCAAGGAAAAAGACAGGACCTGAAAACTTAAAGTAATGTGGTTTAATTCCATCTACAAACAAGGAAAATTACTTCCAAAATGGCAGCTCCTGCCTTTCCTGCTAGGCAAGGAAGGAGATACTCTTGGATTTTGGTCCTGGTATCACCTGCAAACAGTGGTAATTCAGAACTAAAAACTAAACCTGAATTTTGCTTTCAGGTTTATTCTTAAGGCTGGCCAAAGCCCAAGGCACAGGTCTGTTCTAGGAGCTGTTGGAACAGTCTCACTTTAATTCAAATACACCTGTGTGTTAATAAACGTATCTTTTGAAAATAAATAATCACACCGTTGGCCTTTGCCCTTACTACCCCACTTTAACTATCAGGTGCACACACACTTATTGTAGATTATCTCTTGGGATCAGTGTGATTTTAAGCATGCAACAGCAGAAAATCACCTACTTAAAACATTTGCAAGATCACAGCTCTAGCAATGCACTCTATCTGACCTTGTGGTATGAAATCAGCATGCAAGTAAACTGAGGATTAAGCAACTTGCTGACTGCCAGTTTTCTTGTAGTAATGGCCGTCAAGTTGGCTGATGTGCTTTTCTGGGGAATAAGCAAAAATCCAAACAAAACTGAGCTCTTAGGAGTCTTTGGTAAATTAGAGAGGTTTCTCTGTAACTTCAAGCATAATTAGCTATGCTAACAACTTAAGAGTTGTTTACCCATTAAAGGGAAGTCAGGAAATAGGTAGAAGTTTATGGGAACAAAAGTGGGTTGATGATGCCAGTGAAGTATTTTCCAAAACTCTCAGCATAGGATGAAAGCACCACATGATTCTATGTAAGAATACTGCAGCAGAAAGTAGTCACAAGTACTGAATATCCTCCCTGGGAAAACAGTTCCTGGTTTAAGTGAAATGAGCCTGGACTTGGTTGTATGCTAATTGCTTTTCATTACTATGTGTTAGCAAAGCTGTTTAATACTTGCTATAAAGCCTGGATTTCACTCTCTCACATTTAATACCAGGCTAAATCTGAACTAATAAGCTCTCAAAAGCTTAGAGCTTCCAGCAAAATGAGATTTGGCTAAAAATTGCTTGTTGGTTTCCACTAGTAACAGTGGTATAGCTTTGGTGCTCTAGGCAATGAGGGAAGCAAGACTCAGAAGAGAAAAAAAGAGAATATGCTTCATTGGGATGCCGAATGATTCAGCTGAAGTCATGGTGTCTTACTGTAAACCTTAGGAAGGGTTTCTTAGCCTTCAGAACAGTGAAAGATGTAATAGTCAATTTTGAATAATTTCCAAGTGTTTATTTGTATGACGTATTTTGATTAAGTGTTGGAAAATCAAGACAGATTGTGCATGGAGCAGGATGACTGTTATTTCAGTATTTCTCAGGCAGCAGTGTCTCTGACTGTGAGGGATGAACACTGAAGAGGAGCTGCTTATGAGCTGAGCAATAGCAGGATTTCTCACAAATGAAGCATCTTCTCTTGGCCTGGTACAGTGAAGTATAAAGATGATACTGCAGCCTGCTGAAAATGGCTGGTTACAAAGGTGCACCTCTGGCTCTTTGGTTAAAACTATTATTCTGGAATGTACTGTCTGTGGCTCTTCAGGAGTTTCAGAGTTAAAACTTTCATGTGAGACTTGTCGCTGCTAGGAAAATTACCAGATGCTGACAGGGGGTGTCAGCAGTGCCTCAGCTGAACATATGCTGCATATGGTTTGGCTGCAGGCACAGACAGGGAGGCCCTGTTCCCTGCTGCTGCAGAGACTGGTGAAAACAGGCTTTAAACCAAATGATTCCACCACAATACTAAATGCTAGCCTCTATGCAGTGTTCATCCTACCAATGAGACTGAATAAACTACTGGAGTATAGATTGGCCTGCCAAAATTTTTGCTGCATCAAAAAAGAGTTAGGCAGCATCTTTACTGAGTTATTTTTAAATTGTTGTTTTGAGGTACACAGCAATCCTGATTGCTGTGCATTGTGATTATATTTGTACTATTTTGTGGTGAGGCTGGAATTGAAACTGAATCAGAGGTTGAATGCAAAGAAGATTAAAATCTCTATTTACCTTAATGATTGATTGTAATCTCTGAGTCTGACACAACAATGCATCATAAAAAATTAAGTTAGCTGTTTTCTGGAGAAAGTATTTCCCTGCTCTTCCAGAGAACACAGTAAAAAATATTTCCTGTTTGTGATGTTGTCACAGAATTTGGTGATTATTTGTGGATCTTGTGTGAATTTGCTATAGGCACCCACCCAGCACCACCACTCACACACCCACACATTCTGGCACCCTGTGGCAGAAACACAGCACATGGGGAATTGCTGAGGGCAAGTGCATGTTTTCACCAGCCCTTTCCAATTCACAGCACTCTTGAGCAGCTCCTGAGAAAAAATTTGGACCCATTTCAGGAGTCCTGTTGCTTGTGGGAAGCATTTCCACTCTCATTCCTGCGCTTTCCCCCCTGCCCTTGGATGCTTATTTCCACCTCCTGCTGAGCAACAGCTTGGGTGCAGCCAGGGGAGCTGCTTCAGCTCACAGCCTGGAGGGAAACAGCAGAGGCATGTCCAGCATCTCTCCCTTTAGGTGGTAGCACGCCCTTAGATTGGCAGGAGCTACCAATTCTTCCTTCATCCTTAGAGAACAAGTAGATCAGAGGAGATGATGTGAACAGGATCAAGTGATCTGTGGGGGGGCAACAGCATCTCCAGGTCAGTGTGTGGTAACAAGAAAAAAAGGCAGCCATTCCTGTCCTGGCACAGAAATTAAGTTTGCTGAATTATGTAATGAAAGGCAAGAGGTGGGAAGAGATCTGTCTCAGGTACTCAGTATTTCTTAGATAAAAGACAGACCCTAGGACAGAATTTGTGCAAGCTGCCTCCCTTTTGTATTGGAACTGGAAACATGGCTCATATGTCCAGCTTAGCAGTTTAATTATGTACCCCAGCACGCTGAGGGAATGGCTAGTAAGATTTTCCTCAATTGATTTTTTGAACCTGAAGTATAAGGTCTTTTTAAAAAGGACAGTGTCACTGACAGGAACAAAAGCAAAGATGGCTCACCAACATAAATTAACTTTTTTAGTAAGGCTATGTGTAATCTTTCAGGTTCAGAGCTATTCTATGCTCTTACAAGACATAAATTATTAGCCAAATCTGCAAGCCCCAGTTTAGAAGATTAATGGACCATAATCAAAATAGTCAATTGAATCTTGAAACAGGCACTTGAATTTGAACTCCTTTCAAGAAATAGAATTTAGGGTTTGCCCTCTGCATGGGTAGATAATGGATTATTTTTCCTACGTGTACACTTTTTCTAGCTATCATCACAGTAAGCATCAAAGTGCCAGAGGAGCATTGATGGATTGGTCCTTGCAGACCCATAGGTTATAAGGCACCACTCCTATCATCACATATTTTACACATATGGCACTTAAGCAGAGAAAAGTATGTTGAGCTGCCAAGGTCAGAGAGAAACAAAATCCAGAATCTGTCTTCTCCAGCCCCAAGGAAGACGTCATAAAGACATCTCTCCTGCCTGAAGTGTGTGTTTCTTTTTTTTTTCAGATAAATTACCACTACATTTGGTGGTAGAAGAATACAGAGTTGTATAACCAGTAGTTATAGGAATATGGGTGTCTGAGCCAATGGCCATAAAAGTCTCTTGGAGCACTGGCTGCAGTTCCTCCACTTCAGGCAGTTATGCAACTTGGTACTACAGATACACATAACTAACTCCATCTCAGGCTACTAAAGCTAGAATTTCTTCCTTGCTGTTCTAATAGGAAGACAGTTGCATTTACAGTGTTCTGATCTTAAAAAAATCTAATTTCCCACCAAAATGTGACTAGCTTGTGCAGCTGCAATATCTTACAGAGGTAGTCAAAATGTGTTATTTGTATTGATTCCTAGAAACAACTGAAATATTACAAAACGCATAAGACTGCAAGAGATGTCCTTGGGTTTACTGCAGATAAAAGTTCTAGTTTAATATGTACAGGTTTCTTTAAAACAGGACAAGTAAGTTAGTCCAAAGTTCATACATTTGTGTCTGATTCCTTGTCCAGACAAATATTCAAGTGAGTGGTATTGTATGTTTTCTGCATCTTCAAAATGAGGTAACTTCTTTTCTGGATAAAATAAAAAGACAGTTTGCTTATTGTGATCATCCATGCCTTAAAATATCTTTTTGAGTTTAGTATTAATAATGAAGCAAATAGTTAGTTACTACAACAGCAGAAAAACAGAATTATGACTATTAGATGGAAGTTTATAATTGCTTTGAAGTTTTCTGGCAGGCTAAATTCAGAGAACAAATGTTATTGTAGAGACCTAGCACATAAATGTTGTTGTAGCACTTATCACCTGCTTTGCTCAGATTATTCCTTCCTAGCTCTTCTGATCCAAGGCATTCTTGATAGAGTAAATTCAAACAAAAAGTAGATATTGACAAACTAAATGTAGAATTAGCAAGGTGATTTTTTTTTTGTCTGAAAGAGAAACACGGTGGAGATGGTAATTCAATCATCTGGCACAAGAAATACGGCCATGAATGTTAATTTACTTCAGACTGTAACAAAGATAGCAAGTTTCTCATTGAAGAGAGAGTCTAAACAAAAGTATTGGTATTAATCGAGACAAAAACCCTGAGGAACTGTGTGGTTCTTGAAGGCCATGAATCAATACCACCTAGGAACCTCCTAATAACAATGGGATGCCCCAATCCTTCCCCCAAGTGCACCCTGTTTCTCTTTTACTTAATCTTACTGAAATATTCACTGTTCTGCTCTCATGAGTGTATCAGAAGCTGTAATTGTTCAGGGTTTTTTGCTCTGGCCAGCACAAATGTACCCAGAGTCCACAGCCACACTGTACCGGGTAGGTATTTCTGTAGTATAGTGCCAGCCAATTATTCTGCTGACCTGTTATTTTGTTATAATAAGCATCAGAAGCAAGATGATCTTATGCATCTTTGCATAATTTCTACTGAGGAGGCATCATTCCTAACACAGTCCACTACTTGCTTCACTTTTCCAGTATCTGATGGACACTGTGCCTCTGCAGCATTGCTGTTATCTGTCCTCCCTTCAGCATAACTCAATGATTTAAGTGAGCACTGAGTGCTGCTTGTGATTCCTCCCTGAGCTTAGGGAGAAGCATCATTACTCCAAAATCAAATAAACCCATGCACGGCCCCTTGTTATGGCTCACACACAAAAATACTCCTCTCTCACTCCAGCCCCTGGTCTGAGTCGTTCAATCACCCACTGCAGGTGGTCCTCAGCCCTCAAACTCCTCAAGACCTTTTCTCTACGTTTTTTTTTGTTTGTTTTTTTTTGTTTTTTTTTTTTTCTTCCTTGTTGCATAACAAGGTGCCTTCATATCCTCAGGTAATTTTGGAAGACAGTTTTGAATAGAGAAGAGGGGATGTCAGGGTAATTAAGTGGGTGGGGAAGAAGGTTGATAAAGAGCACCTAATAGTCACTTTTACATGCTATTATTTCGAGCAAGGAAAATAAATACAGAATGGCTGTAGGACCATCAGACTCTGCAGTGAGTGTGACATAGGAAAGGATGGCAGCTAGAGCAGAGCAGGAAGAGAAAGCAAAAGGCTGCAGAGTGGGATAACTCCAACTCTGAAATCTTGACCTTTCTTCCAACTAGTCCATATCACTTAAATGTACATCCATCTAACAGAAAATCTAACATTTTTCAAGATAAGAAGAAAATTTAAAAATATATATTGTAGGGGTGAAAAAAGAATAGAAAGAAATTCTTGACTAATCTCTTTTCCTTCCTATTTCTGCCAACTTATCATCTCCACAGTCTTCCTACTTCTTACACTTTGTGAGACACAAAATAAAGGTGGAATTCAGCCTTCCTAATTGGTAACTGGAAGTCTTCTTTATGTTAAAATACAATGATCTGTTTATTGGAAACTGCTCTTCTGTAGTACCAGCCATCTCTCCATGTCATGCTGTCTGAATAATGCCTCTTGAGGATGGGGAAGAAGAATAGCATCACAGTCAGACCCCGTGGGGTTATAAATAGCATTCTAGCAGCCTGAAAAGCTGAAGCCACCACTAAGTTGCATGCAGCTGTAGTGGTGTAGGTGGTGGGTGAGTAAGAGCAACTCGGAGATGGGATAATGGTAACCTGGTACACAAAGGTCATTTTTCCTTGGTGGCGTCACTCCACTGGGCTATTGTGTTCTCCCTAAATTAGGTCCCTGTGCTAAAGAGAGCTGAGCAAGCTCAGCCTCGGCAAAGCACATTTAAAAGAAGATTAGAGGGTAAAACAGTTTGTTGTGTATTGTGATTTATACCAAACTGTGATAAACTTTTCTCACTTGGGTCAGTAATTGCTTTTTTCAGCAGCAAAATGAATGCAAGCAGAAGGGCCTTTAGGAAGCTGCACACCAGCCTCCTGCATGTGGGCAATGGGGACTTTCACTGGTTAAACCAGGAATGAATTAGTGTTGTTAGTGTAGCAATTTAATTCAGGTTGTCTTTTCAGTGTTTTTCTCAGCAATACGATTCATTTTGTCATCTTGGACTTCTTCAGTGCCAAGATGACAAAGGTCTTGGTTTCGGAAAATCCGTATCAGTTTATTGTTATTAATTTGCTTGCAGATATACAAAAATGGAAAAACCCCTACACTATTTTCACACAGTTTGTATAAAAAAAACCCAGACGAAAATAATTAGCTGCTTATGTTAGTTTGAGCTCGCATACACAAACATACTACTCTTCTCTCATTTCTAAACTAAAAAATTGAGATCTTGATCCTACTCCCAGTGAAGTTGGTGGGGGAGTGGCCTTTAGTTTCAGTAGATATATGACTCAGCGTAATTTCCCCTGTGGGACCTGTCAGTATGTAAAGATTCCTTGGAGGTTAATTGCTTGCAGAAGAGACTTTTCCTGGGATCTAAAAGAAATGTGCAAATTGCACAACTGGAGCCTTAGCTATGTACTGCAGCCTGGAAAATACACTGTGATTTAAAGCAATGGGATCTCTTTTTTCAGTAATCCTGCATCTTAATAATTACATTTGCTCATTCATTAATTTAGAGTATGTCTTAGAGAGTAACTTCCTTTGCCATCTTGCCCAGTAGCTGTGGAAGTAGGAGAAGTGCTTTTATGTTTTATTGAAATTATTCCTTTTGGCTTTCTTTTTGTTTGCACTCTCTTTCAAGAGTCTTTTAAAAAAAAAATCACTACTTTGAAGTAGACTTTTAGGAAGTATTTATAAAAGAAACATGAAAGAAATAACTGTTGAGGGAGTGGGAGAGGATTTCTAAAGTAAGTAGATAGAATCATTCTTATTTGGACTTTTCAGATTTATGTGTGTGACTTCATTATATAAAATGTGCCCTTTGCTATTCTGAAAAATCTAAGAGATCTATCACTACCAATTAAAAGCTGGGGGAAGGTTGTTCCTTCATCTTTAAAACTCTATATTCATTCTCCCATGTCACATTTTTTGTAATCCTTTCCCACCTGTATTACACTTGGAATAATCCTTCTCACTCCTTGTCACATGTGCATTAAACCTCTTTTAAGAACAGACTTAGAGCTTCTAAAACAAGCATTTCATTTTTGCTGTGCTAAGTGTGCTGTCAAATCACTATTAGAAATCTCACGCATATACCAATCTGGAATTTATTCTGCAAGTTCCTTCCCTCATAAATTGCTGTACTTGGTCAACCATAACATGTACTGCTGGCACTGCCCTTCTGTTCACTGCAGCTTTTGTTGTTCATCTGGAGCCAAAGCATTAGCCTGTAAATAACAGAGTATATAGCTCAGTCTTCCAGAAATACCCATGCAAGTGCTATGAATTTGTTTGCATCAGCAAGGATTCTCAATGGCAAATGGTAATAGTAGTCTCATTTTGCTTTTTAGGATTGTAGAAAAACCTTAATATAGGAAGGACTAATCTCCTGAAAGTTTGGTCTGTAACTTTGAGGAAACACTATGGCTTGTATGAAACTAAAAAGGGTTTTAGTTTATAGTTGGAAAAAGTGGTTTGCCTTTTCTCTCATGGCAGTTCTCTTGATAAATTCTGTTTTGCATCATTTTCCTAGACCTCAGTGTGATGGCACCTGAATTCTATCAGCTTTAAAAAAGAATTCAGATTAAGAAAAGATTTTGTTAATTATTGGTTTCCAACAGGAAGTTAGTCCTGTTCTCAGACACACTCCTTAGTGTACTGCATCCAAGCTTCTCTGAATAGTACACACATGTGGAAGGGCTGACTGAATCAGTGAATGTGCAAGATTTAGAAGAGGGTTTTACCACACTAAAGCAGAAAAGCTATGATGAACAAGTCTGCAAGATTAAAACTATTTACTTCTAGAAACTTGACAAACATCTTATTGACTAGATACTGTTATATCTGTAACTGCAATTTTCTAGGTATTTTCTTCCTTAAATGTAGTGACATTTTAAAAATACAACATGTAATATAAATTCTTACCTTATCTAAAGTGATCTTTAATGTGGCTTTCTAAGGAAATTAAGTTTTTGTGAGCACTTTCTTAATCTGTCACCCTAATTTCTAGCTCTTCAAACCTGTTTAATCTGTTGATGAACTTCAAATACATTTAAAAGATGGTTTCAGATCTCAGTGATCAGGATTTCTTAAGTTTCAGAAACACTGTTGTCTGGATAAAGAAAAGATCCAAATTAGTGGCTCAATTCAGCTCAACAGTTTTCTCTGCTTTGTCTTTTTGTCCAGCTGGTTGATATAGGACACCTGAGGAACTGACGGTTCTCTTTTCTGAGCAGACAGAGGTTGTGGATTAAAAAGTATACTCAAAAGGAGTGTGATGCATATACCTGGGGTATCTCTGGAAAGGAACTTAAAGGAACATAGGAACAGAAATCCATTGAAACTGAGGGTTGAACAATGCTGTTAGAAGTTTTTAAGTGACTAGCACAAACCCTTATAGATACCAGGGAGGCTGTGAGATAAGTTTATAAGACCTGTTGAAAGTGGCTTTTAACTTAACTTCTGACACAATTCTTGTCTCATATAAATGAAATTTTCCTCATAATGTTTCCATTAAGGTCCTTTTCCTGCCCATTTAATCAACTTCACTGAGTTCCCCTTCAGAAACGTCCCTTTCCCAAGGTCTGAAGCAGATACCACTGACACAAGAACTTCCCCAGGCAGTCCCAAGCTAATACAGATTGCCAGGCATGGTCCATATGGACCCTCTCCACATCTTATCAGCATTTCCAGTCTTAATCTGTATTAATTTCTCCTTTGCTTCCCATGCCCAGCACTGTAAAGCAACCACTTTGCCCCCTCACTTAAGTCATTATTCCAAATTCACTCCTTCCATGGGGTGTACACAGAAAGCTGTGGATGGAAGAGCTGGGCTGATTGGCAGGCTGTGTCTGCTGCTGCTGACTGCTGGAGAGTTCTGTGGTCACTCCCAGTTATTTGCTACCTCATTTGACCTGCATCCCTTAAGCCCATTTGTTTGCCTCATCCCCTAACTACACCTTGCCTTGAAGAGTGTCTGCACTGCTCTCCAGAGAAGTAATTACACTGCATGTGCAGTCGCACCAGTCTCGGAGGAGAGGCAGTGGGGCTGATGGCCTCTGCTAGTTCTTTAGGGCGTCTGCTCTGCCATGCAGTCTGTCTTCCCCCATTTCTTTTTGTATCTTACTGAGCTACAATAAAACTGTTGAAATTATATCTACAGTTCCAGTCCAAGTGTAGAAATATTTTTTGGACAATAAACTTTCTGAGCAAGGACTACCAGTTTGTACCAGATCTTTGCCAGGAGTCATGACACAAGGCTTTAAGACACTGTCTCACAAAATTTTCCTTGTAGTATATGAACTCTGTTCAGATTGTGCATAAAATGTTGTTCTTGCTGTTAAGTCCGAGGACTAGCAGCAAGCCAAAAGGTTGTCCATGTTTTGGACAGAAAGGCAGCCTGGGAACCAAGCCCGAGTTTGGTCAATGGGCCGTTCAAACTGCACCCGTGAGCAGGGCATACGGACCGAGGGAGGGCGAGGCGGGGTGGGGCACCATCGAGGAAATTTTTCAGATCCTAAACGTGACCATCCGTGCGCGGCCGTTTGCTCTTGCGGCGGAGGGAAAGAAGGCAGGCTCCTTCCCGCGAGCAGCAGCACCGGAGCCCCGGCGGGGATCCCTGGGGCGG
>WEIU01012250.1:137441-147839 GCA_013389925.1 Aegithalos caudatus | reverse complement strand
AAACTGCGGCGGGGGATGGTCCAGGCGTCTCGCTGAAGCGCGAGCAAATCCTTTTATCCGCGGAGGAGCAGAGGCTCGCAAAACTTTCAAAGTGTGCTCAGGAGGGAGCAGCCTGAAAGCCAGCCGGCACGGGCTCGGCAGCTGCCGGGTTTCACGTCGAGGTGGGACTCGGGCTGTGCGGGTCCCGGCGGTGTCCCCGCCATGGAAGCCCAGGCGGGCTCTTGGACCTCCTGCCGCTGCGCCTCCGCCTCGCCCAAACCCACGGCCCCGCTGCACTCCGAGCCCCCGCGGCCCTTGCCATGGGAAAGAGACAAAGAAGGGTCCGGGGCTGCAGCCTTCCCCAAAGCACAGCTGTACGCGTTCTCTTCTTCTTTCAGGACGAGGGGGAAATATCACCTGCCAGCCCCATCACCCCGCCCGACAGTGGCAAGTTTTGGAAGGTCCCACTGCCCCTTGCTGAAAGAACCGTGCCATGAGCTTTGTTTTTAAGGTAGAGCCAACTTCAGAGTGGGCATCCCAATGGTTTTCAGGGCATTGTTTATCGTGGTGGGGAAAACGCCTGCCGGCCTGGCAAAGATCCCTGGCTGGGGCAGGAGACACATGGTTGGTGGTCCCCCCACAGCTTTCCCAGGCACTGGAGTGTGATCTGGTCTGCTGAATCTCTCAGGCTCAGCTGAGGAGGAGATCCCGTACAGCATGTTCCAAACACTCTGGTCACTTTCAGATTCAAGATTTCATCTTGATGTCACTACAGCATAGGGTAGCTTCTGGGTGTACTGCTTTTAATTCTTGTTTTCTTTCATAGGGAAAAAGACTTTGCTGTGCACTTGATGTAGTTTTCTAGGATTTTGTGTGCCAGGGGACAGACAAGTTAGTCAAGTGTCACACAGCTATCCAACAGAAAGAAGTCTAGGAAAAATTATGCCTGTTTTCCTCTTCCTTGCCTCCTGTTTAAGAATTAGGTGTTACTTGATGAACATGTTTTAGATGAAAACCTCCCATGTGTCTTGGGGCTCAGAGCACCTGAGGAGGAAGACTGGATTGCTGTTACTGGGAATTTCTTTCTCTTAAGTGCTTGTGAGGATTGTATTTACCATTGTAAGGTAGGTGTGCTAGTCATACTGAATTTATTAGCTGATTAGCATTAGAGAAACAAGTACATATTGAAATTATTCTGGTCTCTTAAATTGCTAACTAATGCAATTATACTTTGAGGGAGTTATAAATGCCTTCTCTGCACCCCTGCAGCACACCTTTGTTCACCACAGAACTCCCTTGTTTTGTGTGTGTCTTTATTTCCTACAATGTAGCTGAAACTTCTTTTAGTTGGGGACTTGGTAAGAAAATTTCTTAATGGTGGCTTTTGTTTTCCTGCTGCAGGCAGCGCCACCTGAAGAGCTCAGCTCACCCAGTGGATGTGAAGGCAAGGCAAGCCAAGGTGCAGCAGATGAAGGGGAGGCAGCGGGGTCAGCTGGTGGAGACAGCAGTGTTGCTTTGAGCTACCCCAGCCTCTGCCTCCATGCCTACAACATCGAGAACATGACAACATTTCCAAATGGCTGTGGAAATGGCACCACTGTTACTTGTATAGTTATGGATAATAAAGAGCCCCAAAACCAGACTACCTGTGCCAGTCATAATGGGGGACACAACACCAGCAACAGTCTTGAGGAGGAATGTCAAGAGGACAAGCTCAGCCCTTCCAAAATCATGCGCTTTTTCACCACCCCTCGGAAACGGGCTAATTCCAGCTCCGACAGGCCTCGTTCTCTGGTTTTGATGGGCAACTCATCCACGTGGAATGCCTTTTCTTCTATCAGAAAGATGGGATCTTTCAAGAAGTTGAAATCTTCAGTTCAACAAGGAATACAAACGAGGGAATGCTCAGACATCTTAAATGAGAACAGCATAGGCAAACATGGTTCAAATGGAGCAGTGGTGCGAGTTCAGACTAACAGGTATTCCTATTCGGGGCCTCTACATGATTTCCAGAATGCAGTGGATGGTTTAGCTTCTGATTGCTCTGATGTGGAGGAGAGCGACGAGTCCTTCCTGAGGAACACTCATCGCTCGCGCAGCATCAGGCGGGCTTACGGCGCTGGCCGCATAAACTTGCTAGACACAGATAAAGGTCAGAGTCGCCACAGCTGTGCTAGGCCAACATCACCTGTCATCGCAGAGCCTAAGATCTGTGAAATTTTGGTGAAAGACTCTGAAAACAACAGGATCATTTACTGGAGAAGCAGAAGTTCAGATAATTTGAACATTTTGAAGAAAAGCTCATTCAAGCGGAAGTCCACCTCAAACCTTGCTGATCTGAAGGTTGCAAATGAGAAACAGATGCCAGCAAGGACTGTGAGTGTTGCTTCTACTGACTCCGACAAAGGTGGTGGAAACGCTGAGAGGAGATCCAAGCGATGGAAGAGCCCTATCAGAGCAAAGGATTTTGACCGAGTTTTGAAGCTTGTCAGTAACGTTACAGATGTTGCAAGGAAGAAGGATGGCCCCAAGAACGTGGCTCCTTCTCCCAGTGAGCTGTCCCAGAGAACAAGGTCAAACAGCAGGCTGCACGATGACTACTCCCGCAGAGTTTCCAGCAGCACAGATCATGACAGGAAGAGATGCACCTCCTCGGTATCCAGTCCAGACTCTTCCTTGCCAGGAACACCTTGCCTGCAAAGCCCCGTGATTGCTCAGGATAAAGAGGCAGAAATGAATGTAGCTATTTCTGAAGATAAAAGCCTCAGGACATCATCAGGTATCCCAGACTCTGATAGCTTTTCACCTACTCTGAACGACATTAGTCCATTTCCCAATGAAGTCTTTTATTCGGACTCGGATGAACCAAAAGCTACCCAGCACTGTGCAGATGAAGCCGAAAACCTTCACATTCCGGTCAGGCCAACTACTCCAAAGCCTCAAAGTCCAACTGCAGGGAAGGTCAAGTGCAGTATCAATTTCCAGTGTACAAACCATCACAGCACGTTGTCACTGAGCTCGTCAGAGAGTGAGGAGAGAGTTGAGGTACCGGGGCTGAAGCTGGGCAGGAATCCTGTTTGCTTCCAGGACTCAGTGCAAACTGTGTACTATGATGATGGAAACGAAGACAGTGGCATTAGCAGCCACTCTCAGCTGAGCCTCAATTTAGCCTCTGGTACTGAAGAGAAAAAGGAAGAGGTAAGAAAAAAAATCAAAATCCTTCAGAAGAGATGTATATTTCATATTGGGTTTTGTCTTTATTAATGCAAAACAATGCAAACAATGCAAAGTAATGGTTGCTTCAGCTTGTTATTGCTAAAATATGCTGACAGCAATTATTTCCTTTAAATATTCTCTTTGGATGCTAATGTACAATTATTTTTTTTTTGCACATTAATATCAAAGGAAGTTTTGGCAGCAAAGCTATTCATGTGTGTTTTCAAGGGCAGCTCATTGCACCATGCAGCTACACCACCTTGTCATGTGGCCTTGTCAGATTTTACCAGTCTGAGCAGGGTCTGGCTGAGTTTCCTTCACAACTGAAAGGCCTTTTTTAAAGAGTCCATGTATTCTGGAGTAGTGTTGACTTACTGTAAAACACTTTGCCTGTGGAAACCTTGCAGAACATGGTAATATTTGTAAAGCACTGTGGCGTGAAAGACACAGTACAGAGGTTTAAGCATTCAGTTGTATCCAATGTTTTCCCTGTGCAGCAATGACCATACCAAGGGTAAACTGCTTATTATTTTGCTTGCCAAGTGCAGACAGCAGTACTTCAGTACTTTAGACGCTGGGCTGGATGTGTTGCTACTGTTGTTTTGGTAAAGACACTGTTGTTTTCACTGCACCTTTCATATTCTCAGTGAATGGGTAGATAGATATATTGCAGCACCTTTGAGGTAAATTCATGTGATAACACTGTGCCCCCTCCTAAAATATGGTGTGAGTTGGCACCAGAGAAGCTGCAATGATTTGGCAGCCTTGGTGAAGAGCTGTCAGACATGCCCTGCACCTGTCTGAAGCAGTGAGGCTTAGCTCAGCCCCAGCTCACTGGGGCAAAAATCCATCGGGATCTGTATAAATATGCAAGTCATTAACAAAATAAAGCTGGCATGTCTTTTAAGCCACCTCAGTTTGACTAAAGTATCTTAGACCTTAGATATGACATAGGCAAGGCAATGCTGCAGCTGCTCAAGCTTCAACCTTTCATGCTGTGAAGTTTTAAAAGGTCTGTGAAGCTGTCCTACTTTTAAAAGCTTGGCACAGTTTTTGCAAACTAACTGTAAATGGTTACAGAGCTTATCAGTATTGTCCTTCTGCTGGAGAAAAGCAATTTTGTTTACTGCTGAGTTTGCAGCAATGGTAAGATTGAAAAAATAAACTCTGTGTATAAATGTCTGGACTCAGAGGTTATTCCTTTTCTGGAGCCCTAGAACTGCTCCAACCATCCATATTTTCCAAAACTCTCACTTAGATGCAAAGAGGAGCTTTCACACTGCAAGAGGCAAGAGCCCTAGTGTGAATGGATGCCAGTTGTATTTCTCTGGAATAAAATGGGAGGTGGAATTAATGCTACTCATCTACCATCTAGTGGTGAGCTGCCATCATGACCCAGAAGAAATTAATCTGGTCCTTCTTCTTGGCTCCCAACAAACCAGTACAGTTTTTACATGAATGTGTGTACATTGGGTGGATAAAAGTCACTGCAGTTTTTAGTTTTAACACCACATTCTGTTATTATCTAACATGCAATTTAAGCTTTCTCTTTATATTATAACATATTTTAGGGTAATTGTGAGTGTCTTTTCATGCTTGCTTCAGTTGTCTAAAATACAGAGTGTGCACTGGTGGCAGCTCTGGGTTTGTGTAGTGGGCAGGCAGACAATATGGGATGGATCCCAGCAAAAGATGAAGGAAGTGGTGGCCAGGGAACAGGCCCCTTGGCTGTAAGCCCTCACTGCTGTGAGCACTGCCTGGAGCCCCTGTGCTTCATAAAAACAGCTATGGCCACTCACATGGCGTAACTGCATCCAGACAGACCTCTCTTCTGATGGAAAAAACAATTTTTGGAGGTGGTAGCTGTGGGTTGGAAGCAGGAGCTGTGTAGGACAGGGTCTGCTTTTATCTTACTATGCAAGGGATATAAAGTGTGTTGTTTCTTTTTTCCATGCCTGCTTCTCATTTCATACACAACCCTAAAGCTGTGGCACTCAGAGTGACTGCAAAACAGGTAGAGTGGTTATGGTTTCTTCCTGCCGTTTCTTTGGAGGATTTAATTTCCTGCTTTACAGCATGCTTCCCTTAACATGGAGCTAGCTTGGCACCAAAGATACTTATGCCAGGTTATTTTTTAATTGGAGTTTATTCAGCCTGTAGGCACTTTTATGAATGGCACATACTCACACAATGAGGTCACTGGGGTTTGAACTTTTGACTACAATTCATTTTTACTTTACACCTCCATGTTACAGAAATGTACCTGCCCTACAAGTTGTTCTGTGATGGCTGAGTGCTTAGTTTGCTCTCTGCAATCATTTGAGATGTAGTGTGCAGCCATGGACGTTACACGTTTTCAATTTTTTTTTCTGAACCTTGAATACACTGTGTTGATGGACAACTCTGCACTGTTTCCATGTTTCATGGATCTGCCTTTCTGTACATAGTTCATGTATAAGCCAGTATGTATTCCAGTACAGCCACTAAAGCTTGAAGACATTTTTCAGTACAAAGCTTAGAAAGTCCTAACTAGTCAGGCTCAAATAGGTTCTCTTTTCAAGACTGGCAGCTGTAGCTGGGAGCAAGTGTAGTTTATTCCCTTACTCATCTAGTAGGTTTGTCAGCAAGTGAAATCTGTGGAATTTGGACCATCTATATAAATGGAAACTAAATGTTTTTACTTCGTGTTTCCCCACCACTGCAAAGCTGATTTTGCAGTATTCATGCAAGGACATCTATTAGTTCATCAGAATTGATGTTCTAGGGGTTTGGTTTTTTTTCCTTACTTGACTGAGTCTTGAGATCCTGTCACTTTTGTTACTTTGTTGATTTCACCAAAATGCAAGATTTGGACTGGAGCAGGGGAGATTTCTTGGTTTTTGCTCCTAACAGAGGTTGCTTCCCAGGGAAAGAGCTAATTAAGTGCAGCCTGGATCTGTGCCTCAGCACTTCTGAAGCTACAGAGGTGTGAATCACCAAAGCTCACCTGTGACATCCCATGCTTTGCCACTGTCTGCTTCATGCTACTGTCATTTTATTCAATATGTTACCTTTAAATAGCATGAAGAGATGATTAAGTACAAGCTTGTACTTGTTTGGAGTGTTTCACACAGTTTGCATTTATGACGAAAGAGCCCCATGTCACTGGAATAATGAAAATTCAGTCTGCTTCAGGCTGGCATGTGTCAGCCACTGAGGCTGCATGAACAAAACACTGTTCTGAATTTGTTACAAAAAAAGTAAAAATCAAGTTATTTGACATTTCACCTAGTCTTTCACAAACTCTTAGAGTATTTGGTATTTAGGTTGCCTTGCTGGCATCTGGCTTCACAGTACACCAGACTTTTTATTACTTTAGTACCTTATCTGCATGGCCGTAAGTGAATGATAAATTACAGTGAAGAGGTAACTCTGCTGTAATTATGGTTGAGTCACAGTTTATTTGCAGACAATATTTTAAATGTTCTAAGACCTGTCTGTCAACTCATTTATGTTCATGCCATACAAATGTCGCTGGTCCCAACTAGTCCACACCATAAAGTTCCCAGTGCTCAGCTGTTGGCAGAGTTGAGCCGGTTTGTCCTGGACAGGTCTCTGGGCTTTGAATATTGAGCACACAGAGCTTAACTTGGTGGACAGCTTATAAAGATGAAAGGAAGAAGAGCTTGATGGGTGGGATACAGAGGACTCAGATATGTCCTCACTGTTTGTCCTCACTATTTCTAGCTTCAAAAAGTGTCCTTATAGTGAAGGACCAAAGGGTGGTAGCTGGTTGTGGTCACGTTCTATTCCTGCAAGGAGCAAGCAGCAGCCAGGATCTGAGGGTGACCATCTGTAGTACCTGCCTCAAGATCCTGAGTACTGTGGGGCTGGGCATGAGCGTACCTGGTGGGAGTTAGCTGCATCCAGCTTTGAGCTCTTGCTTTTGGATTTATTCACCTCTGGTTCATCCACGTGCAATTTAGAGTGTACTTTAATCAACCTAACATGTATAACTGTGTAAGTGTGATAAACTGTGAAGGATAATAAGGTGAAGTAGTGGGGGGAATTTCTTAAACTGGGTATTTTCCTAAGGGGCTTGTAATTTGGAGTGAGGGCTCACCACTCCAATGGCACACTGGTCTTGCTGACTATAGGGCCTGGGGACAGAGCAGCAGAACCCCATCACAGGCTCTCAACAGCATCTTACAGAAAGCTGAGGTTTCAGTTAGACCAAGCAACACTGGATTTACACTCAACTCTGAGCTGCTCTGCACAAGTCGGAATGCATTCACACAACGTCTCCACAGTCACTCAGTGGGTGACTTGCAGATCCATTTGCCCAGAGCTAGACTAGAAAGCACTACACATTGCTACAAACCTAAATTGCAGAATCCATTGCTGCAATAATGCAGCAGGGAGCCCTCATATGACAGGAGTATCTTCATATCATAGCAAAAACTCTTTCAACTCTCAGCAGCAGAGCTGCCATCTGTTTGGTGCAGGCTGTAATCATTTGTTGCTGCATCCGCTACTGGGAAGAAGAAAAACAAGGCAGTTGTGACAGTAATCTGAATTTTGGACCGGCTTGAATTTTAGACCAAGTAACTTTGCAGTTCTTAATAAAATTGGCCATTCCTGAAAACTGTAGGATAATGCAGGAGTGACTGTCATCTCTGCAGAAATATTTTGGATGGTGACAAGGAGAGCTCAGATGGACTTCACTGTAGTTAGCCTGGGGCAAGCTGCACCCTTTATTGTATTTGTGCACCTCTGCCTTTCCAGAGTGTCTCATATTTGAGTCTGCTGTAGCTGTCCAGTGGCACCTCAGTAATACCCAGGTGTTGTTCATCCTGGGGTCAGGAGTAATAAATAGTACCCCCAGAAAGTGGAACAGCACCTCTGGCCATGTGATTTAGTTTCGTACATCAAGTGCAGTCTGGAGTTCTTGGCACTGAAAATCCATCTCAGTGCTAGGCAAGATAGGCTGAGATATCCAAGGTGAGCAGAGGCAGCTGCAGAGTTTCCTCTGAGCCACCTGCATTTTCCCTTTCTGGCATCTGGAGGCTGCTGTGCTGCTTGTGGTAGCAGGATGCTGTGGCAGGCTAGGAGATCAGCCAAGTGCTGGGGGGAAGCGAGCACATCAGCTTGCCCCCACCCCATGCTCTAGGAAGTAATGGTTGGCAGAGGTGGAGTTGCCCAAGGCAGCTCCACCCCTTGCAGCCTGGGGTTTGACTGCTGCTGGGACTTGCTGAGGGCAGGGTGGGGCTTGGGCAGGGATGATGAGGCTTTGCTCTGGAAGG
Source organism: Aegithalos caudatus (assembly GCA_013389925.1). Classification (NCBI taxonomy): domain Eukaryota; kingdom Metazoa; phylum Chordata; class Aves; order Passeriformes; family Aegithalidae; genus Aegithalos; species Aegithalos caudatus. The sequence goes on along the minus strand of WEIU01012250.1, from coordinate 139,362 downwards.
GTGGAGAGAGTGAGGAACCAGAGGACCTTATTTTGGAGAGACTCTGAAGAGAGGCAGAGGCTTATGGCTTTTTATGTTTTGCTTTGTTAGTACAAAGTTCTACTTCCAACCCGTGGTTATCATCTGACTTTTGAGATTTGCCAGTGGGTATTACTAGGATAGCCTGAAAAAAGAAAAAAAGTTTCTCATTTTGCCAAATAAAGGGATTTTTAAAAAAAATTATTTAGACCAGTTACTTGTTCTGGGGTGTTCTGAGTCAATTCAGAAAACACTTAGGGATTTATTTAGGATTTATTAATATCTATACATCTAAAAGAAGCAGAGAATATGAATACCCCTTTACTACACACTGCATGCTTGCTGTTCCAGTTCAGATACTGAAGGAAAGAAGAGACAATATAAGAGCATCATCCAGCCATCCCCAAGTATCAAGTCACTAGAAAACTAGAGGAAAGTTTTCTGGTTTTAGCACATTTGCATTTTTATATGAGTGATAAGATTATTTCTGCAAAGGAAATACATTTCCCTGCAAACTCCTCCCCTCTACCATTCGGAAATATGTTAGCTGATTTGGTTTTTGGAAATGAATTAGAGGAGAGGACGAAGGAAATCCTTGAGGCTGAGGAACAGATTTGAGAATCATGAAATCCACTTGTCATTTCCAGTCCTGCCCTATGCTTCTACATGACTTAACTGCTTTGTATCTGTTCCTTATCTGTGAAACCTGGATATTAGCAAGGTGAACTTGCTAATCTTGGTGAGGCATATTGCTGAGAGGGAAAGCTTTATGCTTTATCGTTGATTGCGATAAGCAGGCTTTCAAGGATCAGGTTAAATGAAGCAAACCTGCATTAAAAGGCCTTAGAAAATAGATGGCTAAACTTTCTTTGTACCTATATAGCCTGATCTCTTAATGTGGTTTTATAGATGTATTTGCTAGTTAGAACACCACAATTGCTTTGGTGTCCACAGTTCCCAAGAGGGGAATGATACAATTTTCCCCCCAATTTTTAAAACTTCTAAAATGAATGTTTTACCACAGCAGTTTGTGTTGCTAATTGTGGTTGCTTTTGCTATGTCACAGGGCACAGTAATATAATTTTTCTTTACTAAAATGCATAGTATTTCGTGCATCTATTCTGTGAACTTATACTGGTGTAGTGCAGTGATACTCCTTCAGGGAGTCCCACTCAGGAGCAGCACTTTGCAAATTTTGAAACTGTGGCTGCACACAATTTTTTTTTTTTGGGGGGGGGGGAAGGAAAAGAAAAGGCAGGTTATCCTCCAAGCAAAACTTATGTTAAATGCTCGCCATGGTTGTATTACTTTGCTTCTGCTTTGCTTGTCTATATAGGTGTAATTTAAGCAGTTTTTGTTTTTTGGGTTTTTTTTTGTTTTTGTTTTTGTTTTTTTCTCTTTTTTTTTTTCCTTTTTTTTTTTTTTGGTTGTTTTATGGATTGTGTTTTGCTGTCTCACAGACCACTGGTTGAATTGCCCTTGGTATTCTAGGGATAGCTAATCAATGCATTTATGTGGGGTCTTCTCAAAGGTTAATTAAAAAGAAAATATGTTAGTGGCAGAGGCATGTAAAGAAAAAGAATATAGTGTAATTTGCATTTAATTAGAAAGGAATAGATGGACATTTTCTTGAATTGGACTGGTTTAGTAATTCTGGTTTGTTTGTGATTGAAGATGCAATTATTCAAAGTTTGCTTTCTTCTACAGTAAAAGCAGCTATTTCCTTGGTAGCTATTGCTGTGACATCACTGTTGGAAATAGTCAATAGGGGATCACTGGGCTCTCTTAGCACTTAATAATATTTTTATAAAATCTAGAAAGAAAGCAATAAATAAATTTTCTCTGGGAAACTTTATCTATACAGAGTTTCATAATCTCTGTGTCTGTTGCAACAGTTTGCAAA
>WEIU01012250.1:91733-137417 GCA_013389925.1 Aegithalos caudatus | reverse complement strand
AAAAAAAAAAAAAAAGTATATCATATCCATAAAACAAGCTTTTGACCTCATTTAGTATTGATGATAAATGAACTTCAACTAATGCTCTCCCAACTGCTATTTATTAACAAGAAGAAGTGCAGTGGTTATCTTTTATCATGTACCTGCGTGGAGACATGTCCAGACTTTTACTGTGTTAGGTCAAGGTGGTAAAATAATTTATAGCTACTAGGTCACAATCACTTTGCCCCTTTTATGTCGGTGGCTTGTATAAACTGAAAAGCCAATTCTAATATTACTGCTGAGTTCCTAAGATTTGGCAGTTAATGTCTTACACAGAAATAATAGCTGTTTAATATTCATCAGTGTTATATATTATATAGCTGTCACTGCTGGTGCAAGAAATTTTTACATTTTTATGTAGACCCCTAAATACATGCAGAAATGTATATTCTTGATAAAAATACAAAGATACCTACATGACCTAGCACAAGTTTTGTGATAGTTTCAAGCCTTGTCATTTACAGAAGATGACTGATTACCCATCAAAACGTTTCACTGAGAATATGTATAAAATGTGTTCTGAAACTTTTCAGCCTACTCAGATTTTCCTTGTAACTTATTCTCAGTCAGAATCATCATCTTTTAATTAATCATACCTTTTAATAAATTGCATTTGGAAATTAATATGCATTTTTATAAAGACATTATTAGATTTTGATTATCTATTTTCTCTAGGTTAGAAAAAGGCAGCAGTAATTAGCAAAATTACATTCAGCCAGGCAGCTCAAACACACAGAGGTAACAGAACAAGAAGTATCGCAACTTACAGTGTATCTAAGGAAAACAAACAACCAAATTCCACACAAAAAAAAAAAAAAAAAAAAAAAAAAAAAAAAAAAAAAAGGAGAAGTGGAGTCAGGATGCTCTTTTGCCTGGAGAAGAGGAAGGCTGGAGGTCTTTATCCAAGAGGCACCTACTTGTGGCTTCCCAGCCAATTACCAGGTAGGGAAAACCTTTAAGGAGAGGTGTGTTCCCTTATACCTTTGTACTTGTCTGTATGTGCATGTTATGAAACATTATTGCATTTGGAACATAAAGATAAAATTTTAAAAATCCAGATAGGTAACAGTAGGGGTTGAAATGCAGATTAGTGGTCAGGGAGCCTCAGCAATGTTCACAGTCATTAAGACCTTTATAAAGTGGGGACTTTAATTAGGGAGTTTATTGACTAAACACATTGACAAAAAAAATCACTTGGGCCTTGTTTTTCCTTTGCTATCATGGTGTCAGCCCTCAAAAGTGTCCCAACAGCAGGAAGCTGCCCAGCAGCAGGTTCTGTTGGGTCAGACTTCTAGTTTGGGCTTTCTCTGCAGCAGAGAATGGGGTCAGGTATAGAGGATGCAGGGTTATTCATGGCTGGTGTAACTGCACCAGCAAAAGTCCTACCATGCAATTTCAGGTACCGGCAATTTCTTTGCCACATCACTGATAAAAGTTGCATCCACATAAGCAACACTTTATCAGTCCTATATAAATCACATCTTGTGCTCCTTGAGCAGCACTTCCCCTGAAATCAGTTCTGAGTGCTGAATTTATCAAAGGTACACAGTGGTCTGAGTAATAGTTGGAGAGTTGGGCTCTAAAGACTAAGCTAAGATTTCACTGATTAAACACCTGATGCTGATGTTGCTTACTTTGGTTATTAATGAGTACAGAGAATGCCAATAGCAGTCATGTGCCATTAAATGGAGCAGGGTTGTACTAGTGCCAGATTGAGCTGAGTGAGATCATGATCAAGTCCTTGAAGTTGCTGTACCTGGATTGGGAAATCAGTCTGGTCCCAGGCTGGGCACAGGCTCTGCGGTGTAGTTGTTTACCTGGGAGCAGCCTGGGAGAGCTCCCACTGTGGCCTGTTGGGTGTGGTCAGGGGGTCCTGGTGAACACAGCATTAACAGCACACCTGAACTTGGCACCTGGAGTTGAGCCCAGCTAAAAATAGCTGTCAAGTGAAGTGAGGGGCAGCTGTCAAAGACCTGCACACAGCTGGAAAACACCTTGTGGTGAAGCTCTAGATTGCTGGAGCAGGAGGCGGGGACCAAGCAGGGTTGTCCACAGCACTGGGGAACATCTAAACCTACCTGCAATCCAGCTTGACACCTGGTGCCTGCCTGTAGTGCTGCCTGGCTGGTCACTCAGTAGGCTTGGCTGATGCTCTTGTTTAGGGGCTCAACTTGATTCCTGGAACACGAAAGACCTAGCACTGCTGGAGATGTTCTGACAGGGGTGATTCTGGGTGGCCCAGGCCTCCCATAGGTCCTGTGTCATACTTGCATGATGCATGGCACGTGGAGATATCTTAGATTACTTTGGACATTTGAAGTGGCCCTGGCTGCTTATGTTCAGGCAATGAAATTTCATCCTAGATTTCTCCTGGCTATGTTAACAGCTTTATTATCTAGTTAATGTACACACAGCTCCATTGCGGAATTGAAATTTAACTGCGGGAATCTGCAGCTAAGAGTGACATACTGGAAGGGAACAATAGCAAATGTGTCACCTGGATTGAAGTAAATGTTCATTTTAAATTGTTGTATTTGTAGGTACACTGCTGTCAGGAATAAGGAAAGCAGTTGAAATGCAATGATTTAATTAATTTGCTGTGGTAGGAATTTAGTTATCCAGAAAAAATATGAATTCATGTGCATGAGCACAAACAAGCAGAGCTGTTGGTGTTTGCAGTCTCAGAGGAAACCTAACTGAGGATACTAAAAGGCAAGATTATTAGTCTTGATTGCTAGTATTGGTGATCCTGTGCTGTTGCTAGACTAGCAGGTATGAATTTCAGAAAATTCAGTGTGGCTTAATCTTAGACCTTAACTTCCCAGAAATCTCAAAATGCCTTGAAATTTTTGACCAGCACTTAGAATGCATGAGCCAGGGCATGAGATTTTGATTTTCATCCTATATGAACTGCCATGTGTATCTCTACACATCTGTAGGTGTTCCCAGTACTAATTGTACAACATCAACCTGCTTTCACTTATAAAAGATTCATTAGGAGAAGGTAATTTGAGGTCAGCAGTGGTGCACCAGTATAAAGCCAGTCACAGGTGGAATCCAATTGTTTCCTCAGAATTTTTTCCTTGATGTCAAGAATCACACTTATGCTTAAGTGACTGCAATCACTGGAGCAGACTGGAGCCTATGAGTTGTGTACTGGATATTTTTATTCCTGCTAGTAAGTGGTCACTTGATCAGGTCCTGCTTGAGCAGGCCACTTAGAGAGGGATGTGAGGTTATCAGTCCGGTTTCCGCTGGGTTTTGCAGTGACAGGATTATGTTTTCTCTTTTAGTATTATTCAGTGCAGTTTATAGATCTAAGACTAAAAACACACATCCTTCAGCACTGTTTGTTGTACAGCAGAGATTAATCTGGCTGTCATTGGGATCACTACACTAGGTGGAGTCCTGCAGAACGAAAGCAGTCCTTTGCAAATGTTATTGCTCAAGATAAGGGTGTAAGCAGCAGATTATGAGATGATGTGTGACGTGTCCTTCCCTCAGTCTAAAAGTACAGGATCATGGTATGAACTTTGCCTGACTGGTTATGCAGAGAGTGTGCTCACATTTGTAGCTCTTATGGAGAAGACTTTGCGAACCAAAACCATAAAATGACTCTCATGAGCTCCTTTCTCAGTCACTGCATATGTGGAGACCCTTTACCTGTGTCTGATTCTGAGGTAAGAACCTTATTTAACCTGTGACTTTGCTGCTCAGACTTGGAGGGGCTGTGCCTAAGGGACAGCATTGCTGAAGCTGTGTTAATACACCAGCCAGGCAGTGACTTGCTGATTAATTAAATGCACTGTTAAAACTGGTCCTGACAAATCTGTAGAGATCCTGAAGTTCTTGCTTGAGTGACAGGTGTCATGCCAAAAAAAACAATTTTTTTAAAGTACTCTATTTAGGATAAATTTCATACTGTATAGTGAAATAATTGAATGTAGAGCAATGTGTGATGTTGATTTTTTTTTTTTCATACTTGCAGTAATCATGTTAAAATAGTGACTGTTTAGTAATTCTGCTTACTGGCTGAAGTGTTTTCATACCATGGAATTAATCTTAAGCTGTCTTTCAAACAAAAAGCAACATCTGCCCACTGTATCATGTGGCTTAGAAAAGATTAATTGGATTTGTAGTGGCCTAGCTGAAAATGACAGGTGGACAAGAAGGTGACAGAAGATAAATCCTCTGTCACAGACATCATTGTAAAAGGCTGCTTCTGGGCTGCATGTTTGCTTTGGTTATGCAATATTTGGAATGCCTTCATCTGGTCTGGAACAGATGAACAAAATATGGTTAGAAAGAGACAAAATGATGCTTTTCTCTTTTGGAATACTTACTAGCTTTCTTTCTTCTATTTTTATAAAGGATCTGGGAAAAGCCAAGAAACACCAAGAAATCAGAAATTTGAGGGAAAAGTGAACATAAATTTTTGTGTGCAGATTTTTCTTTCTGAAAAATTGGAAGGGTTTTGCTTGAAAAAATTACAACAGTTTTACTTCAAATGCATTGAAATCCTTAAAAATGTTCCCTCTACCAAGTACTTCAGCTGAGGTTATTTTATTTCTAAACTTGTAATACCACTGCAGTTGTGATTCTTGAAGGCACTAACCTCTGTGAGCCAGATGTGCTGTTAAGTAGGAACAATATGCTCATTTTCCAAGCTTCCTATCTAAACCTATCGTTTTTTCCTGTGTTTTTGCAATAATATATCTCCGATATAATCTGTATGGCTTTCACCTCCCAGAGCATATGGGAAGTGAGCTTCTCCCATCCAAACTGGATGAGCTCGCTCACCTAATTCACTCCTGGCTGCAGAATCTCTAGATCTGACCAAGTGGGATTGTGGGAGTGAGTGGTAGGAGGGGTGTGACTGCCCAGTTTGGTATCAGCTTCCAGTTACATGGATCTGCAAGTGGTCAAACTGCAACCTTACTGTTCACTTTCATCACTGAACAGAGGTGAAGCAGAGAAATATCATAGAATGGGTTGGCTTGGAAGGGACCTTAAAGATCCTCTAGTTCCAACCCACCAGCCATGGACAGGGACACCTTTCACTAGACCAGGTTGCCCAGAGCCCATCCAACCTGGCCTTGAACAATACCAGGGTTGAAGCATCCACAGCTTCTCTGGGGAACCTGTTCTTGTGCCTCACCACCCTCATGGTCAAGAATGTCTTCATAATATGTAATCTAAACCTTCTTTCAGTTTAAAATTGTTGCCCCTTGTCCTGTTGCTACAAGCCTTGGTAAAAAGTCCAAAAATACAGTTGCATTATTTTTACTGGTGTTACCTGTATTATCCAGCTTTTGCATAGAAACAAGTCCTGTGAGCACAGAGCGATCTTTCCAAGATACTATTCCATTAATTCAGTGTTTGAGATAGGACCTGTCTGTACTGCTGAGGTAATAGGTGAATTTTTTAGTGTTATTAGTCTTGTTTGCCAAAGAGGTGCTGATTGTTGGGTGTTTACCTTACTCACAAGCATCATGTCTCTGCTTTGCAAAGTTATCTCTTCCTGAATTGTCAGTTGCATTTGTTTTATTTATGGTAACTTCTTCTGTTTTAGACATGTTAAGTTGATCTGCCATATGACAAGCTCACAAATGATTAACTGTCAGAAAATTCTGTGGCTTATTTGACTTGTTCACATTTAAAAAGGTTGTTTCTGATGACCACTGGAAGAGGTCCACATCCCAGGATGAAGAAAAGGCAGACTCACAGAAGGTCACACCCAGGAAGTGGGGCTCTGGAAAAAGATCCCGGCCCAGACCTCTCTCAGACTATGGCCAAATGTCGATCCGAAGTTTCTCAATACCAGAAGATGCAGTTGCAGTGGAATCTCAGAAGACAGACTGCACAGATGGAGAAAATCAGCCAAGACTGGCATCTGTTGGGTCTGTGATCCAAAGCAATACTGTAGGCTACCACAGAGGGCGAAAAAGAAGACCCATCTCTGTCATAGGTGGGGTCAATTTCTATGGAGATGATCAAGTAGAAGAGAGAGAAAATCTGCTGACACAAGTAAGATAAACAGATGTGCTCTGCAAACTGCAAAAGACCCTTTCACTTCCTTGTCTCTTATCTTCAGCCTAGAAAATAGAATGGATGCTTCCTCCTCTTCCTTCCCTTTTGTCAAGCTGACATCGTGTACTTAGAATACTGCTTTCCTGGTCACTAATTACTTTGTCTTCTTGCTAAAAATACATTATGGAACAAACCTGATACTGACTTTGGCATAATCTTTTCTGTATTGTAAATTAATCTGATTTCTTTCTTGGCATGGTCTATAAGTGTGTTGGTCTATAAGTGCTAATTTGTGTGTAAGACAGATGTGTGTTTAGTCTCCTTATAGGGTGTTGGGCTTGAGAAACAGAGCAGTACAATCAGACACAATGATAACATATTATTTATTGATCATTTCATATTACCCAAAAGCAGGCCTGTTCAAAAACTGTGGCATTAAAAGTGGGGTTCAAAATCCTAGTTTTGGCATAGCAAAGATACTTAAAACTAATGAAGACACTGCTCGAGAAAATTGGTAATAAATTGACTCTTTCCGTGCTCCAGTGCTGCCATGAGAGCTTTGCTGAGGTTGAATTAGCACATTTCTGGATCACTGTGGTCAAGACCAAAACTATGGAGCATTCTTAAGAAGGGCACATTGTTAAACCAAATTATGGCCTTCCCCAGACTGCCATGGAGTAAAAGCACATCCATGTCTGTCTGGGGAAAGGATTTGGACTGAAGCCTTATAAGAAAATTGTAGTTGCCCAGAAATTAATAGCCTTTTTTGCTTACTCAGCCAGTTACTTGCATACAGTAATTGCCATCACTTCTATCACATCAATAGCTATTTGATAAAACAAATCAGACTTTTTGTGGTGAAGAATCCTGGTATACTGATAAGACACTTAGGAGATTAGGTTTAAAGATGAGGTTGTAGATGTATCATTTTCCGTACACCTTGAGGTTTTTGGCAGTCATAATTACAACTAAACTTTTAGCGGGAATGTGAAAAAAGAACTCATCAAGCAGGCATATATGTGCTAGAAGTATTTTATGTAGGGCTGTTAAAGACTGCTCTTCATACTGGTGATTTATTTTCTTTAAAGCTTTGAAAACCCATGGGAATATTTGAAAAGTACAAAGCTAATTCCTTCTCCACTGTACTTTGTTTTGGTCTGACAGCTTAGGTGTGAGAAAACATTTTCAAACAATACTGTCATTGGGTTTCGTAACAGAATGTCAAGAGATAGTTCATTAAAAAACCATCCCTGATGTTTCAGATTACTTGATAGAAGAACAGTAACAACTGAACAATAAGAGAAGATCTAAAGACCAGTTTCTCTGAAGTTCATGTGCTGAAGCCTGGCTTTTTAATGTTGAATGCTTGTGCGAGATCATTCAGCCTGGCTAATATGGAGTTGTTCAGGGACAGCATAAAATCAGATTCAATTTGCATATAAAACGGGTAGGTTTTCCAGTCATAATTTAACAAATGAATGATGCATCCAAAGAAAATGGCTTTGAGATAAAGTTGCAGTAAACTTAATATTACCTCTTTCTTACGAGACTCCTGGGAGCTCAAAACAGAGCGTCATTTTTACAATTATTATTGTCTTGTTTATTTTACTGACATCTAACTGATGAAAGCAGAAATCCACCACCTCTGTGGAAAAGCTGTTCCGGTGTTTTACCATTCTCATTAATCTAAATTGACTGACCTTCAGTTGACAGCTGTTCCCCCTTGTCCTATCATTACATGCCATTGTAAAATGTCCCTCTCCAGCTTTCTTGTAGGCACCCTTGGGCACTGAAAGGTCATAATGAGGTCTCCCTGGAGCCTTCTCTTCTCCAGGCTGAACAACCCCAGCTCTCTAAGCCCAGTCTTCATAGGAGAGGTGCTCCTGCCTTCTGATTGTCTTCAAAAAAGCGTATTACAAGATGAAAATTACAGAGCATGTCTGACCACAACAGAAGGCTAAGGAGTTTCTAATGTAACAAAGAACTTTAATGTAATAAAACTTGTTCTGTGATGCTGGTGGACATGGTATGCAGTGTTTAAGCAATGTCACTTCAACATAGGGGATTTTACTGCCTATGTAATTAGCTGGACTATCTGGAGAAACCTTACTTCATACCTGAGCTTTGCTCAGTTGCACTTGCCAGTGGCTTTACTAATACTGGATTTTCCTGTTTCCTCGGTAGCCTGTGGCACGGCCACCCGTTCCAGCGCACAAGGTGCCCCCGTACAAGGCTGTTTCAGCCCGGTTCCGGCCGCTCACCTTCTCACAGAGTACCCCCATCGGCCTGGACCGGGTGGGACGGAGGCGGCAGATGAGAACATCTAATGGTAAGATGAGTGGTTTTAACTTTGTAGATCAGAAAGCCACACCCCAGGCTAAGCAAGAATTAGAATATAGTATGGCAGACAAAAGGGTGCCAACCAAGTCAAAGTTACAAAGTAATACCCAGCTACATTGCTTTTTTTTTTTTAGTTTCTTGCTAGTAGATGCTGTTCTCATGTAAAATGTTTTCTTCGTGTCTACTCTTTGACATTGCTATGGTTTATTGTTCTGTACCACTTACCTGCATAATCCACTCTCTTATTCATATACTTGCCTGAAGTCAATAGATTATGAAGGAAGCATGTTCTGGTATGCTTGAGTTTGTACCTGAACCCTAGCCACATCACACATGTATTTTTAATTTTCTGTTTGCCATTCATTCAGCTTTACTTAATAAGCCTTAAGTAATTAAGTGGCTTGCTGGTGAGTATAGCCCAACCAGAACTCTGGTAGATGAGGGGACAGGTTCTTGGTAAAAAGCTGCCTTTTTGGAAGCACTGTGCTTTAACAGGCTCGCTGATGTGTCCTGTGTAATTTTGCTGTAATTGTTTACTCTTAGCATGCAGTACTATCTGAAGTTAATAGAAGTAGTCTATTAACTAGTCTAGTGGCAGTGGAACATTTCTTCACAGGTGGGACCAGAAAAACCTGGGTTAATACCATTTGTTTCTCTTCAGATATTGGCAAGAGGTGGAAATAAAAGCAAAATTCTCACTTAGTATCTTTCACTGTTAATAGTGAACAAAACACTGTTGCGAACCTTCCCCCTGAACCTTCTGGATCAAGGCTTCCCATGACTGAAGTAGGAAACTTAACAAATAGCAATTTCAATGTTTATTAAAATTACATGTGTGTAATTTTACAAATAATTTTACAAGTCAGTAACTTGGCTTGTATGGTTCTTAGCTAAGTTTTAGCTGCAATGCTGTCCAAATTCTGCCAAAAATGCTTTAACTACGAATTTGTTTATGTAAGAACATGTTAAAACTGAATTCTCCTGTTTTGACTGTAACACGACAGTTTTTTCCAGGAGGTGCTCTTCAAGAAGCAGACTCGAGAATTTCTAACTGTGGTAATAAGAGGGACTTATCTGCTGAGATGAGCTCAGTTGGTTGGAGTGTGGTGTTGATAATGCCTAGGCTGTGGGTTTGATCCCCATATGGGCCATTCACTTAAGGGTTGGACTTGATCTTAGTGGGTCCCTTGCAACTAAGAATATTCTGTGATTCTGAGATACATTATTGTGCTGGTTTAGACAGCTGGTTTAGGGAACTAAACTCCAGAAAAGCCACTCCGTTCCCCCCTGCTGCTTCCAGTAATAGAGGGCCAATAAGGAGAAATTACGAGATGACAATTTACTAAAATCACAATGACAACAGCAGTGTTACTAGCAAAAAGTATACAAAAAGCAGGTGCCCACAAAAATGGGAATTTACCACTGTGAAAAAAAAACCCCAGCACTTCCTGAAGACAGTGCCTGGTGTAGTCTCCACAAAAGGCAATATAATTCTGTTCCTGTGTCTGGGTATTTGGGACACAAAGGCAATATGTCAAGGAGAGTTTCCACTGCTTAATGTTCTCCCCCACCCCAGTAGGAAAACAACGAAGGAGTAGGACAAGCAAAGCCCTTGGAAGCCTTGGAAGCCCAAGGAAGCTCAATCATCACGCTGTGCCACACCACCGCCTCAGACCGCTCCGCTTTGCTGGTTCCATTCTGCACAGCTGCCTCTGGCACCGCTGCTGCTCCGGTTGGGCTCTTCTGGAGCTTGGGCTCTGTGTAGCTCAGCTGGGTTGGGCTCTGTGCTGCTGCCTCTCTTGCTTTTTGTTCCTTGGAGCGGCGTCTCAGACTCATCGTCGCTGTTCTTCAGCACCGTGTCTTAAAGCTGTGACCTGCGGGAATGACAGTGGTGGAAGGGAGCTGGGTCCACTTGGCTGATCCCAGTACCTTCTCCCTGGAGAGATCCAGCAAGATGGTAAACTTGGGTTTCCAGTGCCTGGCTGTTCCTGCCAAAACCAGGCCCCCAGTGATGATGTGGGTGGTATAGAATAAACAGCACTACATGCTCCACCTCCTCTTCTCTCTAACCAGAGCAATTATATACACTCCATTTGTATTTTCCTTTTAATTTATATTGTAGTAAAATATTAGGAACTACTTTAAAACCTGTGTCTGGAGTGTGTTCTGCTGTACACTTCTTAGTCGACCTAATGATTCAGGTCAGGCACTGAGGTACAAATGCTGCGACTTTTGCTGAGATTATGTGGTGTTTACGTCCCAGATTCCAGAAGGACCACTTACAGAGTAACAAGTCTGCCATAATGTAGGCTATGAAAGAAAGTGGCTATTTTATTATCACAGAGTAGGAATTAATTTTTCTATTTTCAGTGATCCTTTCCAATTCACGTTTGGAAACCACATGAAATAGTATTAGTTACCTAGACAACTGCCTGAGGGCAATATCTCTCCAGGTATTTAGGATTAGAATAACTGGTCTCCTAAATGTAAGCATCAGGATGACAAATACACAAACTAAGATTTCTGCCACTTTTCAGGACAATGAAGCCAAAGTAGGGTTGATTGTGTTAGATGTGTCTTTTATGAGACCTTACAATAAACACAGAGTGGAGCAGGAAAAGTTTCTGAAATCAAAGCTCTGAAGGCAAGTGCAGAATATCATGGACTTCACAGTTTGAAAGCAGTTGCAAAGATCTGTTAAGTAGCTCCAGAAGAAAATATTAAAGTAACTAGTGTCACACATTCTGATCTCTTTTCTTTTTTCTCTTAAATCACAAGGCACTTCCTTGTCTTTGAACATGTGAGAGTTTTTTGTTTGCTCATGCACAGTGAAATTTGATAGTACAAAAGCCCTTTATTATAGAAAGTAATTCTAAACCCAAGCACTGAAAACCAATGGTATCTTATTTTAGTTACTTGCTAAAGCTTAATACATTACATGTTTTCTTCTTATACAAATGGCAGATAGAAGTGGAAATGTAAAATTTTGGAAAAGCAGATGTTGACAGTGAATCATCATCTGTAGGAAACAGAGTAAGAAACAAACAATACAAGGGAAACTGCTCTTGCGACTTACATTGCTACTCTTGCACTTTACAAGTTGTAAATTATATTAAACAGGCTGCCTATTTGTCACTGCAGAGCAATTTTTATAAGTATCTTAAAAACTAACCCATCTTTTTTTGCATATTTTTGTGTGGGACTAGAATTTGGCCTGTGTGGAGCAGAGCTCGGGAATGACTCGAGGGAGTGGTTGGTTTTCTTAAAATGTTCAGTATCTGCATGAATGATGTGGGAAGGAAGGTATAAGATGAAATGGTAATTCTTGCTGGTGTGCTGAATTATTCATGGTAGTAAAAGTGAGACATGAGGCTCTGCACTCGCATCAGGTGTTGGTAAAGCCAAGGTAATGCACGTGGAGGAGGAAAAGAGCCTGATGTGCTTGCAGAAGGATGGACTTTGAACTGGATATTGCCATTCAGGAAGAGGTCTAGCGATCTTAACAGACATTTAAAGAGTCAGTTCAGTGCATAGTAACAGTCAAAACAGTAAATAAAAGGGCAGGAGTTTGTAAGAAATGAATAGAGAACAAAACAGAAGGCCTAATTGTGCCACTGGTGTGTGGGGGCCATCTCTGTTTCTTTCCATCCCAAAAGACATTTTTTACAGAGGACGATGCAGAGAAAAGCAGAAGGACAAGAAAATCGACTCTGTGTGTGTCTCTGGGAGGAGTGATTAATGTGGCTCGGGCTCTGCAGCATGGAAAAAAGGACAATAGGAGAATAAAAGTCTGTTTGGCATAGGAAAAATGAACAGATAATAGTTATTGTTTCCAATAATTTCAGAACTAAAGGGCACCAAATGAAAGCACAAGAGAGTGAGTTCAAAATAAAATATAATTTTCACGGTCTGTAAAGTTAAGCTATAAAACTAATTGCTACGCATTATATTTCACATCCCAACAGTTTAAAAAATTCAGAAAGGGGTTTGAAAAATCTAGTTCATTAAACACAAAGATATAAATTTCTGCCCCAGGAGGGATTTGACTGATCTGCAGATATCTGGAATTTAAACAAGTACTTCAAAAAATGCCATCATATGCCTCATCTATTTTTATGTTCCTCTTTGGGCATCTGCTACTGGCTGCTGTCAGAGAAATGGTTGGGGGTGACCTGTGGTCTGCCCCAGGATGGAGGGTTCTGTGATACCAGAGTGTTTCTAAAACTGAATTTTCTTGAGGTGGATAAACTAGCTTTTAGTATTTTAGTAAGTGCTACCCACAGCCTTTTCAGAGTGCCCTATGCAGTGGCTAAGCCAGCTCAGCATGCATTTGGGCAAGGTCACTGTGGACTGCCACTACAAAGGACAGCCTGTGCCTCCTCCTGTCCCTGGCAGACCTACAAGGAAATGAAGCCACCACCACCTCCCCCAAATGAGTACTTTTGTGGTGGTTCAGTTTGCCAGATGTGCCCATGCAAAGGAGGGAGAGCAGAGCCCCCTCCATCCGAGCAATGTCCCAGGGTGGCATTAGGTGAGTCATTGGGCAAAAGCAGACAGTCTGTTCCTTCCTGCAAAAATCAGACCGAAAGAATTTTGCATTGTTTTTCAGAGGTTGTTTTTAAAGGGTCTTGTAGAAGAGCTACATGGGGTTTGATCTGGTTTTCCTTTGGCAGTTGAACTGTTTTTCCCTGATGGGCAGGGGTTTGACATGGCAAAGAGCTTGTGCTCTGGCTGATTAAAAGTGTGAAATTTTCTCTTGTAAATCCCAGCATCATCAGCGCTTCAGTGTCATCAGTGTCACTTCTGTTTGCCAGATTGCTTTTTATAATGGTTTATGCCAAGAAAAATGCTGTGTATGAAGATCTTATGTAGTAGCTTGTTTTTTTTGTGCTATCCAACTAGAGTCCTTGCATCAAGAAATAATAGGGAAGTTTTAGAGATTCTGAAGATGATTTCTGTCAGTCTCCCGTGCAGCACAGCACAAATAGAATTTTTGCAGGAAGATGGCATTAATATTGCAGGGCGATGTTTGGACTTTCCTTCTCTATCTGAGGCAGTCCTGGGGAAAACCATGTGATTTTAGTGGGTGTTGAGAAGTTGCTGTGTGCAGAAATGCCTCCAGGGTTTTGTGAACACATCCCTGGAGGAGGCAGCCCCCAGTTACAGGGCAGGCTCAGCTGAGCAACAGTTTTCAGGTAAAGAAGAAGCCAGTAAGTTTTTGGGGAGTTCCACATTAGGCGTAGCACTGTGTACAGACACAGTTTGCAGCATACTTTGCAACTCTCCTGGTGGGAGCAGCTCCTGCCTTTGCTTCCTGTGCATGGACTGATCCAGCTTCACTGCGGGAGGACACGAATGCAAGAGTGAATCTTGGCCCGTGGTGAATGAGTGAGGTTGTGTTCTGGCTGGGTCAGACCCAGAGAAAGATGCATGGTTTGAGTGCTTTCCTGCTTCATTCCCTGTTTCATAGAGCAGCTGGATTAAGTTTGTAGTTTCAGTGAGAAAATGTCTCCCTCCTCCTCTGTTTTCTTGGGAGCAGTCTGCTGCAGCCTTAACACTTGTGCTGCTGTGCCCTAAAAATGATACAGCGTTTGCCTGTGAAGCCAGAGAAAATGTGCAAAAAATACCTTAGTTGTTTACTTCTACTGGAATTTTAACTGGTATAGTAGGACAAAGATAGACTGATACTCTGAACAGTGTTGTAATACAAGGAACTCCCAACTCCCATCCAGATAGTCTCTCCCTCTGGATTGCAGTCATTTGAATATAGATTGAAATCGCATTTAGCTGCTTTAATGAAAAACAAATGCACTCCCTGGCTTGCTCTGTTCACAATGTTCAGGCTCTTTGGGAGCAGCGCAGCCGGGGCCAGGCAGCCAGGTTTTTGTTTCTTTTCTGGAACTTCCTCCCTAAGGGCACCCCATGATGTCAGAGAGCCGGGAGCAGCCAGGCTGAGCGGCTGAGTGCGCCGCTGGCAGTTCCCAGCCAGGCTTGGCCTCGGAGGCACCGCCTGGAGCTGAAGGCAGCCGGCAGCCTGTTCTTCCGAGCTGGGGGGTAGCTTAGAGCCTCTTGTGATCCTCCAGCAGCCCTGCCAGGACTGAGCATCATCACCTGTTACAGATCTGACGGCAGCATGGTAGCCAGGGGGGCAATGGCACATTTTTGGAGTCTGGAGAGCCTTCAGATGGGTACGTGTGAGTAGAATACGCTCGCTCTTGCTTTTTTCATGGTGTGTTTTGATTGAACTGGTAAACAGTGGCAGTCAGGGGGCCTGACTCTGATGACACTTACTCTGTGTCATCCATGGGAACCTGCAGTGCTGGTGAAAAGCTGCTGGGAGATCTGCATCAATCCCAAGCTGTCTTTTAAGTTTTTTGCATCCTGTTGGTGCAACCAGGAAAGCACACCCCTCCCTCTGGTATTTCTGTCTGTATACAATAGAGGAAAAGATGCAGAATGCAAGATTTCACTTGATTCTACCCTACAAAGTCAATGTAAGCTTGTTGATTTGGTATGGAGTAACAAACAGCTTTCTGTCCCAAAACTGTAATTATTTTTGTCTGGACAATTAGTTATTTTGCTGTGCCATTATTACTGGAACAACCCCACAGGCAGTACGGATAGTACAGTGGAAACGTATAAGGGATCACTGGAATGAATTTTTTGGATGTTGCTTTATAAGATAAAAATTGATTTACTGGAATATTTATTGGCAGATTTTTTTTTAATGAAGCACTTTCAGTAAGTTTCTCAAGATTTATTTTAAAAGTTTATCAGTGCTAAGATTAATGAGTTTGTAGGAAAAAAAAAAGTTGATTTTTTTTAAATAGGGGTTCTGCATCTGTTCTGCCTAGGCAGATTATACTGTTAATGTGAATGTATATTTAAAATGCTAGAGAGTAGAAGAGAATGGGTAAATAGCCATGTCCTGTTGTATCAAGACTATGACATATTTTTCTATTTTTAATGGAAAGAAAAATCTTGTGAGTTTTTTAGTGAGTCTGTATGGTGATCTGCTTTGATCTCTGTGGCAAATGAATGCTCAGGTGAGCGAAGATGCTGGCGATGGTATGTGTGCCCTGAGGAGGGGGGTTGCAGTATTTTGCCCTGTAAGGTAAATAGCAGATGGCAGCAGAGTGCCTGGTGGTAGTAGGTGCATGGAGTAAGGCCAGGAGTTGTCTCTTCGTGACTCTCACCCATCCAGAGCCCAAAGCCCAGCAGACAGGCAGTGCCCAGGTCTGAAGCAGGGTAGAGAAGAGGCAGTGTCAGGATCCTGCTGCTTGTTGGAGTTGGCAGGTTCCATAATTCTGCTTAAATGTCCCTTCCCAGGCACTCAGGAGTGAGAGCTGCTGTTGACTATGTGACAACTTACCTGGGACACACTAACTTTTAGCAAAGAAGTTCAGTGCTAGCAACCTATTCTGAATTTGACTTTTTACTTTCTAATGCCTTTTTGAGCATTGTATCATCTTCAGACTCTCTAGTTCACAGCTTGGGCTTGCCATAAGAATAAATCTTTAGGAATAAGTTAACAAGGACCAGAGTGTGCACTCAAACACGGGGCCACTGGTCATGAATGCTTCTTGATCCCCAGTGGTTTCAAAGGCAAACCCACTTGGACAGAGTTCAGCACTGAGCAGTGTGGGTGTCAGTCAGTCAGTCAGACTTGTTCCTGAGATCAGCCCCCAGTTCCCTTCCTCTGCCAGTGTGGAGGTGATTGCCAAAAAGATCTGTCACCCAGTGGTGTACCCCAAATGGGCTTCACAGTTTTATACAGTAACAGTGTTTCTCCTGGCTTATGTGGCTGTGTGATAAGATGAAGCCCATTTTAGTCCTGACCTCTCTTCCTATACAAAACTGCCTCTTTGGTCAGAGAATGTACCATTGTCAAACCAAGAAATCATGATTTGTGACAATTAGAACAGCTTTTTTATAAGGCCATTCCACTGTGCCCAGTGTGGACTCCCTGTCCCTTGAGCCTTGCTGCTGCCAGAGCCTCCCCAGTGCATGGGAGAGGTGGCAGCAGCCTGTGCAGAGCTGGGGCTGCATGCTGGCTGCCCACGGGTGGGTGGGCACGGAACCATTGGGTCCTTATGTCCCTGCAGGGGATGTGACAGTGCCCTCACTGACTGCTGGGGGCTGCTGAGGCTCTCTCATCTGCTGCCTGGGAAATGGCATCAGGTCCTTCCCTCTGATACAGGTCATTTAAGGTTTCCTCTGGTAAAAAATAAGTAAGGAATTGTTGTAGTTCCGTTTTTTTTGCTGACAAAAGTTTCTCAGTTTTATCAGCTAAAGAAGAGTAAAACATTTAATGACGGAAAGCTCTCGTTTTCCTGAGAGCTCTGCTGCCCTCTGCTTCTGCTGTTATTGTTTTATTTGTGACAACAAAGACAATTTCTCAGCAATTCCTCTTGTATTGTCTTTCTTTGAATCATAAAAATGATGAAGCAAACAGCTGTTGCACTTTTGTTTTAGTTGCTGCAGATGGTGGGACTGAATCTTCAGCCTTAGTGGATGATAATGGCAGTGAGGAAGATTACAGCTACGAGGAGCTCTGCCAAGCTGCTCCGAGGTACCTGCAGCCTGGAGGGGAACAGCTAGCAATTAATGAGGTAATGTCCAGGACTTTGCCTTGATGGAATGATGGGCCAGGGAGGGCAGGGACAGGGATGGGGGATGCAGAGGGATGTTTTCCACGGTCTGAGATTTCATAGTCATAAAAAATTCAATGGTAGTAGCTAGTTGCTTTGGGAGGCATTTTTGTTTGCTCAGTGGTAAATACCTTTTTGTGTGTGAAACTTTGTTTTATACACTCTTTTACTAGCATTGTTGTGGTTATTTCAGTTTTTCAGCAAACTCTGATTCCTTCTATAAGCTCTCCTAGTGTTTCCTCCACTATAGGAAGGGTGTGGGGGAAAGGGGACAGTTTAACTGGGTTTAATTTTCCCTCTGGGTTTTAAACCATCACACACTGTAACTGTTAGCCTATGTTACTGCTCTGGAGCAGGATTCTTATTGTTTTCACTAATGAGTATATGCAAAGACTTCTGAAAATCTGAAATTTTTGTTTTATTCTTTAACAGGAGTAACAGTAAGCAATCTAGTGAGCTATGTTGATCTCTTTGAAGTTTATAAACACTTCATAGTTTATCTTCTGTCCTTCACAATGTCATTTTCTTCCTATCTTAGCTGATAAGCGATGGCACCGTTGTCTATGCAGAGGCTCTCTGGGACCATGTCACTATGGATGATCAAGAGCTGGGCTTCAAAGCTGGAGATGTCATTAGAGTTCTGGAAGCTTCCAACAAAGACTGGTGGTGGGGAAGAAATGAGGACAAGGAAGCCTGGTTTCCAGCTAGCTTTGTCAGGGTGAGTAACTCTTTTGCTTCTTGCTTTTGCACCATTGCAAGATTCCTAGCAGAGAGCAACAGCTGTCGTGGCATTACATTTCATACCTGATCCTCAACATGTTTATAGCTGAACATCATGGTGTAAGGATGTTACTCCCTAAGGAGTTCACAAGGAAAAAAAAATAGAGAATCACACCCTAAGATCTCTTAGCTCCTCTGACAACTTTTACTTTGTCTTCTTTGATTGGTCCCTTTGTAACCAAAGGAATTTCTCAAGCAGAGATTACAAGAGCAGAAAGATCAACCAGAACGTCATCAGTGTATACAGAAAGGACACAACAGTTCTTGTAAGGGTTGGGGAGAGCTATGCTACAGGGATTTCTTCGTAAAATAGGGCTTAATTTATTATCAATGACATTGTGTAGAAATCTGGTTCACAGTCTGAACTCCGCAGACAGAACTCACCCAGATTAATGACAGTATGACTCTCAGATGGTAAAAATTGAAGTATGTTCTAGAAAATTATTTGAACTACATTTTGAGACCCTGTAGTGAAACTTGGGCCACATTGCATGAAGTAGTACATACACAAAGTGCAGCAGGTGGTTCCTCCCTTTCCCCTTCCTACATCTGTAGACAACATGGGCAATCAGACAGAAGTCAAAAAAGGAGGTGCTGCTATCTACATCAGGGAAACTATTTAAAAGTGGCTGAGTGTCTTCTTCTGTAATTTCTACCCTTATGATAACTTGGTCAAACACATTAACTATCAGTAAGGGTCAGAAATAAGCTTAACTCTGAAAAGTACATGCACAGTACAACATGATCTCTCTCAAATACTGTGAGTAGAAAGGCATGTATTTAACCAGACAGAAATTTCAACACTTTATTTGAATATGCAGTGAGTACAGTGAGATAAATCCCGTTGTGAAGCCCCCTCAGTACGATAAGAATGAGAACATGTCTGTGTCCACTCTTCTCTTTGGTACAAGAAGTTTGTAACTGTTTTACCACATTTTGTAAAATTTCTGCTTCACTCTAATTGCTTTGTTTTTTCTGGCTGCAGCTGCGAGTTAATCAGGAAGAAGTGCCAGAAAATTGTTGTAATATCCAGGATGAAGAACAAGATTCAGATATTAGCAAGCATCGCCAGAAAATAGCTGAAAACAGGGATCAGATGAGAACCAATGTTATACAGGAAATTATGAAAACAGAACGAGTCTATATCAAGCATCTCAAGGACATCTGTGAGGTACATGCTTTAACCTGAGGATGTTCTGCTGACCTAATGAGAACAAATCATTCCATATAAGTTGAGAACCACATTGGTTTCTCGTATCAAAATATTCCCAGTTGCGGTTCTGAAGCTGTCAGTCAGATTCTTCCTTTCCTCTTACGGCTTTCCTCTCTGATGACTGCCATGAGCCATTGCTTCCTTTCTTTTAAAAATACTTCCATTTTTGACAGTGAAAAAGTGCCTCTCTGACTGCTATTTCCATAATAAGTGAGAGAATGAAGTCCAGTTTATTTAGAGCTTTTTGCCGCTGTATAGAAAACTTTGAGTAATGGCAGTAAAATAATTTACAGTTCAGCGACAAACCTTCTTGGAAGTAACTTGGAAAGAGTAATTGCTAAGTGGATTTTTCCCTGTTTTCTCAAGTGAGGAGATTTTTACTGGATCCTTAGGAGTTATGAAGAAATCTAAGTGTGTTTTAGATCTGCCTTGCTTGTTTGAACCATAAAACAGAGGTGGTTTTCTGCTTTATTCTCAATATTTGTTGGAGGCTCACACTTGGGCAAGAAGCTTAATACTTTTCACTGAAGTTTGCCTCTTTTGACATGAGTTGTGATGCATTTGACCTGTATTTGACTTGTCTTTGTGGTTTGCATCTGGAATGGTTCTAAGCAACCTACAAAAAGTTCCCTGTAGCCTTAATGTGCTAGGTCTGTCCTTGTATTTGTCACGCTGTCATCCCTTAGTCCACCACTTCCCATTAGATTATTTCATTCACAGCAAAGCAGACAAGACAGCAGTAGGTTTTGATTTTTTTTTTTTTTTTTTTTTTTTTTTTTTTTTTTTTTTTTTTTTTTTTTTTTTTTTTTTTAGATCAGGCCTTTTTTATGCATCTTGAGAGAAAAAAGGGAGAGAAAGGACAAAAATTGCCTACTAAGAGGATAATTTAAAAACATTAAATGAAAATTTTGTCATTTATATTCATTGTTTACTTAAGCTGGTAAGATTGATTGTGTGCATGAAAGATCAGGGAAGAATTTGTATGCTCTGCTATGCTGCTCCCATGGTTAGCTGAGTCCTAGGACATGACTCTCATGTTTTACTGACCTGTTAAGACTTAGGCATATATTAATTAATTTTCTCTAATATGTATATCCTATACCTGTTTTTTAATATCTGACAAGCCTCTGAGTTTAGTACAAGAGAGCAAGCACACATTTTCCAAGAAGAGAAGCAATGGGCCATGCTCAGCATGTGGGGTAAAGATAGTTTGCTGTCCTCAGAGTGAATCTGTAGGGTGGTACAAGTAGGACATAAGGCTGAAAATACACTCAAGTAGGACTAAGCCAAGAAAGCTACACAGATAGTAACCCAAATTTGCAAGCTCAGCCCTAGAATGAATCACTCAGGCTAGTTGTAACCACGATCATGAAGCTGGAGTATACCCATAAAACATGTTTTACATTCAAGAAGTGTCTGCAGTCCACATTACGGGAGCCACACAGGAATTAACTTTCCTTGTTGGTGCAGTAGGAAATGTGGTAGCTGGCTTGCAGCATAGCCACTGCTCAGCTCTCAGAGCAGATGGCTGTGGAGACAGCAATATTCCTAACAGTGCCAGCAATAGCCAGTGTTGCTTCCTGGTAAACCTCACCAGAACAACTGCAAGGCAATTTCAGCTGTCTGCTCCCAAAGCTGTTTGCAGGAGGCTGCCGGACAGCAGCCAAGTGGGGAGCCTGGCAGATAGCCCCTGTCACATCAGGTAACCTTTGCACACCCTGAGCCCTGCTGCCAAAACTGCTGGGAGACTGCGAGCACAGCAGCTCTTCCTGGAGGTTCAGTCTCTGCACTGGATTTGTAACAGGGAGATGCGAGTGGGCTTTGCACTCAGGAGGTTCCCTGCTTCATTTGGGGTACCCCAAGGTGGGCTGGACCCCAAGAATCCATTTGTGAACATCTCAGGTGCAAATCTGAACTTTGCTTCTGTGTGTGTGTTTGGCTGGGAAACCACTCCCTTGCCTAGTGACCACAGGGGTCTTTCCAGCTCAGATGATTTTGTTCAGGTAGGACCTGTCTGACATCCTCAGACTAAGGAATGTTTTTTATTTCATTGCAGGGTTACATTCGGCAGTGTCGCAAACATACAGGAATGTTCACCACAGCTCAGTTAAGCACCATTTTTGGAAATATTGAAGATATTTACAAGTTCCAAAGGAAGTTTCTGAAGGATCTTGAGAAACAGTACAACAAAGAGGAACCTCATCTAAGTGAAATAGGGTCGTGTTTTCTTCAACATGTAGGTTGAAAAAGTTGATTTTATTTATTAAATTAACGAAATACAATGATAAAAAGCCAAGTTTTACCATATTAGGGGGTGATTTTGCTAGCAAGTGTTTCTTAAATACTAAACTGGCAGCATTTCAGAGTGCAAAGTGACTTGCAATTAATTAAATATTTGTTTTAGATTTCTCCTCATCTTTAGCAATCACGTAATTTTGTAAACAGTTTTAAGGTTTCTTGTCAAAGCTGATCACAGATGAGCTGGATTATTTGCAGTGATCTCATATTCAGTATGCAAAAACTTCATAAAACAGTAAGGAAGGTAGGTAGTAGGAAGATAGGCTGTGAGTTCTTGATAGAGACTTGCTAAGCCTATAGCTGTCTTCCCTAAAGAAAAAATACTTCTTAAAGTGCTTTGATTATCCTGACTCAGCAAGAGACCTTTATTTCTGTGTTCTGACAAAGAAGGGTACATAGTTTTGACAGCTACAAAGCAGATTTCTGCATACTTTCAAGGCTGATCAGCATGGAGGCAATATAGAAAATGGATTATTTAATCTAATTATATATAATAGATATTACAGAAATAGCTTTTTCTCCTTTATAGACAAATACTTTAGTAAAATTATAACTTTTTTTTTTTTATATAGCAAGAAGGTTTTGCTATTTATTCAGAGTATTGTAACAATCATCCCAGTGCCTGCACTGAACTCTCCAAACTGATGAAGCAGGGCAAATACCGCCACTTCTTTGAGGCCTGTCGCTTGCTTCAGCAGATGATTGACATTGCCATTGATGGTTTTCTTCTCACGCCTGTTCAGAAAATCTGCAAATATCCTCTGCAGCTTGCAGAATTGCTCAAATACACCACTCAGGAGCACAGGTGAGAGACCTAAAATAACAAATTCTATAATAGCAGTAACACCTAATTACTCAAGTTTTCTGGGTGACACAGCATTGAAGCATTTGAGATCAGGAACAAAACTGCCATGGACCACCATAAACAGGGCATCTTGGAATTACCACAGTCACAAAAACAGTGTCTGAAGGTGCAGCACAAGGGACTGAGAGGATGCAAGACACAACGAGGAATAAGTCAAAGAGGGAGAAGGAAAATAAGATGGTGTTCAAATAGGATGCAGGGAGGTATGTGTAATTCAGAGTGAAAAAAAGCCAGTGTGTCAAAAGAAATCAAGGAGAAGGAAATCCAAAGAAGAGGGAAAGACTCATGAAAGTTGTGGAGATAAGAGAAAGTAAAGAGGGTATGCCTTAGAAAAGAAATGCAACCTGAGCCAGTTTGGAGGTAATTTGTTTTAGAAACTTAGTAGTAATAAACATTACCTTAGTTTGCAGTAAAGTCCAGATATTAGATTTTCAGCTGGCATAAATAAAAATTGAAGTGGCAGATTATTAGCATTTCTGGTATACCCCTGTGCTGATTAAATCTTTGACTAAATTAAGATTTTATCTATAAGTGTCAGTCTCTTTATTTTGTATAATTGCAAGAAAATATTCCATTGTGACCCCTGTGCTCAAAGTCCCAATGAAGCCTGAGGCAGTGCTTCCTTGGCCAAAGTCAGTACTTTAACTTTGAGAAAACTCCCCTTCCAGACCACTGGATTTTTGCCAGAGGCAAAGTACTCGAGGTGTGTGAAGTACTGACATTTAGATGTGAAATGCCTCTCTTCAGTTCTGTGACTACCTGGGAAGGGCTGCAATAGCAATTACTAACAAGGGTTTCTCTTTCTGCTACTGCTACTACTTTTAGAAAGGTTATTCTGTGAGCTATTAAACCTGCAGATAAAGTGACAGCAAGGTCTTTCCACCCTCCACCCTGGTACCTGTTTTCCTCTTGTGTGGCACAGCATCCAGAGATGCCTTCAAGCACAAAGATGCTCACAAATGGGCAGGCCTGCACCCACACGGAGCCTTGGGAAAGCTCCAGCCAGCTGGGGGGTTTGGTAGCATTTTGTTTTCGTAAAAAAATGGAAGTTCCAACGTGCACAGCCTGCTGTGAAGGCCACAAGTTGTGTAGCAAGTGTGGAATAAATACTGACCAACAGAGAAAAAAGGAACTGAGATAAGGAAGGGCAAGTGTAGCAGTATGGATATCATGTGGTCACCCTGTGGGACATCTCCCTGACGTTAGAAGGATCCTGTTATTGTTAATCTCACTTTCTGTATTCAGTGTGACAGAATAGAGTTTCCACAGATATAAATAAAGAGAGGAGAGAATGTACACATTCAGAAGGGAAGAGCATTCATCCGCAGTAGCCGATGAAAACTGGAACTGAGACAAAGCAGATGAAAAGGACAGCAAGTCTAACCCCTTGGCAGGATTTATTTCTTGTTTGTACTGTGTTCTGCCTCTGGCTCCCTTTTCTGCAAGATGCATTCTGATAAAAGGAAAAGCAGCAGCTCTTAGGCAAGAAATATCTCTTCCCTTCTGTCTTCTGAGAGCCTCCATTTGAGGAAGGTGAAGGAGTTATGGGTGCTATTCAGAGGTGAAAAAAAAGCCTACCTGCAAGTTTGGGGAGATTCATAGGCATGTTGGGAGCTCAGGAAAGAAGGAGGGGAACAGACCATTGGAAGAAGGACAGGAGGATTGGCCTGAGTTGATTGCATTAATCCCAAAGCAGGAAGAGGAAGGTTGCCATTGTGGCTCTCACACATTTGTCCCATGGAACTTGGATGTTTTCTTCATATTATCTCTTTTAATTCCTCTCTCTGGTGCCCTTGTTCTTGTGTTCCTTTCTTACTCTATGCGGGGTTGCTTTTGTTTTTTTTTTTCCTGTCCACCTAGCATTCTCCATTTGTGTTCATTGACACAGTCATTGGGAACAAGAAGGAGAAAATACAGTTGTTAAACATTATTAAAAGAATGCCCTCCCCCCAAAAATGGCACTAAAATCTTGCTTTAAAACACAGTCCTTTGGTGAAATACAGCTATCACTGAAGTCAGTGGGAGTTCTGCCATTGTTTTCAGTACAGACAGTGTTGCAGTTCATTAATCTATCTCCTCTGCCTCCTTTCACCTGTCTGATAATTTGCTCCTGGGCAAGCCCAGCAATACAGCAGCACTGAATTGTACAGGATACTGTGGGGTATGGAATAGCAGGAATAAGGTTTCTCTTATTTAAGTACCTGAGTATGGGGATAAGTGGATAATGTGGGCTAGTACTGCAAGCACTGTGGTTGCATCATTTCTGTGGTTTGTGATTGCATCATGTCCATGGTATAAGTGGTCCTTGAAATGTGCTTATATTTCCCAGTGATTATAGCAACATAAAAGCTGCATATGAGGCCATGAAGAACGTGGCATGCCTGATCAACGAGCGCAAACGGAGACTAGAAAGCATAGACAAGATTGCACGTTGGCAAGTCTCTATCGTAGACTGGGAGGTGAGTGTCAGCCTGTGCCTTTCCTGGGCAAAGGTACTGTGTACAATACTTGATGTCCCCTGCAGGATATGTCTCTCTGCGTAGGTGGTTGTTTATGGTGCCTATTTTTCAAGTGGTCATTGCTCAGTTAAAAGTCCAATTATTTAATTTACAATGTTTCTGTTACTGATTAACCTTGTTTATAGTTCAGGAAGAGCAGCATGTATTAACATGGACACTTGCCTTTGAGATGAGATGACAAAATGGAGCCTTTAAAAATGCTAGGACTGTTGAATCTCATTTGGAATTTTGGTAGTTCTGTGAGGACAGGAACCTGTTTCACTGACTTACATATTTCCCTCTGTTTATGCAGAAACAAAGTAGACCAGAACCACATTGATTGAATTTACCTCTATGATATTATTTACATTGTGTGACATTTTCAAATATAATAATAAAAATACAAGAAAAGTGAGTAAACTTAATACTTGATTATATAGTGAGACTGGTTAGACACACAGTGAGATCTTAAAATATTATTTACTTACTACATATCTCTATATGTCTATGTGTCTATCTTCCTAGGGACCAGATGTGCTAGCCAGAAGCTCAGAACTGATCCACTCAGGAGAACTGACCAAAATATCAAAACAAGGCAAAAGCCAGCAGAGGACTTTCTTCCTTTTTGACCATCAGCTTGTGTTCTGTAAGAAGGACTTGCTGAGAAGGGACATCTTGTATTACAAGGATCGAATTGACATGGACGAGACAGAAATTGTGGACACTGAAGATGGTAGAGACAAAGATTTTAACATCAACGTCAAGAATGCTTTTAAGATAATAAACAGAACAACAGAGGAGATTCATTTGTTCTGTGCAAAAAAGCAGGAGGATAAAAAGAGATGGATGGAAGCGTGTGAAAGTGAAAGGAGAAGAGTTCGAGAAGACAAGGAAATGGGTGAGTGGCACAATTTCTAAAGAGTGGTTAAAACAAACTTGCTCTTGCAGTTCTTTGTTTTGTAAAGATGTGCACTCTGTCTTCTTGAGCTGGTGTCCCATTCTTACCTGACATGATGTTTAGCTGTGTAAGTGGAGCCTATTCAGGTCTGTTTGCCAAATCACTGTGGGCCAAAGCTCCAGGTCAGGTAGTGTATGATTCTGGTGCATTATGGAGCAGAATGAGAGATGAGATATGACAAGATGCAATTCACAATGACCAATCGATAATAAAAATCCATCTAAAATCCTAGCACTTTTGTGTGAACAATTGGTCAGAAATACTGTTTGTAAAGGATACTTCTTTACAAAGCCAAGCAGCAATAATTGTAGATTTAAACTGTCTGTGTCATATAGTGGCACCTGCTGTGTCCAGGAGGCCCATGCAGTTGTATGGTGTCGTTAACTACAGACTCAGCAATAGCACCACTTGGTCAGTGCACAGGGAAATGAAGCCAAACCTTGAATGAGCAGGAAAAAAAGTTGTAAATCCTAGAAGCAGTTTTAGACCTGCAGCCTGTGGGACACTCCAAGGACAGTGTATCTTCTTTGTCAATGGATAGTTAGGATTGCTTTTTTGGTTTTGCATCATTTCATGCTTCCTTTAAGACCAGTTACAAAAGCTCCAGCAAAATTTCACTGGCAAAACTTACACAAAGAAAGCAGCAACACTAACTAAAAGCAGGAAAACTCTTTTTGGCATTTCTAAAAGTCATGTTAGTGCATCTGTGTATGTCAGCTGCATGAGAACTTCTTCAATAACACTCTTGAGGCTAAGGCTTTGGACTGACATCAGGTTAACACTGGAAGTGCAGTGAAATGGATGATACAATTCAGAAATTATTAAATTTAAACAAGATGACAAATTTTATATTCCATGTTCATGTAACACACCTGGTCAGAATAATAGGAAGACAGGAATAACCCTTATATCACAAATGTAACCCTTTTGATCTTAGTAACTTTCTTTTACTTGATACTGTTGTAAGTATGATGAAAATAAGGCCTTTCCCATATGTATTTTAGATAGTCCATAAGCAGAAGAAAATACTTAAAAGTTTGCCAATTCATTCTCATTTTAAAATTAGTTTTAACCCTTCTGCTTTGCATCAACTGTTCCAATTAATCCCAGTCATCTTGAGTCTAGAGCAAACAATGAAGCTAAAGTTAGCCATAGCTAAAGTTCCTTCAGACTTTGCAAACCTCTTTTCCAGTCCTGAATGTCACAGTGTGACAATATAATTGGTGTTGTTGGGCACAATGCTGACGGTTTTCATGCCTTGCTCTGTGTGGAACCTTGTGCTCATGGGGATGGGAGGTAGCTGCCTTTCCTAATTCACCTAAACAGAACTTGAAAATAGTGGATATTTAAAAGGGTGAAGGTGATCAGAGGGTAGTAGGGCAATGCTGAGGATCTGATCATAATTGTACACAGTCCCTCTTAGAACAAAGTTACAGAATGACTCCACTCCAGTATACAATGAGAACCATAATACAGTGACATGGAAAGATGCTCCTGAGTAAAACACAGCTCCTGCAGTTTTTTGAGCAGGATTGAGACAAGATAAAAAGTGAACAAGTGAACACTTCCATTTCCATCCTTCCTAAGAAGCATTCTTGAGCTCTGCACCTCCTCCTGGGTGGTTACTTTATGGAGCACTGGGAGAGTGTGTTGAGCAAGTTAAATGCTGTCTGTCAGGAAGCTCCTGAGGCTCTGCCCTGGGCAGTCACAGGTCTGTCTTGGTGTTACCATTCCTCTTAAGTGACACTGCTTCAGTAATCTCCAAGCATGAGGAAACTGCAAAAGTGTAGCACAGCCCTAAACTATTTCTTCTCCAGGAACCTCATGAAAATCTGCATATGAGATTAAAAAGAGTAACCATTCAACAGTGGTGGCACTGGCAGTGAGATTTATCATAATAGCACTGACCCTTATTTTGGGGGCTGGGTCACAAATTCTGGTTACTGAGTGCAAGAATTGGATCTGGTTACTGAGTGCAAGAATTGCACAAGGAGGGTCCCTTGTGCTTGATGCTTTTCAGGCACAGTGCAGTATAGTGAAAAAAAAAAAAAACAACCCAACAAAAAACCAAAAAAACAAACCCAGTTAAAGGAGAAAGTGTATTTTGATAATGGCACATAGGCACATTCAGTCTTTTCTGCCCATGTCACATCCAGCCTTCTGTAAAGCTGCTTTTCAAGTGTTGCAACTCACTATTCTGATATTCCTGTTTTGGGACAGGTATGATGAAACAGAGGAAAGATAGCTGAGTTATAATAGCTAATGTCCATCTGGTCTTGTGAGTCACAGTGGCTTGGATGTTTTCTCCATTAACCACAGAAGACTGTTTCTTTTCTAAAATTTATTCTTTTTTTGGCATAATTGAACATTTCCTTTAGCCAAAACCAATGGAAAAATGCCACTATTCTCAACCTCAGGTTTAAATTTGTCTTGTTGATTTTGTAAGATATCTTGCTGGACTATACACAAAGCCTCTAATCTGAACACTCAGGGAACAAATAATAATCTTTCAATTCAGAACTGCAAATGGCATTTTACTTCTATTTTCAAAGACAATTCAGTGTGAGTCATTGTGTCCCAAACCATATCTAGCTTTTCTTAGCTTTTATGAATATATGAGAGAAGAGGCCACAGCCAGAAAATCTTTCTCCAAACCACTAATAGTAACCCTAAGAAAGTGCTCTGATCTCTCTTGATGAAATTGCTTTCATTTTTAAAAATCTGTTTCCTTGTTTCTGTAAAGGAAAACAAAACAAAACCGTGCAGAATAAATTTCTGCTACCCCAAAATTATGGATGTTTTAAGTTAATAGGCTGATTTGTAATAACTCCTTCATAAGTTCAGAATAAAAAAAGGATGAAAAGGGAGTTTTAAAAGTATAGAGAAGTGAGGGAAGATGCAAAATGGAGCCAAAGCAGACACTTCATTCTGGCTTTGAACCACAGCTTCTGTGCTCTTTCTAGGCATATGTGTGAAATGAGTGCAGCCTTATGCACAGCATGAAATGAAACAGCATGTGCACCCTGTTGTCACCTTGTGCAAATGTGACATTTCCATGTATCTCAGCTGTGTTGTGCACAGGCAGAGGAAACTGGAGTGCCTCTACCTGGGCTCCAGTCTCTGGTGCCACCTTCTAGAAGAAGTCTGTCACGTCTGTACTCCCCACAGCTCAGCCACACCCCTGTCACATGGTGGTAAATAGCCTAGGGTTACCCACACGCTTCATGTGAGCTACACAAGGATGTGAGCAGGTGCATGAGAAACCCCAGTGAGGGATCCAGCCCCAGAAAGACACAGCCAAAACCACATCACAGCCTGCTTCAGCGTCTGCCAGATTTTGTGATACTCTCCTCTGAGTAAAGGGAAAAATACCCAAATTTTTTATTTGCAATAGCAGTGACTCCAATTTGTTACCCAAGTTAGCTCAGAGTAAGTGAAGAAGAAAAGGATTCTGCATTTGGGATCTATTACTTGATGACTTGTAGATTTCAGAAATGTTAATTTACACTTCTTTAAAAAAAAATCTCTTGTTATCTGGTCTTATTTATCATTAGCCCTGCAGAAAGCCCTCATATGACAATATAAAACATACTTATAAAAATTTCAGGTGTATTGCTACTGAGATTTACTAAAAATTGTTTAAGATACTGTTTACTTATTTGTTTTAATTTATGTAATCAAATATTAGATGCAGTAATTTTGACTAGTGCCCTAATTTATACTTTGACTTAGGTATGGAAATCTCAGAAAACCAGAAGAAGCAAGCCATGCAGAATGCCCGTAAGTCAAGGCAAGGAAAAATTAAAGGTAGGTGTTCATAATTCCGTTATCTTCTTACTGTGTTCCAGTGATCTTTTCATTAAGAAATAGCACAGTCTAGCTGTGGCTGAGTTCCTCAGTCTTTTAAAAAATAATTGCCATTAACCTGTATTTTAATATTAAATTCCAATATCCCTGTCAACTATCTACTAAATCAGCTTCCTAAGCTTCTTCAAACAGACAAGTCAGTATTCTGCATATTAGAGAAGAAACTCAAGAGATAAATCAAGCTGTTTATTTTTAAGCTTGTGAGGGATTGGACGTACAGGTTAAATTAGAAATGAGTGTTCCAATTCCTTCCTTTGCTTTTACTCAAAGAGCTTGTTCTTCTTTACCAATTCTGTGCCTTCTTTAAAATATTCTGAAGTTCTTTTTGCAAGCCACATTGTTATATTATTTACAATAACAGTCAAAATGGCTTTTTCTGACATCCCTCTAGAAGGAAGGATGGATCAGAAGCTTATTTATAGGGAAATGGCTTTTTTATTAATTTCCTCTCTCAGAAAATAATCACAACAGAAACAAATTACAAAACATTTTGTCCTTTTCCATCTTAAAGTCAAACTCAGGCAAATCTCTAGTGTGCTGAGAGAAAAGTGGAATGAGGTTAAAGTCTGAGTTTAGGAGTGAAGGAGTTGATGTTAGGTTGTCTTCTGTTCCCTGGGATTAATATTTTTAAAGCATTTTCTCTTCAATCAATAGATACCCCTAGAACCTATCTGAATTTTCAGGGGAGAAGCTAAAGTTTGTGATTAGGAGATTCTGTTCAGAATGCACAAAGCTCAAAGTCTTAAGAACATTAACGCAGAAAAATAAATTTCAAATGGAAAAAGCAACATTCTTCTTGATAGCAGTATTTTACCCAGCCTTACTCTGAGAGTGGATTGAAGTACTAGTATCTGCTGTTTGAAGTCATTCCTTTGAAATACCAAGATTTACTTGTGCAAACAATATAGTCCAGCTGTGTGAAACTGCTGCTTGTTTTAGGTAATTCTGTAATATTATTTTTACTGGTATTGTTGTCTTCTTAAGCCAAATCAATGCAGCAATTAAGAAATCAAACATCAGAGTAGGTGATCCATAGTAATTCTGCCATTCAAGATCATGGCAAAATTCATCATGTCCCCTGGCTCTGTGCTTAAATTTCCCTGGCTGACTCAGGTGCTTTCTCCAACTGTTCTTCTGCAGGTGTGAGCTATAATGGGTGTCCTGTGCCTCCCCCACACCAAACCCTGCATCCCCTTCACCAGCGACACATCACTGTGCCTACCAGCGTCCCACAGCAGCAGGTCTTTGCCCTGGCAGAACCCAAGAGGAAGCCATCCCTCTTCTGGCATACCTTCAATAAACTCACTCCCTTTAAAAAGTGAGGGGCCAAGGACCTCAAAGGACATCAGCACAGAGGGAGACTCACTCCAGAGGAGGACCTTGGAGACACAGTCAAGTTTACTTGAGCTCAGCGAAGCTCCCGTTTTGGAGGCAGAACCTTGGGTTCCCTTGAGCCAGGAATGCAGCCTTTGTCTTGGACAAGAAAGAAGTTTGTCAGGGCTGCTCTGAAGTCCATGTTGCCAAGTGTCAGCATTGCTGATGAAGAGCAGTCTCTTCTTCTGACAAAGACAACTTTGCTGTTACTCAGAAACAGCGGTATTTGATCTCTGTTTCTTAGTTGTATTGAAGCAGTGATGGAATCATGCAGGTCATTGTAACATTTCATTTTTCTTAACCTTATATTGATGGCCAAATTTTGGATAGGGAGGAATTTTTCCTTAGGGGTGTATCAGCAAGGAGTCTCTGGAGAATTTTCTCCTTCCCTCTGGAGCACTGAGCACAGATCACCCATTAAAATCAGGTGGAGATATCCCATGTAATTAACCAGTTATTGCAGAAATTTAGTGGACCCTAATCCTTCCTGTCTTTTTTCTATTACATTGCCAAATGGCAGGAGAACATCCCGCAAGGCCTTACCATATTCCAGATTGGAACAAGGACATTTTATTCTGTCCTATAGAAACATGGACAGAGTGTGAAATGGACTGTAAAGATATGTGCATTTATTGCACACAAGTGGAAACAAGAGCAGCCCAGGGCATCTCAGATTGATTTGTTTCAGTCAGGGCAATATATTGCATGCATGTATGCTCTTCAGGGTAGAGCTTTTATATCGCTTTTTCATGCATTTCTTCACCTGGGAGACTCTTCTTTGTATTTCCAATATGCTTATTTCTCTGTGTAAAAAATACATTTTTATTTTCTCACAGAGATAATGTGAATGTACAAAATCAGAGCTGAGACAGTACATGGTGACTGCTGGCTATGTTACATAGGTCTCATGCTTTTTATTCATATAGTTGTACTTAGAGAATGAATAATTAGTAGTGTAAATATATTGAAACGATCTGGATCCATGCTTCTTGTACACAGTTGTGAATTGACCATGGGTTTTGACCAAAAACTTCTTCAAAAAGAAAGAGAAATCCTTACTGGAAGGGACAAAGAAATCGTATGGACCAGAGATGGATTTTTGTCTTGGTGTCATCACTCCCCTTTGGAAGGGGAAAAACCTGACTTGATTAAGGTCAGCTCTGGCCAGCATGTGCAATCCATGATTTGCATTGCTTCAATTTGTCTAAGGCATGAAGTTGATCTGGGAGAATACCTTTTAAAAAGCCACCAGGAAGAAAGAGGATGCTGATATTTGTAGCACTGATAATTTCTGCTTGCTTGCTCTCATCAAGTATGACAAGACTGCTGGGAATATGGAAGGAAATAAAGACTCAGTATGTTTCAGAGCTGATTTGCTATGAATGTCTTTATAATACTTTATCCTATGCTGCTGATTAGGGGCATTACCTGATGATTAGGATAGATCCAAGGGTATTCTTTGACAATGGGCACAATCAGCTTTGTCATGGATCTATAATATATGAAAAACAAACAAGGGGCTAAATGCCAGGCATTTTAACAACAATGTAAAAAAGCCTTATTTTAAAGATGTATTTGTTCCTACTGCTATTGTTACCTCCATATTTTTATTTATCATCAGTGTTGTGAAGCCCACTAGTAACTAGGGTGTGTGATTTCATAATCACTTTGTGTCCACTTCTGCAAAGCCCAGGTTTGTGGTTTTGATTTTAAATTACGTCTTTTGACAACGGTACATTTCAAATGCCTTGTGTATATAGCTCAACATTAAGGCAAAGTCTGGTACGCTCAGCCAAATTGTGCCCTGCATAGTGAACTTCATTGCTTGTGCTTTCCCATAGAGCTTTAGGGAGGTGACCTAAACTAGTTGGGAACTGGAAGTGCACACTGACACAGCTGAAAGAAAATGCACAGGGAAGTCAGTGAAAAAAAATTGCTTGTGTATTTCTCTTGATGTTTAAGCCAGCCATTGCTGCTCAGATTTTTTTAAAAGATAATTCTAAATGCTTAATTTAAACATAAGGAGCGGATTTCGAAATGCAGGCATGGGTGCATGCCCTTCCCCTCAAATGAGTAAGCCTTTTACATTTCTTACATACCCATTTTTGTGGGTATTTGCCACGTTCAAGCCTGTAGACCAATGAGATGCATGTACAGTGTAAGTGAAGATGATGTTTTTCATAATCACATTTTGAAAGACTTGTTCTAAGTGCAAAAAAAGCCTGAAGTTGGATTGCTTACCCAGAAACTTTGCCAGCTGGACCTTGAAGACCTTATGAGATCCACACTTACATATGTGTCTTTGCTGAAACCTGCTTTCTTTCCAGCGCTTGGTTCTGTGGGATGCTGGAAAAAAAGGGTTTGGGGATCTTTCTTCTGACATGTCAGTGCCCAGGAAGGCTCTTCCCATGTATTAGTGCTGGTGCCTTAGCCCTAAAAATGAACAGAAATGTTTGCATATGGTTTTGGATGCAGCAGGTTTTTTCTCAAGAAGTGAATTTCAAAGAGCTAAAAAGAAAATATTTCATGGTGCAGATTACTCAGGACAGTTTTACATATAGTACCCTTCATATAGACAGGGTTGTTTAGTAATGCTCTCTCTGTCTTTGCAATATGACCTTGCAACAGATTTAAGATCGAATACAGTAAGACAGGTCAAATTTATACTATGCCATAGTCTTTTAAAGAAATTCTAGTGAAGTGAAAATACACAATTATATTATTCAACAATTAGGACAAGTATTTACTTGGGAGTTAGCCTCACTTCAGCGTCTGTGGGAAGGAGTTGCAACTAAAGTGTAGAAGTTTGAATTCGAGCAACACTTGCCCCAATTCTCCTTCTGGTGACAAAATTTATATATGTATCATCAGAAAGCTGTGATGGCAACATCTGTTCTTTTCCACTTGCATGCTTTAAGTTACTATAAAAAATTCTAGGGCAACTACTAAGAATATTTGTGCCTCATTTTGACAAAGCCCAGCCGGAGCCTTCCTGATGGCCTGCTGAGCAGATAACCTCAGACTTTTTGCATGAGATGCAGTAAAATATAATTGTCCTCAAATGTGTTCCAACTGAGTTAGGAAAATGCCAAACCATAATTGCATCCAACTCAGAGCATTTGATGTATAAAATAATAAGATTGTTTTACAAGTGGCTCTTGCCATGCTAAATTTTACATTGAATTTTAGTGGTCAGAGTAAGAACTGAGTTCAAAGAGAGACTTCTCAAAAGTTCCACATTTTAGTTGTCTTTTGGAAATAATTATATCACAATTTTGGAGCCAAAGGTCTTTAGCCATAACTAACCCAGTACCTTTTTCTGTCTGCCTTTCTGCTTTTTTTCTAATATATGTGGCATTTGTATGTAGGAGATGCCTTCTGAACCATCTCTAATTTAAGACTCTTTGTTGTAAATACTAGGGATAACTTGCATATATATATTATTTTGGTAAGTGTTTTGTAACATACCTTCCATACATTGCTTTGTGCATCTCACCCCATGTGTGCTGTTACACATGTTGTAAATGAAGTGTCCTGGCTGCAGAGCAGAGGAATTGGCTGTTGACGGCTGAAGTACAATGTACAGGACTGCAGTGGCTTGATGTGCATTTGTTCTGGAGTAACTGCATTGCAAGGTTTATTTACTCTTCAAACATTGTTTGTCAAATGAATCTATTTTCTGGAAATAAGTACAAACTTACATTCCTATTATTTTTCTCTTATTGTACATGTTTGAATTAAATAATATACAAAGCTGAAGTTCCTCATCTGTGTCTTATAAAACTTTATTGTGCAGTTTTAAAATTGTTGTGGTTTATTTTATTGTCTACAAAACATCCTTTGTGATGCAAAAATGTATCAACTGTCATATTTATCGTAGTATTTTAAAGAAAAAAGTCACACCATTCTCTCTTGGTTTCCCAGTAACAGCTTCAGTACTTCCCAACACAAATTCATTTTAACAATGCCTGGTTCTGGTTTTGGAGTCTTCATTGTTCAGGCAAAGCCCATACTTGTTGCTGTCTCAGCCTGTGATTACTGTGCTTTACCTTCTCCTGGCAGAGGGTTCACACAGCACCCCTTGGAATACGTGCAGGTGTGCAGTTTCTGTGCTAATAAAGCTCCTGCTAACAGACGATGGTGACTTAAATACTGCAGTGCAGGTAAGGAGAATTAAATGTTATTTTCTTTGGAATGAAAGCAAAATCATTTAAAGGGGTTCACCCAAAAGGCATGTTCTGCACTTATGTGTGAACAAGCTTACCTGCCTGTAAGAGCAATGGACAACACAGCTGGGGATTCAGCTTCACTGATTTGGGGAAGTTTTTGTATCTCATTATTCTGACTGGGCAGAGGGCCATGTCTGAAAGGTGTGCCTGTGTCCTTCCTGCTCCAGGCTGTGTCAAAAACTGTTTTACTGAGACACACCAGCTTTAACAAAACAACATACTTCGCTGAAATCTTTTCATCAGAAGTGTTTTGATGAGTTCAAATCCTGGCACAGTTTGCTAATTCTTTACCTCTCTTTCCAACATCCAGGCTCTTATATTTCTTCGTTCATCTCAAAGATGAGAGTTTCTGCCTCCCAAAGGCAGCTGCTGCTGCAGTGGAATGTGTGCTGAGTGCTCCAACATTAAAGTGAAAGGCATAGTTTGAGCACGTAGTGAGATAGATTGGATGACATAAAAACATACCCTAGGCAAACAGTGGAGTAGGATGTAGCAATCAATAGGCTTTCTAAGGACCCTGTGGTTCATCTGGCCAGGGTGAGCTCATTTGTGCATTTTATTTCATGCTTGAGCAGTCAGGCTAAATCCTATAGGTTGTTCTGTCCTATCACCTTTTAAGTTCCTTGAGAGCTGATCTATCAGATGGAGCTTTGAGTTTGCACAGAAATAGCACTGCTTGTCTTAGATTTTTTTGTTGTTGCTGTTTTTTGTTTAGGTTTTTTCCAAAGGCTGCATAATGATCTGTGCTTGGTAACAGAGACAAGGATCTAGGGCCTTTTCATGTTCCAGAATCAAAGGAGAAATTAAAAACTCAGCAGTGAAAAACAGCACGCCATGTAGCTTGTAAATACTCCTTACACAAATAAATGTATTTCTAAATGCTTTACAAAGTGTAGTTACTCTATCTAGAAGTTAAATAATTGTGAAAATATGACAAAACTATAAACTTTCAGCACAACACTTTTTTTGTTAATCTTAAGTCTCTGTTTAGTTCACTGCAGAGCTTGTCCAGTGCCTGGGGCTGAGAACTCATCTACTGCCACTATTAGGTATTTAGGCTCTGATTTAAGAAAACAGATACGTGTGTGTGTGTGTGTGTGTGTGTACGTACGTGTGTTTACACCTACACCTCCTTTGTAGCACTCCATGTGGCATCCCCAAATGTCTCTGCTGGCACCTACAGCAGACAAGTGAACCACATCCACCACATCTTCCCTCTGTTTACATTACACCGTTACATCCTGCATTTCTGTTGTGCATCTTGTGGTGTGTGTGTATGTGTGTGTGTGTATGACAGCTGGACAGCATTTATCTGAGTCATTTTAATGTTTTAAGCATTCAGAGTGGGACACCTGCAATGGCAGCTAAACCACTGTGCAGACAAGCAGAGGTTGGAAGGTGTCCATCCACATTGCTGGAGCCATGTCTGTGAAGTTCAGATGGGCAGATCTGAGAGGGCAGAGGTCAGCAGAGGAAGGAGTGCCACTACTCTTCAAGGACTGAGTTTCTTTCCAGACACAGGGTGATGTAGGATTTATCAACTGTTGCGCCCAGGGAATTCTTTTCCAGGAAAGCTAGAGCTGCTCAAGAAGAAAGGAGGAGCCCCAGGTGCACCATGGCCCCTTGCTAAAACCACACCAGACTTGAGAGATACTGACTTACTGAAAAAGGATCTAGAAACTGCTCTGCTAATAAGGTCAGGTATATCTAATTAACCATCATGGCTACTGCTGTCATATTCATCTCCTAACAAAGGTAATTAGCACAGCAATCAATCTAAACCCCCCTGCATCTCCTGCCTTTCAGATGCAATGTTTTTTAAGAACAAATGATGAGCTCTTGCTCCCAGGTAATTATTTTCAAATCATTATTCTCTGATAAGACACTAAAAAGCAACTGAAGGAAACATTTGTCTTTAGGGCTATTTCTACAGCACTTTGGTTGTCTGTTAAAAATGCATCAAACCAGATTAACTGCAGAGTCCATCAAGGTATAGGTAACTAATGAATGATATTATTCCTAGTTGGCAGGATGGGCTGTTTTTTAATGGCCCAAACTTTTAAGTGAGAAAGGAGGCTGAGGCTTAGCAAGCTTAGAAAGTTTCAGATGATGTTTAATGGGTAAAGAGAAAAGGATCTCGTTTCTTCTCAGACACATAGCAGCACGGTTAATTTGGCTACAGAAATACATTCAAGTAGAGCAGTGAATTGCTGCACATGATCCTTCCTTTTCCTCAGAGTGGGCTGGACAAGATGTCCCAGGTTCATGCCAGGGCAACTCAACTCTTGCAATATTTTGGAGTCGCCACAGGGTGGTGATAATCTTACAGAAAACTTGGTTTCTCTGCGGTGCTGGGGGAACGTTCTTTGATATGTGCAGAGCACACGTGTCACATCTTTGCAGTGTGGCGACGCCCTGGGACACTGCAGTCTCTTAAACCACCAAGGGTGAATTAAGGACACTTCCCGTAACACATTAACTCCTGTTACTTTTGGTTTTATCCTTCACTGTTGATGATCAGTGTTTAGGGAGTTGATGATAAGCTCAGTTGACTTCCACTAGGCCTTAGCAGCAGTGTCAGTAGTGTCAAGAAGACACAGTTAAGAATTGAATTACAGCTTTTTCAAATTATTTACCAATAATATATAATTTAGTAGCACAATAGCTTTGTTGCTTGAACAGCTAGATAGAGAGCCTGCTAATTAGTCCTGGAAAACTTTGTAATTCTATTTATTTACTTTAATTCAACCTTGTTACCTCTTTTCCATAATCTCCTAATAATTGTAATGCCACCTTCTCAGCATTTTTAGTTTTAATTTCCATAATCTTTGTACCTAAATCCATTATAAATTACCTGATTCAGAAATGAACTTCATTACATATTTTAGCAGTGCAATGATAGTGTGATGCCTTCCATCACACAAATCAACCAAGCTAACATTTGTGTGATGTATTTGTACAAAGGAACAGGGAAATCAAAGCCTCATTGATCCATATTGATCCATTTTTCTTTCATGTAACAGTGGTAAAAGGCAAAGTACAGAGCATTTCAGCTTAGTATTGGAATAAATAGAAAGATTCCACTTTAAACCTCTGTTTTAATTATTGAACAGCTCTCAAAATTAAATCACTGACC
This sequence comes from Aegithalos caudatus, assembly GCA_013389925.1. Taxonomy (NCBI): domain Eukaryota; kingdom Metazoa; phylum Chordata; class Aves; order Passeriformes; family Aegithalidae; genus Aegithalos; species Aegithalos caudatus. The sequence continues at coordinate 99,136 of WEIU01012250.1, read as the reverse complement.
TTTGAGAATTTAGTGACCAAACAAGTGCTTGTCCTCAAGGCACATATCAGAGTGTGCATTCCTTTACATGAAGCTTTTACACTCTGTTTAAAGATGCCCAAGAACACTGCAGGTACCAAGTGAACGAGGTAAGAACAAAGGCCCTATACATGTGATGATGATACTGATGTCAGGTTCTGGAGAGCAGTGCATGTTTGGGGACCACAGTGTCTATTCTTTAGGCAGGAAACACTTCCTAGACAACTGGGAATGGGGCTCTTTGCAAGTGGACAAGGACTGTCAGACTTCTCTGTTGGATGCATCATATCCTAACAGCATCATACAGAGCACTTCTTCCTTTTGCACTCCTCTAGAGTCCTTTGACTAAGGCAGCAAACATTTATATACCTCAGAAGGAGCAAATATTTTATCTAGTTTCACCTTTCTTTAGTGCCAACCAGCAGCAACAGGAAAGTGGGATTTTTCTGTTTGGTGATCAAACATCTCTGAGTAAATCCATTGGCAAAGACACCATGAATCATTTCTAATAATGATTCCAAAAAAGGGAACTTGTCTGAACACAGAATAAAAAGATTAAGGAATATGTCTGAAAGCTAAAGTCTTACTCTATAAATTAGGTTAAGGGTATAATTATTCTTATTGAGGACATACTGGTGTCTCTCTAAATGGTACTTGTGTGAATTGTTTAATGAGAGTGAGAAATTGTGGTGAAGAGATTAAAGAGAAGGCATAATTTTATAGTTAATGCTAGCTAATATTGCAAAAGAAATACTGATCTTACTCCTCATTAATAAAAGAACCAATCCCAAAGCTGATTGTTTAAAATTTACTTATACTAACAATCACTTTTACCTGTTTAAGTACTTAACCTATATAGCTGAAGCTTCTGTGCATTAGATATTTATGGATATTAACTCCAAATCAAGCAGGTATTAATTTTGTTGCTATTTGTTTTTTTATTCCTCAGTCTAATCTCTTCTCAAAATTGCTCTTACACTCAATTAGACTAGCTGTGTCCAGGGCTGAGTCTCAATGTATTTCAATGGGTTATATTAAAAGACATTATATAGGAGGGACTCTCTAGTGAAAAGATAAATATAAGCTGGACTTTTAGTAGCAAAGTTACATGAATTGAGAGCACCCAGCCAAAGCCTTGTTTTTGCCAAAAAACTCTTACTTGATCCCTCACACCTTTGCCCTCCACTGCTCCAGCTCTAACCCCTCCTCTGAGGTCATTCCACTTATTAACCCAGTAGGGGACTAACTCGAGCGAATAAGAATAATAGAAATAATAATAAATACTGAAAAGTGATTGCTTTGTGCTGAATTAGGGGGTTGAATTGCCTTAGCTCCCATGGCACCATCTCCTGGGAGATGAAAGGTACAACCATGCAGTCACAAGTAGGTGCAGGGAGAAATGTGGATGGAGAATTGTGTAAAGCTAATATTTTAAATGTAGAATGATGCTATGAGTAATATATCCATTAAATAATTATTTAAAATAACACTCGGTGGTTTCCAGGACTGTAATTAATACTAAACAGAGATTTATAAATAAAAGAATAAACGTGGTGAAAACCCACTTCCTTATTTTTCTCCCTCTACCACCCTGCTTTCCTTTCTAAAGTAGACATAGGCAGATGTACTTTTTCTTCTTAAACATTTCAGCCAGAGTCATATAACCTATCTAAAGAATGAAAAGCTGGATTGTGCTGCTGGCTATTGTGGTCAGCACAGCAGAAACACAAAACCAGGACGTCTGCACCCAGGGGTATCCTGGCATCCCTGGCAATCCTGGGCACAATGGCTTACCTGGTCGTGATGGACGTGATGGGTCAAAAGGAGACAAGGGAGATACAGGTACAACATTCAGAATGAATTATTTAACATATCAAATGCAAGGCCATTCACTCCCAAATTTGTCTGTAGTTACACTGCATGAATGGGATTATTCTCCCTAGCCTTCAGAAGATATTTAATTTACCTATTTGAAGAAGGAAATATAAAGAAATTTTTAAATTATGAAAGCAAGACAGCAAATACTATGGAGATATCAGGTTCATGGGATAAAAAAAGAAAAAAAGGCTTTACCTTCTATCATGGGAATATTTCCAAGTCTAACTGAAAATTTTAAACCCTGCAAACCTACTCCTAGTCTAAGATATAAAGTATATTTTTGCAAAGAGCTTCAAGCCCACTAAACAGAAAATTCAACAACTGATACCCTGTCTGGTGTAGTAGAGGAAATATGCAGTGGTAGGAAGATTTCTCTTTCTTATCTAAATTATACAGTTGTAGGACTTGATTCTGAGTTTGCCTACTTGCTATAACTCAAGAGTCACTAGAGAAAGTTCCGAAATGGAGACTGTTGAAAAACAATGTAGGATTTACATCTGCTCCAGCAGGCTATAATAGAGATTTGTGTGAGATATCAAAGCCAGAGAGAATCTCAGCATCCTAAAGCTAATCACTCCCATAATACCTTAAGTCTTAGGTTAATGATGGCCCTTGTATCCATGCTGGAATATCAAGGCCAGGGTTGCACAAGGTGATAAATCTGCAGGCATGTGGACATATAACCTTCTAAAATGTAGAAACAAAGATTTCCATTAGCATCTTAATGGGCACATACATTTAACTGCCCTCTTTTTCTGTATGCATGGTTCCAGAAGGTCTGAAAAATAGAAAACCTAAAGCTTTCTTCTTTTCATTTATTTTCTAAAGGCCCTTCCTGCACTCCACTGAGTTATCACGATACCACTGGATCTGATAAACTTCCAAACTTTTTTCCTGAATTCATCTCTTGTGATGACTGTACTGACTGTTCTTTGTTTGAACGAAGTGGGGTGAATGCACCATTCTTTATACTCTATGTAGATACATCTTTGTGGTTTAATACATGAGAAGTAATGCTGTTCCTTATCAAGTCAATGAAATCTCAGCAGGTGTTGTAAGGCACCCACTGTGCAGGAAACCTGAAGAACTGTTCTCTGGCCCATATGGCTGGAGAGCTACTCTTGGAGTGTGATTACACCCAATCTGACAACTCTGTTTTTCTTCTGTTGCTCCACTTGGGATGTATCCAATTATTTGATCACGGACTTCTTGGTCTTCTGTACTACCTCTGTACTACAAAAATAACTTCTATAATTGCTCTCTGTAGAGCAGGGGAAAGTCCATGTCATGCTAGGTTACAGGGATGTGTGAATGCCTTCCTCAGCTTTATAGGCAATATTATTCCACTGTAATGTTCTGTCGCTGTTGGACATGAAATGAAGAGCTTGACTCCAGGGTAGAAGAAAGATCAGAAGGCTTTATCTACAATTCATCCAGCCTTTTTATAACATGCTGCACTAAAAAGGCAAATTATTGGTCTGCAAAACTGACACCTCTCTCCATTGGTTAAGTAACAGAAACAACACCTGGGAGAGAGGTTGTTATGAGGACTTAGAAATGTTAATGTTTAATTTACAGGAACTGTCCTTGAAAGAAAATTCTCCCAAGAAATTTTTCCATTGGGGAAGAGAATCAGCCACTGACAGGCTGAAAACCTTACAGAGTTAGAAAATATCAGGCCCACAATGATCCATCACCATCGGTCAAGCTCCTTCATGTGTCTCTTCTTGAGGCAGGAGTTCACCATTCATAGAATCACAGAATCACAGAATCATTACAGCTGGAAAAGGCCTCTAAGATGATCTAGTCCAACCATTAACCCAGCACTGCCAGGCCCACCACTAAACCACGTCCTTGTTTCACTGCTAGGCTTCCTGCCCCTGCAATGCTTCTTGCTGAACTTCCATGGATGGAGGCAACAAGAGAAGAAGTTTTCACACTGGTGATCCTCACCAGGTTATAACAAGTGTACATGTCTCAGCAACTCACCTCTTTATGCCAAGGATTCCTTCTGCACCCAAGAAGAACCACCCTCAGGCAGAGGTTCTCTGTTCTTTGTCAGTCTCTCCATAAGATAAAAGTACCAGTAATGGCAGACACTTAAAGTCAGGAATGAGGATAAGCTTTACATTACTGTTTGGCCAGGCTTGAAGAGGAAGGATTAAAGAAGGACTCTTCCCAAATTTTCTGGTCATCTGTTTAATCACCAGAATTAAATCTGTTTAATATTAATCTGTTTAAATTTAATTTGTTTAATAAAATCTGTGGTTTTATTTCTGTACTAGGTGAACCAGGAGTTCCTGGCAGACCAGGAAAAGATGGTGTCAATGGAGAAAAAGGTGAACAAGGTCAGAGAAGTGTTTCAATTTAATACTTGTCTATGAATTGCTGTCCTTGTGTTTGTGAACTCATCATACAATGTCATCTATTTTAAATTCTCTCATTTCTAAATTGAGAACAGCAAACTGTACAAACAGCATTATTCCTAACTTGAGAAGCCAAAAGCCGTTGAATAGAGTTGATGAGCTTTTCCTGATGGATTGAGCATATGTTCTTTATGGTGTCTTTTGTCTATCAACAGCTAAAGCACCTTTCACATCATGAGATCTTCACCTTCAAAACCTTGTACAGCAACCAGAGCAGTTTTGAAGGCTTTGATCTTTAGATCAATGGTGGATGAAGGATAAATAAAGCATAGGGTGGCAAGTAACCAGGACAAAAAGCCTTTAGTTGTGCTGCAGTTGCAATCTACTTAACCCAAGAAAAGTAGAAATTATATGTAGAAATTATAGAAACATCACATAGAAATTATAGAAATATGTGGCAAGTAAATTCAGGGTGTTGTAAAAAAAAACCCCTTCCTCTTCTCTGATTAAACTGTAAACCCTCTCACCCATTTTGTACACTGAAGGCTGTAAAAAAGTGTGGACAAATGCTGCTTTTGTACAAGATGATGTGAGCTGTCAGTGTTATCATCACCCCATCAACCTTCCTTTCTTTGAGCTTATCCTTGCAGCTGCCAGCCAGAGCACCTGTTTTCTAACAAAATAACATGCTCTTCAGACATTATGCTTATCCTGCACTTAAATATATGAGAAACTGTGTGTACAGTGAGCGCAGTATGCACAGAGGAGACGTGCATCTGCACATGTATCTCCTCATGATGAAACTCAATTTGAGCCTTCCAACAGAGGATCACAAGAAGGTTGTGGAGTTGTTTTGTTTTGCTTTGTTTTTACTATCATTTGCTTTTGATTTTGGTTTCTATTTTTTTCCCTTTAGGAATCAATGGGACTGTTGAAGAGAAGGGGAACAAAGGAGATAAAGGAGAAAGAGGACCACCTGGGAAACTGGGACCAAAAGGATTTATAGGATCAGTGGGTTACAAAGGTCAGAAGGGAGAGCTAGGACTGCAAGGACAAAAGGGGTTAAAAGGAGACATTGGACCCATAGGTCCAAAAGGGACAAAGGGTGAAATTGGCCATCCTGGAAGAGTTGGTTTCCCAGGGCCGATTGGCCCGATTGGTAATCCAGGTCCTAAAGGTAATATTGGAGCCATAGGGCCACAGGGCAATCCAGGAGTTCAGGGGGAAAGAGGCTTGAAAGGAGACAGAGGAGACAAGGGGAACGTAGGTGCCCCAGGAGTCCTGCCAAGGAGCGCTTTCAGTGTCGGCCTTACGGCCAACACCAAGTTCCCCCCTCCGAATCGCCCCATCAGGTTTGACAAGGTGCTGTACAACAGTCTGCACCACTTCAACTCAGCTACTGGCAAGTTCACCTGCACGCACCCCGGCGTTTACTATTTCACCTACCACATCACCGTCTACTCGAGGAACGTACGGGTAGCTCTCGTGAAGAACGGCATCAAGATGCTGCACACGGTGGACAGGTACCAGAGCGGAGAGGACCAGGCCTCGGGAGCCGCCATCCTCGAGCTGCAGGGAGGAGACGAGGTGTGGCTGCAGGCCCACCAAGGAGAGGCTTTCAATGGGCTCTTTGCGGACGGCGATGACGACACCACCTTCTCCGGGTTCCTCCTGTTCAGCACCGCCGACCCACCGGAGCCACTGCTGCCGCACACCTATTAACTCTGCTCTATCCCTGCGTGCCTGTGCCCTCCCTAAGAAAGCTGTTATCTGCTGGAAAATTCCTACTGGACTCAACAGAAAATGGTTGGTTTCAGGAACAGTTTCTGCACAAGAGAGGACAAGTCTTCAGAATCTACAGTGCTGGGCTTAGCACATTAGTGGGTTGGTCACTTACTAAAGGCATTCACAGAGGTGTGTACCCCAGTTCTGAAGAAAACATTTTACAGCAAAGTGGGATGAAATAAAAGACAAAAGCTTCGGCATTATGTCATGTGGGACATCTTGTATAAACAAGAAGCAACAGTTAATTTCTAAACCAGCTTATATCTTCCAATGTGGCATGTGTGGATGGACTTGAAATTTGGTTAATTTGCATCCAGCCACTTTAAAATAATTTTTAAACATGAAATTAATGTACTTTGATACCTCTACAGAAGATGCTTGCTGTGTGGTGTAAGCAGGCTTCATTGTTTCATTTACAGCTTTTAAATATGGTTCTTTGCTCTCTGTGTAGTCACAGGTCTGAAATTGAGTAAAATGGAGTGTTAGGAGGAAGTGCCATGTGGATTCGCTGACATGGGCAGATATTGAAGGCCAGTGCAAAAATACAGCATAAAGCTGCTTTACTTCAGAATTAGCTGGTGCAAACCAAACTTTCCCAGATTAAAAATAATATTTAATGAACACTGAAGCAGCCATGCTAAAGAACTGATGAAGAGATATTTCCTGTGATAAAACATCAGTTCTGTGATTTTTCCCCGAATTTTTTCTTCCCCCCTCCTCACTGCCCCCCTTTTTTCTTCTAAAACTCGAAAAATATAAAGAAAAAAAAGCTGGGAATTCTCATTCACTTCTCTGGTATGAGAATAAAGTAGAGATGCCAATGGAGATGGGTCAGCATAATGAAATTCAGTTCAAATGCAGCGTTGGGAACACAAGGCCTGGCTTCCCATCAGCACCGCGGGGTGCCAGGGGAATGCGGGCGTGTTCCCACAGCCGCTGAACCCCGAGTGTGGATCACAGAGCCCAGATCAAAGGGCACGGGGGGTTAATTCAGGGGCAGCTGCGCTTCTCAAATGACAGCGAGGGAGGTACAAGGGCACTCAGGCCGAGGAAAGGGCTCTGTGAATTTTTCAGCGAGACGAAGCTTTTTTCCCCTTAAGCCACATGACACAAATTTGTATCACAGAAACGTCTACGCCAAAAAACCGTTTTAAAAGGGCCTTAAATTCAACTGGAGAAGGTGTAGGACAGATATCAGCAGGCAGAAGCCGCGGTGCGGCCGGATCGGGCGCTGCTGAGCCGTGAAGCGTGGCAGCCCGGGTTACTGCGAGCCCGGAGCGGAGGTGCCCGGCGGACTGAGGGGCGGTGGAAGCCCGGAGCTCCGCCTCGCTCCGCCCGCTGCTGCCGCTCCTCCCC
>WEIU01012250.1:74364-89806 GCA_013389925.1 Aegithalos caudatus | reverse complement strand
CACCGCCTTCGATGCGAAGCAGCACCAGCAGCAGCCGCTGCGCGGCGGCGCGACGGGCAGGGACACGGTGAGCGGCGGGACGGGAGGAGAGGGCCGGGCCTGCAGGAGGCGGCCCTGGCTGCTGGCAGCCTCGTGCTTTGCTCTGCTTGTCTGAGCCGTTTTAAGGGAATTTTTTTTGGGGGTAATTTTTCTCTTGTGTGTAATTTTTTTTTAATAAGAGGTTATATTGGTTCTAGTAAACCCAAACATTGTGGCTTTTGGACGCAGAAGCGTTTGACAGTGATGGCCTTGTGCGAGGGAGCGCTTTGAGCCTGAGTGATACCCCTATGTCCAGAAATTGAGATTACCCCTTCCATCAGCCCTTCCCTGCCAGCCCTCCCCCGGCTGTGCCGGCGTTCCCGTGTCCGTGCCGTGCCGCTGCACTCGGGCAGTGCTTCAGGAGCAGCCACGCTGCTCACATCCTCTTGCCTGGGCGTTATTCTTGATGTTTCACCTGTGGCAAAAAAAAGGGATTTGTTTGCCGATTTGGTGACACTTGGGTTTTTCTGATGCGTAACTTTTTAGGGTGAGTCAGGGATGTTTGTTAATGTGTGTCCAGGGAATCAACAGGCTCCCGGAGAGGGTAAGATGGCACAGTGCATACCGAATAGATGCAGCTGTGAAATCCAGGTGTTTGCCTGCTGACTCAGCTGTTCCTGCCATGGTGCCCAGCCTGGTGGAGCTGTTGAACTTTGGGTTTTAGAGAGGACAAATCGAAACTCAATTTCTAATCTGGCACTTGCTTGGGAAACCTTTCTTCAGGTTCTCATGCCTCTGCAAGCATACTGCTGTAAGTCTTGCTTCAGGAAATAATCCAGTTAAACATTGTCTATTTGGCCAGTCTAGGGAATGTGTTCCAGATGATTCACTTGGCCCACAGCTCTTTTGCATTAGAGGTGTGGATTTCAGGCTCAGAAAGTGGCTGTGCCAGGTAGGATGTAAGTGCTGAGACCAAACAAAACCAAAATTGTTTCAGCCATGAAGCCAATGCCATTAAAGAATAGAGAGAACTGTGCCAGGCTTCATTTTTTTTGTAATTTTAAAATTTTTATGTTCAACTTGATACCATATGTAAGAGGAGTTCCATGGCTAATTTATCTCTAAGAGGAGATACATCCTGATACAGAGAATGTGCAGGAAGAGCTCTCTTGGGAGGGTGGGTGATGATGTAGGGCAGCTGCAAGACCTGAAGCTCTCAGGGATATTTCAGGACACTCTCCTCTGGCTGAGGATCTGAGTGAAGGGGCAGTCTTGAGCGTCCTACACAGCAATTATTCATGAGTGCTGTGATACAAGTATATTAATGTTTGGGTGCACATGTGTATAGATATAAAAATACCTTTTTCAGTGTTCACTTCAGTCCAGTTCCTGTTCCCAGATAATACATTAAAACATGGGAAGTGTGAGGCAAGGTTTTCTTTCTCTAGCAAAAAACAGAAGACAGTGACAGAAAGAAAATAGGAAAAAGCAATCCAAAATGTTCCAGATGCATACTTGAAGGGTTGTTTTTGCTTCAGAATATATACTTATAAAGATGAGCTGTCAGTTTTTAGCCTTTTGTTTTATTTGGATAAAACTAGCAAGCTATATGCAAACCTGCAGCTAACTGCTAAAATACAAAGAGTTTGCAAAAAGTGGATTTTAGACTAACTGGACTGCAGATTTGAAAATCCAGGTTGTGATTTTTATATACTGAGGTTGAATTTGGAAAGGGATAGATGTCGTGTGAAGTCATGTACCTTTCACTGTTCAGTGTTGTAGTCAGGATTGAGGGGTGAGGAGATGCTCATGTTGTAGTTGGGCAGTTCCAAAGGGAGTGTATTGCTTGAAGAGAAACTTAAATGAATTTAAGGAATTACTAGGATAAGGTTTTTCACCCAGGGGGTGGTTGGGCACTTGAACAGGCTTCCCAGGGAAGTAGTCACAGCACCAAGACTGACAAAGTTCAAGAAGTGTTAATCAGTGCTCTCAGGCACATGGTGTGACTCTTGGGGAGAGTGCTGTGCAGGGCCAGGAACTGTACTTCAGTGATCCTTGTGGGGCCCTTCTGTCACATTGAATAAAACAAAAAACTTTTCCAAACAGTGTTAAAATGATAATATAAAAGCAAATCTGTAATTGAAAGCCTTGAAGGTGCACAACATGGTGATATGTGCATGTGATACAATGGTTCTACAATTTTTATAAGGTTAATTGATTAGTATACCTATCAAATATTGTCCAATTAGGAGAGCACTTGGGTTAGATAATTTTCCCACTGGGTTCAGCCCTATTGGAGTCTCCCCCCCATCTTCTAACTCTACATTTTATTATGTCTATGATACATGGTGCAAAATAAAGTGTCCTTGCTAAACTAAGAGGCAAGACTAAGCAGAATTTCAAGAATGCATCAATAGGAGTTTGTTAGCTGTGAGAAAGGGAGCGGGAAAAGTGCTAGAAGTCTACAAAGTTACAAATACATGAAGGATACATAAAACCCAAAAGTCTTTAGGCATCACTTCCAACTCAGGAGATTCTGTAATTCTTTTTTTCTTTTCTCGTTGTAGGTCTGCACTGTGGAACTTCTCTATCTGCTAGCAGTAGTAATTTTGTTTGATCACTGGTAGAACCTCTCTAAGTCTCTTCCACAAATGCAAAACATAAGTGCCATCTGCATTTACCCTGCACAAATATGTTTACCTTGCCCTGTGGGACAGAGCCAGGCTTGATAGGAACTTCAGGAATAAAACTGTTCATTCCACAAACATTTTCAGTTGTTGTTGATTATTCCTTTGAGGTCTGCTTCCAGTATTGGGGGCTCATTTAGTGAGCCAAGGACAACTGTCCTATTGCCTGCAATCCCTTGATATCTGGTGCTGCTGGACAGTGAAGTGTTACAATATGCTAGCTGGGGTTACTTTGGTAAAATTCTTTAGTGATAATTCAGTCTTGGAAACAAAGGTGCAGAAATCAAGGAGGGCAATATTGATGTGTTTTCATTGTTTTCTGCACTGCAGGGTCTGTTTGGTGTTCCAGAACTGAGCTGTCCAGAAGGATTTCAAGAAGCACAGGACAGAGCATTGCAAGAATCAGAACAGCTGGTCCAGAAGGCGTGTTCAGCACCACCTGGGCCAGAGACTGTAATGATCTTTGATCAGCTCTCAGATAGCCTGTGCAGAGTAGCAGACTTGGTATGTTACTTCTTTATTTTTACATAAATTCTTTTAAACTGGCTGAGCTTACACCATGTTCCGTTTTATGATTTCCTGCAGTGAAGTAAATCAGATCAGCTCCGTGAAGTTTTGTGCTGAGATAGAAAATGAAATTGATTGAAAGTGAATTACAAAGGCTTATACCAAATGATAGCTAAGTACAAATCCTGTAAAACTGTCCAGTTATTTTTAAGACAGATGTAAAAATAGTATAGAAACCACAACAAGAAAAACAACAGTGAAATCATACTTGTGTTTCTGCTGCAATATTAATACATAAGCTCTGCAGTGTCACTTACATTGTGGAGGAGAGGGATTTGATTTCAGAGTTAAAGTTGGAGTGGCAATGCACATGTTTTAAGTTATGATCATTTATAAGTGAAGGTCCATAAAGAACTTTCAGAGTAAAGGCAGCAGATGAAACTCAACAGTATCACATTTTTATCAACACAAGAAAAAGCAATTTCTTAGATTGCAGTTTTTGTGGTCCACAGATTTAGAGTGCTTGGACTGATATTCTGCATCACAAAATTTTAAGTTTAATAGAACATTTCATATTGCTCTCTAGAAACTTGCCCCAAGTATATCTTTTATCAAAGCATCATTCTTTGGTTGAAGGAAGCAGAACCAACCTTCATACTGAAATCACTTCTTAGTGAATAGGTCATTGAGTTTTTTGAGGTTGCTTGGGTTTTCACATTTGAATGTCTCTGTATTTTCAGTTCTTCAATCTTGTTTCTTATTATTTTGTAGATTTAAGATGTCTTTTGTGCCAGGCGCTTTTTCCTTCTGAAAGTACTTACAAGCTCTGTCAAGTTACTACTTCTCATGTTTTGTATAGACTATGCCTAATTCTGTGTAATCAGTCAATACTTAAGTAAAACATTAATGTCAGAATTCAGTGGCCATAGTTTTGTATCAGTTTGCTGAGTTAAAATTATCTCCTTTGTGTTATATTCGGGCTTTTTATGTTTACATACAGATGCACAGCTTGCAGAACTGTCTGGAAGTTATTTGGTGATTGTTATCTCCTGCTAGGAATTTTGATACCTGCCATTCAGCACCTTTTCTGTCAGTATTATACAGGATTTTAAAAAGCAATTCTAAGAAGTAAAAATTTTACATGTGTAACATTTCTAAGGCTGCCTTTTCAATCAAACTGCAATCACATTTTATACTGTCAGCTTGTTGCATGTACTTTCTGTAAAATCGTGCCTAATGTCTTCATTATATTCCTAGACTTTAAATATATTCCTGATCTTTTAAGTCTATTATTTCAATGCTAAAACCACACTGAATTCATGTCAGCAGTCCTGGAAGCCCCTACCTCCCCAGCTCCTTTTAGCATCTTTCTAGCCTTTTGAACCCCCTGAAATATTTGGAGATTTACAAAAAATCAGTATTTCTTCCTATTGGGAAATATGCACATTTGGTGATGTGCTTTCTTCTTAACTAGGAAATTTAGTTTTAAAAATCTTTTTTTAATAGCATTTAAATATGTTGGAGTAGTTTTCTGTTGTAAGGACTCTTAAAATACACTCTGGTTAAAATTTTTAAGAAGTGTGTTAATTAATGATGTTTATTGGAAAGACACAAGCAGTGTGTGGTTTAATAATTGTCAGGAAAATTTTCCAATCAGCTTTATATTTTAGACAAAAAAAAGCAAATTCTGCAGAATGATTGCATAGAACTGTAGAAATAAATGTTCATATAAATGGAACCACTTGAATGTAATTTATTTATAAGCCAGTATTTCTTTTTATTTGTCTTTTTGCCTCACCCTTTTCTTCTTCTTCTGTGTTAGGCTGATTTTGTAAAAGTTGCCCATCCTGACTTTGCATTCAGAGAGGCTGCTGAAGAAGCTTGCAGGAGCATTGGTACTATGGTAGAGAAGTATGTTTTCTTCTTTTTTTCTTTTTTTTTTTCTGTTTCCATGTGCAGCTTTAAAAATTACTATATGACCATCTGTGAAAACAGCAATCAACAAAAAATATTTGTGCATGGGAACAAAGTGTCAGTCTTCTGTTACAGATGTTTATGGGGGTTAGTTTTGTTACACTATCTCATGAAAGGTTTTTCTATTTCAGTTGGCAGTTTATGACTCCATGTCACTGAAGCCCATAAAGGCTCAAGTGACATTTTTCTAGGACTTGTGACAATTCTCTAGTGGTTGTAAAGTTTACGAACAAAATGCTTGCAAGTGGATTTCTCAGGACTTTGATTAAGCACACCATGTATAACAATATGACTTTAATATCTGAATACCACTTCACATCTAAAATTTGTAAGAAATTATTCACATATTATCTTGAGAGGCACATAAACTGTTGTGTGCATGTGTTTTGTTGCCCACCATATCCCACCTGGGAGTGCAGGATAACATGCCAGCAAATCCAATGGACACAGTGTTATCTGCATGGGGACAGTGCTTGGTGTGTGGAAATGTTCTGGGGATGGTAAGCTCTTAGTCTATCTCAGTGGCAGACAGCAGCACATTTCTCTGATGGCAAACTTGAGCACAGGTTTTCTTTTAAGGGAGTCCTTTCAAAGTAAGGATTAGAAAACAGTTCTCCCACCTTCGTGCTCTCACCATGATTATCTTCGTTCATAAAAAAACCCAAATCAGTGTTAGACTTGCTCATATTGCCACAAAATACTGTCCAAAAGTATTTTTCTGTCAGATGCACAAGACCTGTTTCCATGCTTGTTTGTCCACACATGGTCTGTACAGAAATTTTCCACTTTTTAACTGTGATTGTGGACCATTTTGAAAATATGGTCCTTGGCTTCTAATGTTTCACTAAATACTGCCTTTAAATGAGTAAATCCAGGAAACTGAAATATTAGTCTGTTGCTAATACATGGTTCTTTTACTCTGTATCTTTTCAGATTAAATACAGATGTTGAACTGTGTCAGAGTCTGAGACGTGTGCTAGCTGATGAAACTGTAATGAGTTCCTTAGATCCAGAAACCAGGTACTTAGTAATGCTTATAGATCTTTCTAGATTATTAATAGAATCTTGTAGATTTAGATTCTTAGATGGTATATATTTTTCCTTATTGTACTTATATTTCATGTTTTCTTAAATTAATAAGTGCAACTTTTGGAAAACAAACCACATCTCCATTATTAATTTATTAGTCACTACCAAATTACCTGCACAGGAGTTAGGAAGTTTGTAGTTGTGTAATTTTGAAGAATGTTTGTAGAATGTGACTGTAGAGCACAAGATATATTTATGCTGAATAACTGAGATGTTGCAAGAACAAAAAAATGAGAACTTTAGATTTTCTTCAATAATATTCTTTTGATTAAAATTATATACTGTACTGTGGTGTATGTATCAATGGTTTTAGGAATAAAATTAGGGAGCAGACTATGTAACTTGATTTCACTTTATAGAAATTTATTTATTTTTTTCAAAATCAGATTAGCAGTATATTTATTGAACGCTTACTTTATGATTGCTGTAATAGGTTTTATTTGATGTTTATGCAGTTATAGTTCTGAATTATTTATTCATTGACGTAGTTAGACACGTTAATGTATAGGTTATTTTCTTCTTCCTTCTTTCACCACAATCAAGGATGTTAGATTTGGAAAGGTATTTTTCTGATGTTAGGGTAAATGAACTGTGAAAGGAAATTAAAATGGTAATTTGCACAGATTTGTTGAACATCTAGATTAAGGTACTGGAATTATTTTTAAGGATATTTTCGAAGCAGATGACTGAACTAAGAGCAAAGGATAAATTGTTTCTCACTGAGTAAATTGTTAAGGACCTAAAACTTAGTAAATCTTTGTCCTTAATAAAAACGTGCATATAATTGTGGTATTAATCTCTGTGAAAGACATGAAACATAAATAACTACTAAAGGCAAAATCGTTAAGAAATGATGCTTGCTGTCAAATGAGGCTATTTTAACAGGGATTTACTGTATTTTTAGGCGAGTGGCAGAACTTTTTATGTTTGATTTTGAGATCAGTGGCATTCATTTGGATGAAGAAAAGGTAATTTCTGGCTACAATGTATGAACAGAAATTTGTCTTTCTACGAAAGACCAGATACTGAAACATGTGGGACATGTGAAATCATATGATTCTGGGTCAGTTTGTCCTGTGTGGAATTTTGTCACCTTAGAAGTGATGAATTTTAAATCACTTCTAAAGATAGTTTTTAGATGATTGGTTGTTCTTCTTGGTTTGGTCCTCATCATTCCTTTCTGTTCTGAGGAGTTATAAGCAAGTTCTGGGATCCTATTTTCTTTCTTTGGTGTCTACATCAGATATTTAAAATAGCTACTCAGCTGTCAGAACAATGTCTTTACAGAGAGGGAAAAGCATCACCCTGTGCACTTTTGATGACAGGTTAATCAAGTGGAGTGAATTAGAAGGGTTCAGGTGTGTTTCCGGGTACTCCTGGGTGCTCACATATCCAGAAGTTGTAAAATCTTGTTCAAAATTGAATATCTGGGCATGGTCTGATTGCCTGTCTTGGAGCTTTTACATACTTTTGCAATAGTTAGTGATGGATTTTCCAAACCCAGCAGGTTACACCATGCTTTGTGGTATGGATGCTCTGTCTGTTGATAGTTCATGTCATTGTATGAAGTTAATTCCTTGTTCATTGGAGTCATCCCCACCAAAAAGATCTGTACAAAAGCTCTTCTACCAGACTGATGCTACAGAGTTATTCTGAAGATCATGGTTTTGATGGTGTTTTGTGACCTAGAAAATGGTTCTAGAATATATTTTTACAATTACTTTGTGCAAAGAACAACCCTGAAACTTCAGCTCTGGGGTTTATGTCTGATTTGACTGTTGGTTCTATGGTGCTTCACCTCCTTTCAGTTACAATTTCACTTATTTTTACATGTTTTCCTCTTCCTCCCCTGCCTATCCCACTTCTCTTGCTTGCTGCTCAGTGTTTCTTTTCAATTCTTGTTTAAGACTTTAGAAATCCTTCCCTGTTGTAAGTTGAAGTTCACTTCTGCTACAGAGAACTTCTGCTTTTTAAAATAAAACTCAAAGACCTATTTTCAAGAAAAAGGTGGGAATGGGAGGACAGAGATCACGTTGTGTCATTCTTTGGACTTTACAAGTTATGTTGTATCTGTACCCTCAGCCTTTGTTTTCTTCAGCTATGAACCCACTAACAACAGAGACCATACTCTACTAATGTGAGCAAGTTCACTAAAGCAAACCTTGCATGACTAAATGTGTGAAATAATGTAATGATGGTGATAAAACTCTGAATCACAAACTCCTAAGAAAAGGATTGAAATCCTGTAAATAGTTTATGCTCTCCAGAAAACAACGCAATACAAACGAACAGGAGAATAATTCTGTGTCTATTTTAGGATATTTCTCTCAAAGATGCTTCCTTTTTTAAATTCAGTGTTTTACATAGCAGTCAATTACAAGGTAGCAAAACTTACATAAATTCTACTTGAACTCCACTGTACATTTTCTTACTGCAGAAACACTAGGCATTTTCCTTGAAATTTCAATGCTTCATGAGCATCTGATCTTGTTGACTTGCCCTGCATTATGACTTTTTTCATTCTGTAGGTATAATCTTTAGTGTTGTATTTTCTGCTTCAGTTTTGAAAGAGTCTTCTAAGATTTAAAAACTTTGAGTTCTGTTTTGTGCTTTGTTTTTCTTACAGCGTAAAAAGGCAGTCGACCTCAACGTCAGAATATTGGATTTATGTAATGAATTTCTGATAGGAACTCACATTCCCAACAAGATTGACAAACATGTTCTGCCAGAGCATATTCGGTATCATTTTACAGCTGAAGGCAATTACTTACGAGTGGCTGGTCTACATGCTGATTGTCCTGATGATCTGGTTTGTATTCCCTGATTTTACTTTGGCATCCCCTATACCAGAAGTGCATATCAGTTATTTGACTTGTTAGTGAGGCAAATGCCTGTGGTTTGCAATTATGCTGTTATTACTACTAATGAAAAACTTTCATAGAATGTAATAATGGTGTATTTGATAGTAATAGGTATGAAATAATGGCTGTGCAGATCCTGAATAGCTGGAGGAAGAAGAGGGGCAGAATACAGACTTGGGATTTTAGGGAAGCACACTTCAGTTTATCCAGAGGTGGGATCCCAGGAAATGCAGCTCTGAAGGGTGGAAGAGCTCAAGAAAGAAGGTTGCTCTCTGAAGGCGCATCCTCCAAGCATGTGAGAGTATTGAGATACTCAGTGTTAGTGAATCCTGATCCTCAGAAAGCTAAGCAGATGTATCAGGAACCAGGCTTGACAAGCAGACAACTCTTAAAGCTTCATCTCCAAAAGATAGCATATGTGGAGTGGAAGCAGGTACTAGGTCCAGGGGAGGAATGTAGAAACGTTGCCTGTGTGTGTAGAGATGATGTTGGGAAGGTCAAAGCTCAGCTGCAGCTGTGACTTTGAAGAAACATCAAAAAGAGAGCAATTACTGCTGCATTGGTGCAAGAGACCTGAGCAAGGAACACATGGACTCAGAGCTGAGTAAGGTGGGTGACAGTGGCAGCAGACAGATAAGGCTGACATGCTCATCACTCTCTTTTGTCTCAATGTTCATCAGTCACTTTAGTCCAAGGTAGGAGATTACAGTTTGGATTGGTGGGCAACCAGATAGGTAGAAAAACTAATTTTCTTTCTCTCCCCTGACCCTGTCTCATTTTCTTGTCAGATCCTTCCATAAGCAAACTTAACTGATATTCAGAGAACAGTTTTTGGGTTATTTTCAGAAGTTTTGATGAGTCAAGGCAGCCCACAGAGTGGTCTGTAAAGCACAAATGTTGGCAGAAAGAGAGAGTTGATGAGAGATTGTTGACAGGAGTAGACAACAGGACCCTTTTTGGCAGTCTTGATCTGTTAGGTTGTCTCATTGCATTTCCTCATTTCACTTTTAATGGGTAAGAGCTATATTTGTCAGGCAGTTGTAATTATTGTTAAAAGGCTTTAGGCCTTTTCCCACCAATATCAGTGAAATAGGGCTGTAATGCCAGATCTTCAGTTGCATCACTTGTTTCTGTTATAAATTTCTCTGTAGCANTGTCTTGTGTTAGGTGCGAGAAGCTGCTTACAAGATTTTTCTCCACTCCAACGCTCAGCAGCTGGCTCGATTGGAGGAGTTGCTTGTGAGCCGAAACAGCCTGGCACAGTTGGTTGGTTATGACACCTTTGCCCACAGGGCTCTTCAGGGAACAATGGCCAAAACTCCAGGTATAAGGCATGTATGGAAGGACATGTTGAGAAATCAAATGTGTAACATTTGAAGGTTGTTAGTTTCTTTAGCTAAGTTCAGACATACTTCCAGTGAAGTGTTTTATTGAAGTTACTTTTTGCTGTATGTCATTCTCAGTGCTCACTGTAAGTAGCAGTACTCACTGAGGAGGACTGGTGTTTTGGTTCAGAATTGATGCTCACTCCTTAGTTATGAATGTGTCATTATTTCAGCATGTAACAAAGTAAATGTAGTACTAAATTCTCTTGAAATAATGTCAGTGGAGTAGTTAGTTTAAAAATCTAAAGGAATTTTTGTTTGGAATATTCTCATGTAAATTTAACATCCTTTAGGGAGAAATAATTTTAATACTTTTTCCTTCCTTCTAGAAACAGTAAGGCAATTTCTGGAGAAGCTTTCTGAGCAGTTGTCTAAAAGGTATGTCTTTTTCACTAATTTTTTTTAACCATACTCTTTATTTCAAGAGTAGGGGGACTTGTGCCCTAATAAATTAGTCAGTGCTGAATATTATGTGATCTGGCGAAATAAAAACCAAGACTTCCCCAAAATCTTTAAAGAAGGCTATTTGCTTAGAATAAATTCTGTGTCTGATCAGAGAACATCCAGGACTGAATGCAAGAAATGCAGTGAACAGCAAATAAGACTGAGTTGAGGTGTAGAATACCTCTCCTGGTCTTCTTGCCATATGCACAACTCCAGATATTTTGCATCTATAAACACATTTCCCTGTTTGTCCCTCTTGCCACCCTGATCTCCACACAGCACAGAACATTGGGTATAAATGGGGTGTATTGTAAGAATGAAAATGCTTTGGAGCTGTACAGGAAGAGGGACTGAATTTGAAAGTACCTGAATGGCTGAAGCAGAGTGAAAAGGTTTTTCTACTATTGTATGTGGGCCTGCCATTTTATGTAGTCATTTCATATAGTACTGTAAATCTCTGACGATGGACATTTTATTAGGATGGAATATTATGTACTGTATTTCACTGCTCAAAAATCTTTCATTAATATTTTCATCATAAAAATATTTTTCAGAACTCAAAAAGACTTTGAAATGATGACAAAGATGAAAATGAAGCTCAACCCTCACAATTCAGTAAGTTACATTTCCATATGTGATTGTCTGTTTTGTTTCTTTTGAAAAACATAGTAAAAGGTAATCTTGTTCTACAGTTACTTCTCCTTTAGTGTACAAGTGCACAATTAGAAAAATTCTCTCTTCTGGCTTCAAATGCTTTCTGGCTGCTTAGTTGCTGTATTAAAACCAAATACTGAGTATGAGAGAGCTGTTGGTTTATACAAAGTGATACAGAGGTAACCAAAACATAAAGCAGTGAAAGGGACTATTACTTTGAATTAATTGACTAATTTGAAAAATAAAGGCTGTACTTTAAGTTAGATACAAGTCCAGTTTGTATACTACCTTGAATGTCTCTTACCGCTGTACATATCTAGGTTTATCTTTTTAGTTGAACTGAGTGTATTTCTTGAAATCTGGTATGAAATCCTATCATATAGTTAAATGAGAAGACCAATCTTCAAGAAATGTTAAAAAAGTTTTCAGGTTATGCTATATGATGCTATTTTTGGTTTGAGCCTTACCTACTTCCTATTATGTTTTAAAATTCTGTGACTTGCTGAAACTGCAAAAATACTCAAGTGAAACAAAACTTCCTTTGGGTTCACTTGTTGTCCATTATTGTAATTATAAGCTCGAATTCTCTTTCAGATGCTGATGCCATGGGATCACCCCTACTACAGTGGAGTCCTTCGTGCTGAGAGGTAAGCTCCTTATGTTCCTGATTGTAATGTAAATGAGTGTCCTTGCAATAAGGACAAAGAAAATACTCAATTTAAACAGGATTTCTTTCTTCGAAGATGTACCTCAGTATGAAAAAATAAATATCTGGTGGGAGAGTTTTGTAACATTTTTTAGTTGCTGCTGGATGCCTGTAGAAGATTTTGGCTCCTGAGTTGTTTCGCAGAGAAGGATTGGCCCTCTTTGAAAATAAGAGGATGAAGCAGTTTCTGAACAGACAGAAGATCCTTACTCTTGTTTTGCTTTTAGTTCTTAGCTGGGCTGTAGTACTATTTAAAAATAAATTTTGAACACTGAATACCAACTCCTCTTCATATTTTAACTTCATTGTGCTTCTTGCTGAATGTGCAGCTTCATCCTCTTGTGCAGACTTGAAATAGCAACTTCTTCAGTACATCTTTACTGCTTATGGATAGAATTCATTCTTATCTCTCTTGCAAAGACTGGGAAATAAATCCTTTATACAGACTTAAATGGTGCACAGGGTCTTTGCACATAATGAGATGTCAGCTCTGAAAGATGTAAGCCCTGCATGTTGCCTTTATTAGATCAGCAGCAGTGACCTTTTAGGTTTCTGTTGGAAAAGATAATTGAAAGTTGTGCTGCTCTCATAAGGGAGTTAGGAAAAAACTTTCATTCACCGCAAATTTATGGTTTCTTGGTTTTTAAACAAACTGAATGTATCTGATTAAAATAGTAGCTTACTCTGGATCAGAAAGCTGTGGTAGTATAGGCATGGCATGAAAGGATTCCCAGCAGCTGACCTGGTTTTCAGAACTCTTGTGTGCAATGAGAGTTAGAGCATTAGGTGTAGAAGGCACTTTGTTTCTTCTCCTGGAGGAGTGTCTTCTGATGCTGATTGTCTTTAGTCTTACTGGTCTTACTGTCCTTAGATCTCTTCATGAAGCTAACCATCTCATAATTGAGTTGCTGATGATCTGTTCTTTTTGGCATTAGAAAGAAAAATATTTCCTTTCCTTGGAGGGTTTGTAGAAGACCCAGTTAAGTTACTTCAAGAGTTGCATGGTGGCTTTGTGAAGGGAGAGCTGCAGGTAAAACAGACCTAGACATTGGCAGTGTATCTTTGTTGGTTTTTTTTGTATTCAGGCACCAAGTCTGGAAGTTGGATCAGTGTGAAGAGTCTCCTGAATCTATGTAGGGCCTCCCTGATTACAGTGCAGGATTGGGGCCCATTGTTTTTCTCCCTCCAGCTTGGGCAGGACTGTTGGTCTCTGGTAGGTGTACAGGAACCTACAATACTGGGCAAAAAAGCACTTTCTACTGTGTGCAGAGCTGCTTTGCTTTGACACAACAGTGTAGATCTTTCACAGTCCTGTTTTCTGGATAATTGTCTGTCTTTGGAAAAAGTGTTTGATCTAACTGACTGAACAAGGCTTTACATTTATTCTGCTCATATTGTGGGTGTTTAACAGGGTACTGGATACTGGGTAATCAGCTCTGAAAGGTAAAACTCACTTCTCCTCTACATAATGTCAAGGACTGTGCTTTATGAATGAAACTAGGCAGGAGTCAGAGGATTCATCCAACAACCAGAGGATGGGAATGTGCCTTGTCATGTCTGTGCCCTGAATGCCCTGTTACCCAAATGGGAATCCCCTATCCTTGTATTTACTTACCTTGTAGTTGTTTGACCACATCCCTTCTTGAATGCCCTGTGGATGCTATGGTATGTTCAGTTCAGTACTTTTATAACTGGAAGATGAGAACTGTATCTGTCACACAAACCTTCATGCTTGGCTGGAGTTTGACTTTTGGCTATTTGTTGTTACTCTCTTCCTAACTGAGCCTATTACCTTGTAGTATTAAATTATTCATCTAAGGAAAAGTGATGTTGTTTTCCTTGTTGTGGTGGTTTTTTTTTTGTTGTTGTTGTTTTTTGTTTTTTGTTTTTTGTTTTCCCCCATGGGAAAACGATTGAATACTTTTATTTAAAAAGATTTCATTTTTTAAATTTATAAGCTCAATAAATAATTTATTTTTTACTTCTATCTATTTTATTTTACATTTTTTTAATCTTGGAATCACAAAATATGTTTTCAAACAAGATGCACTTAACTGTCATGCATTTCTCCTGTTGTTTGTTTAGTCTATTGTATTTGTTGTTGTTGTTGTTCTCCAAGGATTTCTTTCTTTTGTAAGAAGTTTACTTTTAGTTTTAGGTCTTTAACAGAAATGCCATGGTTGTATTTGTTGTAGTGCTGTGCACAAGAGCATGGCTTATATATTTGTCTCTCATGTTTTGGGACTCAGTTTGCGTGATGGATTTTTGTGTTGGGAATTTCTCGTTTCTTCTGCTTAGTAAAACATTTTTGTTGAAAGGGAAGCAAATGTGTGCTTTTGGGTATTCCTTTTGAACTACTTTTGTCACCATTGCTCCAGCTGGAGTACAGACCCAGAATTTCCTAGGTGTTGTCAGGTACATCAGGTGCAGATTATGTTTACAAATGTACGTATAAAGAAAGAGACTACGGGGATTTAGTTCTTGATTAAGTAACTCAGCACTAGGGGGTGCAAGAAATATTAGATGGGACAGTGTGTCTGCTGGAAAATGTTTGCTGTTTCTTAGTTTGGCCTTTTCAACCACTCCTCTTTAGTCCTCCAGATTTTGACCAGCTACATCTCAAATGACACTGCGACTCATGACGTATTTTTAATATGTCTATTTTATATTTGCAGCATGTTGTGTATTTTAAATGTATTTATGTAATTTATCTTCTAAATATACATTTAGTCTTTACTGTAACAGGATTAAGGAAACAAGTCCTTTACTAGATTTCTACTAACTAGTTTTAAGAGGTAGATATTGACTTCTGAAGGATGCGGGATGCCCTAACGCGTTTGGACTATAGGGTTTTGGTGCTGTTTGCTCTCTCAGGGGTTGGGTTTGTCTGCTTCCCGCGGCGTTACCGACTATTGCTGCTGTTCTGTCACTGAACAGCAGGAGGCGCTCCAGACTCAAGCCTCAGAGTTGCGGTTGTTCCGTCTAACCCCGGCCGCAACAATTTTGTTTCTGCCAGCTTTCACCAAGTCTCTTCCCTGGAAACTTGATCCTACTTCAAAAGTCTAAGCCTCCCATTGATGGGAACAGGATATTTTACTTTTTTTTTTTTTTTTTTTT
>WEIU01012250.1:13090-74337 GCA_013389925.1 Aegithalos caudatus | reverse complement strand
TTTTTTTTTTTTTTTTTTTTTTTCCCAGACTATGTTAAGTAGCCTCTCTCTGGCTTTAAACCTACACTTAAGAGAGTGTAATGTTTTTGTAGCTATAGTTTAAGAGGCAGGGAAAATACATGTCGGTATAAATGTACTTTTAAGAGAAACAGGAGACAAAAGTCTGAAATTCATGGCAGTACTATCTTAAAAGAAGATAGAGTAATTAGGAGAACCTCAAGGATTTTGGCAGGCTAAGGGTAATAAACCAGTGAATGCTAGAACATGCTTCAGCGTCTAACAAGTAAGAAGATGTCTAATATGTATATTATAAAAATAATAATGTTGCATTTTAGTGGAGACAAGTACCCAAGTATTAATTAAATTGCATTACTTCTCAGTAAGTGCAGCTGTAATTCTCAAGGCCCCGATCTTGCAAAGATATGGTAGTTCTGCTGACTTCTTCTGTTGTGGAAAAAAACACAACAGAAAATCACCCCAAAATGCTGTGAGAGACTTTTTGAGGTCAGCCATTTGCCTAGAAGGTAGGATTGGCTGTGCTTAATCACTTCTGACAGAGGTGCAGAACTGTTCTTGAGAACCATCTGAAGTGAGCTTTGTGTATTTGGTATTGACTCCTGCTTCCTTAACCTGTGGTTCTTGCCAGGCTGGGTTGGCTTCACTGGCTATAATTCACTGTTAGGATTTTTGCCAAAATGCCCCAGATTTTTTTCACCTTGAAGCTGGGATGTGCTTGCAGAATACTGGCTCTGTGCTAATCCCTTTCTTTGGGATTGCAGAAGGAAGTAAGACCAGCCTTGAGGATGACAGATCAATGCAAACATAAGTTAGTTTTCTGATATGTAGGAAAGAGAAGCCACCATCACAGCTGCAGGCATTTTAGATCTTGGGGTGCCATCTTAGCAGAAATTAGGAATAAATCACCTCTTTTCTTGTTGGGACTGTGCATAAAAGTGCTGGCTTCAGGGGAAGGTAGGCACCACTTCTGGGTTTTCTCAGAGTTCTTCAGTACCAAGATATGCAAATGTGTCTGGATGTTTCATAAGTTCCTAAATGCTGCAACTAATATTGAAGTTCGCAAGTTACTAGTAAAGAAACTTGTTCACAGCTGCTTTTTGTAAAATTATTTTTAGTTTTATGAAAGACTTCTCTCTTGGGAATGCTATGTGGAAGAATAGCCCAGACCCTTTGCAGAACATGTGAGAAAACTGTCAGCCTGTTCAATTTGAAAGTTGAAGTGGAAAAGTAATGCAGAATGTTACTAGGAAATCTTTCAACCAAAGTGCTCAGAGAGAAGGCGAACTTTCTATAAAATATTATTTATGAGAAAGGGGAGGCCTGCCTTCTGCTAAATCAACTAATGTAGGTATAGAAAGTCCACTTTAACTCACCAGTCACTAAAGCTGGTGGATTAAGCTTTTTGGAGGGAAACCTGAAAGTTATTGAAAAGCATTGCTGTGAAACAGATTTCAACTTTCAAGAACTATTTCTTTATTCAAAACATTGTGGAAGAACAAAGAAATTGTTGATTTGAAAACTAAGTCAAATCTAAAAGTTGTGTGCAGTGTTGATACCAATATTCCAAATTACCCCCTGACCTCTTCCAAAATATTGTAGGAAGTACATTTAACAGAAAGAAAAAAGGAATACGAAATACAGGTGCTACTTTATGGTTGATGAGACTACAAAGGCTTTCTATTATTACTATTATTGTTATTATTTTTAAGAAATCCTGAGTCTTCTATAAATCATGGTTAAGAGTCTCCCTTTAGGTAAAGAATTAAGTTTCATAGTCTGGCAAGTAATGAAAATTGGAAGGGGTTTTCCTTGTCTTGATCTGTTCAAGTTAACCTGAGGGGTTCATCTCACTTTTATCTTCACTAACAAGATCTTTTCAAGTTTCTTTGAAAGTTTTGACAGGATCTGTTTTGTTAGAGATAGTTAACTTTGTCTTCTAGATTTTTGTGAATGTCAACAGGATAATAATTTTTCTCCTAAAAACCCCCAAAGAAGCCAGGATATATCAGGGACTACATTTAATAGCCACCAATAAGAATTTTTGCCTGGCAGCTAATTTGCAATTGTTAAGAGTGAATGCTTGTGTTCTGAAGAACAGTGATCCCGATTCAAATATCCCTAATGTTCAATTTTATAAAAAGCATTCTTAATAGAATAGATGAAAGTCATGTTACACAAAGCAGTCTTAGCCTTGTTCCATAGATACAGCTTAAATGAAAGTGATTTTAGGAGTCTGCATTTTATTTAGACTCAGTGAAGTCATACAAGCTTAGAAATAATTATTTATAATCACATACTACATCTTTGTTTCCCACAGGGGCACAGCCTTTTTGCTTGAAGCCTGCTGTTCTTGAAGAATAACCAAACCTCATTGTGTCAGTTAACTTCTTTTTATAATCTTTTTTTAAATTGGTTTGGCTGCTTTGCTTCTCTTAAAAATGCTGCTGGGCTGCAAACTGTGAAAGTAAAGTGTTTGGATTTGTTAAATGTAGTTTATCCTTTAATAAAAAGCAGGAATTTACATTAAAGAAACTACAGCTTTCTTTGATATTTCTACTTTTGTTAGGAGGGAACTGAGATTTCTCTTCCTACAGTTACTGAGCTCACATTCTGACATAAAGCATTTGAGAGAATTTTCATTCTTTCCTGGGCTTTGCTGTAAATACAAATGCTTTGGCATTTGAAATCAGATGTTCAGAGTGAATTAAGTTACTGAAATACTCAAAATGAGTACAGAGCAAACCTATTATGTTCAAGTTTATGTGTCTCAGTCTTCTACTGTTTTTGACATGTAAGCATGAGAGTTATGCATGTCTACAGGAGAAACAAATAATTTAAGGTTCATTATTATAATAAAAGGGACCTCTTTGAGTCTTGACTTTTATCTTTTGTAAGTCAAAGCAGCTTAACAGAAAGTTTGGCACAGTAGAAAATATTCTTTTCCACTGCAGAGGAGTTAATGTATATATTTGTTGATGCTGTTACTGATTTGTGCAGGGTGAATGTATGTTGGTGTTCACTTTTTTTTACATAAATGTTATATTACCTACATCACAACTAAAAGCAACCTTTTAAAAATATTACTATCTAGATACAAAATGTACAAAATCCTTGATTTCAGGAAGTCTTCTTTTAGATTAATCATTGTGTTTTCTGATGGGTGTGTGTATGTCTGTAACGGATAGAAGTTTTGATATTTCCTTTTCCTGTTCTTCCAGAATTACATTCAGATCCTTTAAGTTTCACATAGTAGCTTAAGAAAATTTGTGCTCAAGTTCAAGGGTAGTTGGGAAAACCTTTTTGTAGCAGTACAAAACCTTTCTGTAGCAAATTGCAAATATCAAAAATCAATCCATACCCTCGTCTTTTTTTTACCTGAGATACACTACAAGAAACGTTACATGGTAAGAAATCTTTTTGACTGGTGTATATAGCTCTCTGCAAAGTTAACACCATCTGAGATCCATCTCTTGCTTGCATTTTCAAAGGCATATTCCCACAGAAAATGCTGTGGTCTTCATCGTTTTGGGATTCAGCTATGCAACATGCATTCAGCCAGGGAAGCCTAAGCTCCAGAAAGAAGCAAGAGCTCGTAGCTGAGCTCTGGACTTGTGCTAGTTGCCTCCAATTGATACCTTAGTAAGCTTAAAAGTGTTACAGTATTTGTGTCTGCCCTTCTCTGGTGACATAAGCATCCTATGGCCCAGAACTCACATTTTAAGCAAAAGGATACCCAGACAGGGTGTTCGATTCTTGCCGTTGCTTGCTTAGCTGCCCTGGATCCTTTTTCTTCCTTAGGAGGTGCTGTAACCATGTTTCCAAGTGTTTGATGGCTTTGGAGACAGCAGTACAATGTTTTGCTGGTGATGTTACCCTGCCATGTGCATCATCCTCCCTGCTGAGTTCTGTCTGTCTGCCCTTCTGGGGCTGCAAATCACAGCACACAGGAAAACCTGTCTTCCAGCTCTTTTTGCAGTAGTTATTGTGGCTTAATGCTGTTTGTCTCCAGAACATTAACCTTTCTTCCTAGTAGCAGCAACCCTTAGCAGAAATTTTACTGGTAGCAGAGTGTCTGTTACTATAGTTCAGTGTGGGTCATGATAATTTCCTTTCTGATTCCTTTTCCCAAAAATACTTGAGTGTGCTTCCTGTTGGAGATAAAATCATAACTTGTCTGAATAAATGTGGAGGCAGATTGCCAAAGAGTATGCTCACAATAAAGCAGCTGCTTCTTGCAGCGTTATGTCAATTTTTTATTGTTTGTTTTAAATAGAAGACACAAAGCTGTACAACTATTCAAGGTCACAATTGATAACAACTTGAAAATTGTGCATAAAGTGATTCTTAGAATGGTTGCCACTTTAACATATAGTATAATAAAAATAATTATATGCACAGTAGGGTCATCAACATTTATTAACATGTAGATGATGAAGATTGCTTTGTTCTGACTAGTGGGCATTTCAGGGGCAGGCTAAGCTATAGCACTTTGGAAATTCTGCTCCTTTTTATGTAGAGTCAGGCAGTGTCAGCTAATTCATTAACTGAAGTTGTCCTTTCATTCTGTCGATTGAAAAGTGGTGTGCAGTGGAATCCCAGAATCACAAAATTGTTAGGGTTGGAAGAGACCTCTGGAGATAATCTAGTCCAACCCCCTGCCAAGGCAGGAATGCCTTGGTTTTGGTAGGGTTTTGTTGGGTAGGTTTTAGTCTGCATTTACAAATACACTTGGTTTCACTTTTGAAAAAAAGGGATCAAAGAAGCACCATGCACCTGGGATAGAAGATGGGGAACTTTGAGTTTTCTCTTTAGCTTCAGGAGAAATTAATTTTATAGTCTTGGATCAGCCCTCAAAAAGGCTCTGCATCCTACACAGACAAGTTCTGTCTTTGTTACTGGGCAATTTCAAATGCCAAAGGAGTGTATTGAGAGAAGTCATCTTAAAGTTTTATGCGGTCTTTTAGAAAATCTGGCCCAGGTCAGAGTGTGTTTTGAAGATACAGCCTGAGACCCTTTAACAGCATAAAAATTTTTGTTCAAAGGACTGAGGGAAGAGAAGTTTGGATTGCTGTCACAATCACAGTCCCCATTGCTGCCAAGAAGTTGAGCTACCATGTTTTTAGATCAGTATGAATTTGAATGCCAAAATACCGTGCCTGGGAAGTGTGTTCTTGGAGTTCCACTAAGGTGATGAAGCTGTCAGTAACTGAGATTGGGTAACCATCTGCTAACTAACAGATGCTTTTTTTCTTGTCATCTGGAAACAATGAAGTTGCTAATGACTGCTACCATTTGAGTGTCGGAAATCAACCAAGAATCTTCAACAAGGGAACATCTACTTTGTAAACTCTTCCAAATACTTTTCCACCCACATCCATATGCCAGATTTAAGTTTTAGAGATCTAGTAGAGATTACAGCATTTGCTGTTCTTTTCACTGAATATTTTTATTTTTGGGGAAAGCTCAAATCTTTCCATTTCTTCCCTTTTCCCCATTGTTCTCTTATTTTACCTAGTTTTACACCTTTTAAATTTCAATGAGTAGCATTAAATCTTGAAGGGCTCAGGAAAGAGTCAGTCATATGCTTTCTCTTGCCACTGAAAGGCAAGATCATCTATCAGTAATAATTCCAAGAACTGAGGTTTTGGTTATAGAACATCAGTTTCAGATGGCTGAGGTTTTGGCTAATTGCTGTTCCTAAGTAAGCCCAAAGAGAAAGTTTTCCTGGAATCAGTGCAAGTTTGGGGTTAGGTTTTCTTCAGTTATAGTCAGTTGTACTTAATTTGTGAAAATAGAGTTCATGTATGAGGTAGGACCAAATTCAAAACTTGGGAATTGAATCTGTGTTTTGGTGTCTGGAATGATTACTGCTTAGTGAATATAGACTGGTATGTAGACAAAGGTTTTTGAAGATGTATTACACACTTCTTGGAGGAGTAGCTTTTTTTTCAGTAGCCAGTACTTATTTTGAAATATTATTGGTTATTATAATCTGATTGTGATAATTGCACTATATTATGGGTTTTAACCCCTTTCTCCATAAGTCCTAGGACATTGCATTGGTTAGCAAACAAACAATAGATTCCAGATAACTCAAGGTATAATAATCTCCAGTGACTGCTGCCACGTGTGTCCAAAAATAATTTAAGTATTGGGTCTGTGGCATAAGACACTCATGGTATTTGAGGATTTTTCAATAACTTCAGCTTTGATCCTTTTTTGTACACTGGTGTAATAGGCAAGGCAGAAATGGACAACTGAGATCAGAACTAAAAACATTTTTGTTTTGGCATTCTGTATTAAAAAAAATGTAGTTTCCCCAAACTTTTTTAGATTTTCCATTGGCAAGAAGAACATTAACACACATCTTTGATTAAATGTGGGAGAGGTTTGATCCTGACAATGTTCTACAGAAGGGGCTGACATTAAGTTTTGTTAGTTTCTATTGAAGTGGTTGTTTAGTCAGGACCTCATTGTACTCAAAATGTCAAGATTGTGACATCCTCAAACATTAGCCAGAGTAGGGGGCTAGTTCTTGTGGGGAGTCTGCCTTAAGGCATTATAGTCTGTTACTGCTATTTTTCTGGGGGGTGTGGGTCAGTATCATCCTTTTTCAAAGGACAGAACTATTACAGACTGATTTCCTGCCACCACCCTGCCCTCACCCCACTTGGGATAGTGACAGTATATTACAAAGTACTTATCAGAAAGCCTTCTTCCCATCCTTTTCTCCTGGGATAGGGTCATGAGGACGCTGTGCATGTTAAAGGAGTGGTGAGAATGAGGCAGAAGTAGGCATTGATCTTCTCCCTGCAGTACATTAGTGTCAGCTGTTCTATTCATGAAGAAATATCATTGCTTTCTCCTGCTAGTATCTATCTGTGTTTTTGACGGAAATGAAATAAAACTTAGTTTCAGAGATTGTTTTTTTCCATCCCTCCAGCAAACACATTAATCCAGTATTTCAAGTGAATGTCGTAATCCTTTGCAGTTAGTATGGAGCATTGTCTTCCTCTGATAAAACTGGAATCTATCTCGTATTGCAGCTTTGTGCTCTTAGTCCTAGGTTCCACAGGACATCCTCACATAATAGGTGAGGTTGGAAATCTGCTCTAGGAGTCATCTGGTCCAGCCTCCTGCTCAAGCAGGGTCCCCTAGGGAGTATCCAGGATCATATCCAGGCAGCTTTTCAGTATCTCCAAGCTGCAAGACTCCACAGCCTGTAGGAGTAACTTGTGCCACTGCTTGCTTATCCTCACTGGGATAGAAATGTTTCCTGATGTTAAGATGCAACATCTCCTGTTCCATTCTGTGCCTGTTGCCTCTGGTCTTGTCACTGGGCAGCACTGAGAAGAGCCTGGCTCTGCCCCCTTTACACCCTTCCTTCAGGAATTTATAATCCTTATTAAGATCCCTCTGAGCCTTCTCTTTCTCAGGCCAAAGAGTGTGGCCATCTCTCTCTTTTCCTGATGAGCTGAGCACTGGACACAGCACTTCCACACTGGACACAGTGCTGAGTAGAGTAAAAGGATCACCTCCCTCAGCCCACTGGCCATGCTTTTCCTAATGCATCCAGGATGCCATTCACCTTCTTTGTGGCAAGGGTCCCTTGCTGGCTCACGTTTAACTTGGTGTCCACTAGGACTCCCAGGTCCCTGTTTGCAAAATTCCTTTCTTACTGGGTCTGGGTGTCCCCCAGCACATACTGGTGCCTGGGGTTGTTCTTTTTGAACTTCTTGAAGCTCCTGTCAGCCCATTTCTCTTGTAAGCCTGTAAAGGTCTCAGTGGCTGAAAGCAAGATCCTCTGACATATCAGCCACTCCTCCCAGTTTGGATAATAGTTTGCTGTTGTCTGCCAGTGACTGGACAGGACTGGAGCCGGTATTGACCCCTGGAGCACACTGCTGGCCCTTGGCCTCCAAGCAGCCACTGTGGCACTGATCACCTCCCTCTGCTCATCCAGCCCATGCACTGACAGGCTCTTTGTGAGGCCCTTATGGGAGATAGTGTCAAAGGGTCTCTGAAGTCCGAGGAGGTGATGTGCACTGCTCTCCCCTTTTCTGCCAAGCCAGTTATTTCATCATATAAGGTTATCAAGTTATTTAAGCATGACTTGCCTTTGGTGAATCTATGCTGACTGCTTCTGGTAACTTTTCCATGTACTTGGAAATGGTTTGCAGAGTTAGCTGGTCCATCAAAAAAAAAAATTCTGCTCTTTAGAAAGTTTTGAGCAGTCTCCATACATCTTTTGATTTTTCTTTTTTCTTGTGTAAAAGTTATCTAGTTTCATGAAATGTTTTCAAGGGTGCTGTTCTTTAATTTCTTATTATTTTCATGTTCTCTTATCCTGCAGTTGAACTCACTGTTGGGAGTTACATGTTTTAATTTCCTGCAGGTGGGAAAATCTGATGTTTTATTATGCATGTGAGCTGTTGGTAGTATGAAATTTTTATTTACTGGAGTGTGTTTGTAGTACTGTATCATATGGGTTCTTTCTTGAAATGCCTCATACGCTTGTCTCTCTTCTCCCTCTGGGCAGGGAGGAAATGGCATGGGGACCGTGGGTGATACTGGATGTCTTGTGGGGAGGAGAGTGTGCAGGCTTTGCACGTAAGTGTAGCTTTGGCAGGACTGATTGAAATGCACTCAGCAAAGAAGCCCTGCAAAGAGCCCTTGTGCAGTGAAACCACTTGAGCTTGTCTGTGGTGTGTATTGAGACAGTACTTTAGTAGCCAGATATTAGTTAAACAAGCAATTCTTTGAATTACAAATGGATAACTCAGTTTACTATTCATAGTGGCATGTAGGATGGTAGTACAAGATTTTAAAGTGATGTGACAAAAAACAATTCTAAACTGTTATGGAGGTTGTTATGATTTTCTGCCTAAAGAAGGGTCACTTTAAGAGGTCTTGTAGTCTGTATGCATGGAGAGCTTCAGAGCAGAATCAGGAGATCTGAAGCACTTGTGGTGTGGTTCAGTTTTCATGGTAACAGTCTGGGCAAAAGACTATCAGTGGGCAATTCTATAAAAGTGTGGAGACATCTGAGATTTACCTGTTAAAACCTTCCAAAAAGTGCCACTGTTGAAAGCATTGCAATTCTTAGGAATTACTGACTTAAAAATTCTTAGGATATTCAACATAATATTCTGTACTTGGAGGTGAAAGGGGGAGCCCTGCAATTCTGTACTTGGAGCTGAAAGGGGGAGCTCTGTGTGACAAATCAGTGTCCTTTGTACTCCAAATTTCTGTGGCTTACATGAAAACAACTCTTCTGCTTTCTTTTAGAGACTTGCTTTCACTCTTTTTATCTAACTTGATCTAAAGTGATTTATATCAGGCTTATTTCCTTGAGTGTAATGAGTTTTTGAGTAAGAGGGAAAACATGCATATGGAAGCATGCAGTGTGGGAATTTAATCATGAAGTTCTTGAAAAAGTGTTTCAGGATGGTAGAGGCAAAATCTGCTTTATTTTCTATGTTCTTGTATAGTTTAAAATAGAATGGAATACACTAGCTTTACCTTCTTGCATTTGTTGCGTGAAAATAAGCAAAATCTTGTACTTCACTCTATCGTGGCTTAGAGGAGTAACCCCACCCTGCTGTGCCTCACATCTCAGTGACAGAGCTGCAGTTGTAAGCAGCATTTTGGCAAATGAAGTATCCCCAGTGGGCTTCTTTTTCAGGTCTTCCCTATGGGAGTGGGAAAGAAGGGTAGGTGCGTGGGTAGGGACTAGCTGTCTCTTTCACAGCTGCTCTGTAACTAAGCCTTTTGATCACAGGTCTTAAAACAGCATGGTTCTCATCTTTGGTGTCCAGCTATTGTAGTCTAGCTGATGCATGTTTAAATTTCAGTGACTGTGATTGTGTAGAGTTAAACAGTCTTTACTGTGAGACCCTAGAAAATAGTATAAAGTAACACTTGGGCTTTGGATATGAAATGAGGCAAGAGTATTTTTTTGCCATTTGGGGTGCTCACACAACTACAAGCAGATTCCAGTTCTGATTTTGCTGTTTCAAAAGAGTTGTGTTGTGCTGATCAGCTTGTGAAAGGTGTCATTTTGCAAAACATCTATTTACCTGATACACTTGTAGTGCGTTTACTTTTTAGAGTCAGAGTCTCAGGGAGTAGGAACCCTTTTACAGACTGCATACATCTGAACTACTTTTTGAATTTTTTGTTCATTCTCAGTTTATATGCATGCATGCAGACATATGATGTCTCCCTCTGTATGAGTGTCTTATCTGCTACAGCATCTTGAACACAGTTGGTTGAGGTTAGGCTCAGGAAGCTTGGCCACGTTTGAAATCCATGTCACATACTAAAATTTTCAGTCGGCTTACAGTTGCAAGATATTTTCTACAAGAGAGTCCCCAGAGCTTGAGGTGTGATTCTTGTGTGGGAGGTGGTTGTGCCTACTTGGTGTTTCTGTTGCTGCAGTGAAAGGCAAGACTGCAGAGTCAGCAGTGCTTACCAGTTGGTTTCCTGCCCTAGCTGAGGATTTGGCTTTCACCACAGCCAAAGCCAGCTTGTTTTTCTGATCAGTCACACGATACAGCCTTGGCATGGGAAAGGCACTCGAGTGCCAGTGGCCTCTTGAGTATCAAAAGCCACTGCTTGGCCACCCATCATGTTGCCATGGTTTGTTTGGGTTACATGTTCACCACATTTCTAAAAATCATAGTCAACATCTGTTGAATTTGGTATCCAGATTTGAATATAAGAAAAATTGAGGTACTGCAAAGCACTGTGCCAGCAATTTGGTTTCACTATTTGAAAAATAAAGCCAAACATGCTTACTGAGGGCCTTTGGGTTGAGCTGGTGTATTTTATGACATCCTGTGGCTTGAAGGTGTGTATTGTAGTTTATGTAATTCTGCTGACTGACTGGTTTGGGATTCTTGTATTCCCTCAGGTACAACATTGATCCTGGCTTGTACTGTCCATTTTTCTCTCTTGGGGCATGCATGGAAGGTTTGAACTCTTTGTTCAGTCAGCTCCTAGGGATCTCTCTCTATGCTGAACAGACAAAGAGAGGAGAGATTTGGTCTGAAGATGTTCGAAAGCTGGTAAGTGTTCTTGTTCCCAGCATCTGAAAAGATAAACAAAATAGTGTGTTCCTGTGAGCTATGAATGAAACTTTTAAAAAATTTACTTGGATGCCTATCAAAAACACAAACTAGTTGTCTAATTTTAGTTGAAGTTAGACCTCAAGAGCTTTATAATCTCTTTAAGTGCCCTTTGGATGTTTTGGTATTTTATGGCCTTAGTAATAGCTCTGTGTCAAGGATACTTGAATCAGAAACAGCTTCTGTGTTTGGAGATTATTGTTGCACCTTTCTGAATGAGCCCTGTTAGTTTATTTAGTTTCAATTTGTAGATGAACATAGATGACTAGAACAGGAGGTGTGTGTCCTAGCAGTCATGTGTCTTGGCCTCATTTTTTTTACTTTGTAAGTCATCTTTACTTTGAGATTGATTTTTGCTTTTCTTTTATTTTTCTGCCCTCTTTTTAGGAGAGGGTGGAAATAAAAACTTGGGAAATAACTTACTCATCAGGTTCCCAAGTTCCTACATTTATTTGCTGCCAAATCTTCCCCAATGCTCTTCTATCCTCAGCTTCCAGCAAGAGATGCTGTTCTTTATATACTGTGGATCAATTTATAATTACTCCTTACTCTTTCTATTTTTATTTCTATGGTAGGTCAGCTTCTGTTTGTCGTTTGGGGACTACAGACGGTGCTTTTTTAACACAGAAAGTGCTTTTAATACTAATCTGTGATTAGCTAGTTTTGAGTGAAATGCAGAAATGTCTGTAGTTTGAGATACAAGATGTGAATTATATACATACATTTTTTTCATTTAAAATTACATACAGCTTTTATTTTCATAATTCCTGGTTTGTTTGTTATTTATTTATTATTCAATTTATTATTCAATTATTATTCAAATCCCAAGACATTGGGATTTGAATATTATGTCTTCAATTTACACATTATCAGTGCTTTCACTATGGAAATAATACTCTTTATTTCTTCAGGCTGTTGTTCATGAAACTGAAGGTTTGCTAGGATACATCTATTGTGACTTCTTCCAACGACCTGATAAACCACATCAGGTAACATTTATGATGTGACTTCAGCTTGGGTTTTATATGAGTAATTACTGTAGCATTAGTGCCATTTGTGCTCAATGTAAAGTTAGTAAAACGTGACTTATTTTAAAATAAGGGGAATGTCTGTAACTTCATGTGTGGGTTTAGGTAAAATATTTTTAGAGCAAGCTTTCATTTAAAAAACATCACCCAATAGGCTGAACTCAGACTCTTTGTGGTACAGGGCAACAGGGATTATTATGAAATGTCATAGAACACTGCTAGAAAAATGGTAGGTGTTTAAACAGTTATTTTCTGGCCTACTCTTTACAGGTAGAAATCATCTGACATTTAAACTTCCTAATCTTTACACTCAACTAATTTTTATTCTAAGGTCACTTTAAAACTGTAGATGGTTCTAACTGTTGTGGCTCAGTCACTACCTAGTGTCAGTATTCTTGCAATAGGATGCAGTGCAGTAGACACTTCACTCAGTAGAAGCATCTGCAAATTACCACCTTTAGTGAGGAGATGAGTGGACAAACTTTAAATCTACATTAGTTTAATACATGACTGTTCTGCTAGTATTTCACAATATACTAGTAGTGCTGTGTGGTATATTTCATAAAGAAGTTACTGCTGAAGGCTGAGGAGAGAACTTAATCTGTGCATTGTGGGTTTGACACTTCAGTAAATTTCTTGGCACTAGTGATACCTGTTAGAAAATTTGAACAGTTTTGATCATTCTAAAACATAAAGAAATAGTTTTATTTTCTAAAAGCAACACAGTCTTTCCTGTATGGAATGAATTAATTTCCTTATGAATTTGAAGCATATGATAAGGATGGAGAAACAGTGCTGCTATTGAATAACGCTGTTAATGATCATTGAATTCTACTTGTGTAACTGAGTATATGTTCAAATTTGATTTAACAGTTAGTTTAATTTAATCATTGTTTTAATATTCATGTAATGACATTGGCTGTCCATGTTTGCTTTTACCTTGAAAAGGACTGTCACTTTACAGTTCGAGGAGGCAGGCTGAAGGAAAATGGAGAGTACCAGCTACCTGTAGTTGTTCTTATGCTGAGCCTTCCCAATTCAGCAAGGGGGGCACCAACGCTACTGAGTCCTGGCATGATGGAGAATCTCTTCCATGAAATGGGACATGCTATGCATTCTATGCTGGGAAGAACTCGGTACCAACATGTTACTGGTAAGAAAGTTATAATAGTGATTTTTTTGTTTTGTTTTAGTCAAGTGTTTTATTTCCAGATTACAAAATAAAATTAAATATAGACCGAACAAAAGAATACATAGAGTATGAACCGAAAATGGTTGCCGTGTTAGTAGTTCTATACCCTTGGTGATTTGAGAATACAGTATCAGATCCTCAGATATTATGTAAAACTCAAGCAAAAAACACTTGAGTATTCTTTTTCTAGTAAGAATTAGGTGTTTGTATATCTTCTTTTTCTGTTGGTGGTACTCACTCTTGCAAATTTGTCATATGTGGATCTCATAATCATTGGAATAGTTGGAGGCTGGGAAATAGATTATACCTAGTGCAAAACCACGATCAATCCTGGGTTGGAAATGACTTAGGCAAATGAATGAAGGAAAATTAGTGATTTAGATCTTGCAAAGAGTAGTGAAGGTATTGGCTGGTGGGTCTCAGGCTTCTATAACCTTCTGCAGATATGGCAAACAGGTCAAAGACCCATGCTGGCTAAGGCTCCTTGGAATGCTACTTTTTTTTAACCTATGGACAGCTTGGTATATTCTTTTCTGTAATAGTGTGCTGGAAATCTCAAGTGCAGTAGACATTTACTTGTTAAAAAAAACAAAAAACAAAGCCAAAAATACCCCAAACAGATGAGATTGTAACTCCCTTGTCTGAAGAATTACTTTTTAATGTATTTTACCATTTTTATGCTAGTGATACAAAGGGGTGTCCATGGTACAGTTAATGTTTTATCAAGTGATACCTTTGCAACCAGTGGCAGAATACTCCTTTTTTTAAGTTGTCCATTTAAAATTAAAGTTGACTGAGCTGTTTTATAAGTATGTAACTACTGGGAATTGTTAAAACAGATGAACACCATACAATTCCTTCAAGTATAAGTTCTGTATAGTCTTTGGGACAGCTAAGGGCTCTCCCCCACTCCTTACACTCATATAGCCTTGCTTATCTTGAGCTACAGGAATACTTATATGCCCAAAATAGCTGCTTTGATGTGAGTTCTCTTGTGCTGAATCATGTGTGTCTGCATGTCAGACACTTGAAGGGCAGGAAGTGGCTAATTTTGAGGCTCAGACTTTCCAGGAGTCCCTGTAGATGGTTTTTGTGTTGCCTTAGCTCCAGGCAGTCCTGCATGCCAGAGGGTTTCACTCCAGATCTAGCATTGCAAAAGCAGCATTGGAGGTTGGAGGTCAGCGGTGTTGTTTCTGCAGAGAATCTTTTTTTTTTTATGGATTTGGAATTTTTAACAATCAAAGGGCTCATCCAAGGGATGTCTTTTAGGGCTGTCTGCTCTCATGGAACACGAGGGTGGTCAAGTATTGACACAAGATGACTACAGGCTATTGTGAGAACAAAAAACTTGACATTCTAGTTGAGATGAGCTGAATAATCTGACATCTTTCCTGTTCTCTCTTGCCTTACTTTAACTCAGAACTACAGAGTGCAGATCATGCATTTTCAGAATATAAGGAGAATTTTTGCTATCAAATGGATTTTTCAGCAGTGGTGGACAAACAGAATCACAGTTTTATATGTCAGTGCAGAAGTGCATATAGCTAATGTGTCTGTGAAAAGGTCCAATGTGATCTGATATTACATCAGAGCTGTATCTAAAAGTAGTAAGTATTAGAATGGTAAAGGTACTGGTGAAACCTCATGCAATGTTGAGGCGTGGCAAATAGTTCTATTTGTCTAGTCTGAAGGTGAATTCAAACTGCAGCAGGTACAAAGATAGTTGGATAGTTTCTTAGACTTCATCTTGCCTTTGGGTAATGCTGGCTCAGAGAGATTACAGTTTCTCTGAATTTAGTAGCTAAAAACTGTGATAAATGCCATTTATACTAAAGAGCGGTATCACTCTGAATCATTGAGTATAAACAGATTTTAAATTTAGATTAAAAGTTAGAGAAAGGTTTGTAGACGTCAAAAGAGTGATTCTAAAAACTAGTCTTCCAAAAATTGTAAAACATACTAGGATTTAAGGTGAATTCTGAATGTTGACATTGTCTCTGGCAGACAGAGATAGAGGTGGTGGTGACCCACTATGAAAGCAACAATTTTTACATTGCTAACTTTAATATAGATATTAGAAAATCTGCTTTGATTTGGCATTGTGTTACACTTTTTAATAAGTTCCATTGAGTAAGATGCTGATAAGATTAGAGTAAATAAGGGTATTGGGAAAGTGCTTTTTGAAAATAGTAACAGCTAAGATATTACCTCATTGCACTTACATGGAACATGTCTTCAAATCTGAAAGAGTGTTCCTTGAATGAATGACTCGGTATTATAAAGCAAGGTTAATATAAAGCATAAGTAAGCTCAGCAAACAGATGGAATTTAAAACTTGTAACTGTGAATGGGATTAAGGCAGAGTTTTATTTACATTGTAGTTTAATTTGGGTTTGGGACACTTAAATAGATTTGGTGTTTCATGTAGGGCCAGTTTGGCTACAGTCTGGTTTAGTTTAAAAAGGGTGTGATCCAGAGCTTTATAAGGTGCCTCACCCAGCTGTTCAAATATTTTGTTTTACTTTGTGATTTATAGTAAAATGTGTAGGATCATAATGAAGCTTTTCTGGCAGTATGTACAATAATGGAAATAAAATATTGACTTAATAAATGAAAGAACATTAAAGTTCACCAAAAGTCCAAACTGAGAGTTGCAAAACCTTTTGGGAAGAGTTAACTATTTGTGTTGGTGGAAATAGCAAATGCTAATGTGTGCAATTATTCTACCTCTAGGAACCAGATGTGCTACTGATTTTGCTGAAGTTCCCTCAATTCTGATGGAGTACTTTGCAAATGACTATCGAGTGGTTAACCAGTTTGCAAGGCATTATAAAACAGGACAGGTAGGGAAAAATATGTTAAATATTGAAAATAGGAATAAATGTATGTAGGAAAAGAATCATATTTAAATGTGTTATTAATTAATAATGTTTAAAGTAGAAATAAAGAATGGATAAAATTATTTTAGTGTAACAATTTTAGTTCAGAAAAAATATTAATATTGTAATTGCAAAAAAAATAAAGGTAATCTGTAAAAGAACAATAGGTTCTTATATCCAAGGTTCCAATTACATATTTAGAACTTTCAGGCTTCTTTTCCTACAAGGTGTAGTAGGTGAACAACTTCTGTGTGAATCAAGTTGTTTGGAATGGTTTAATATAATTACAGGTAAGTTATGACAAAAACAGGATTTGTCATTGCACTCTCTAAAGTCTGTCTTAAAATAAAGCTCAGGTAGCCAATCATGGGTGTAAATGAAAATGATCTGCCATGTTTCAAAATTTCCATTTTTAGCACAGTGTAGAGCAGTGCTTGAAATATTTTGTGATGAAAAACATACTGCTCTATTTAGGATTACATTAGGATTAGTTAGATTCTGTCAGTCACGAATTTCTGCATTACTCTGATGCTGTTCTTACATGAACTTATTATTTATCAGTCTGTTGCAAGGATCTGCTTTCTGTGGGTTATTTAGAAAACAGTGCTCTTTCTAACAAGGTGACTTCTGATGGTTGCTTTAAGACATGGCAATAGAAAATGATTTATATTTTTATTTATTTATTGCAAAAGTTCTTCCTAAGTTGTGTATTGTTATACTTTGGAGCTTTTTGTCCAATACTAAGCATTCAGTGTATTTCAGTATTATGGAAGTAGAATTATGTTTGCCTCCATTGAACAGTTAGGAAAATATGTTGCTTAACTTCTATTTTAATAGATACTGTCTGAGAAATTTGCTCTTTACTTTTGTGGTGGCTTTTTTTTTGTTGTTGTTGTTGTTGTTGTTGTTGTTGTTGTTGTTGTTTCAACAAAGTAATCATTTCTGCAGAACTGATTGCACAATGAAAGGTCTCTTTGAAACCTGGGAGTTAAACTCAGTTCAGGAGTGTTGATCATTTATCTATTTGAATTTGCATACAGAAATGGGCTTTCTAATGTTCTCTATAAAGTTCATGTAGTGTTTAAACAGGATGGAGTTAATCTGATTGCATGAGTTCAGAGAATGAGCTTCACTAAAACATCTGAAAGAGATTTGTAGAACATTATTTATGGGTTTGTATTTTCAAATTGACTTGACAAATCTAAACCATGTTTAGTTTCAATGCAAAAGCTAAGAACCAGACACTGTGTCCTATTTGGCATTTCCATAAACTACTTCTGTTTATTGGTGGTGAAATCTTCCCCTTTCAGAGAGCAATTGAGAGAGGTTTGATGTAGAAATCCAGTCTTGAAGGGGGCAAGAATGGATTATGCTGGAAGATGAGAAGAGCCTGAAACTGCTCTATGGCTCTTGAGACCTTTAGATGGCTTCCTTTTAATTGCTTTTTTTTAAATTATAGAATGCATTTTTAAGCTGTTATCCAACATATATAAATCTCCTTTTGCTTATGTTGGTTCATCTAAGCTGATTTTAAGAATCTGATATCAGATTTCTATGTTTGTCATTTAAATACAAATAGATTGACGTAATCTTTTCTGTTGTGTATATGTTACGAAGTATTTTGACTTGAAAATCCCATCTCTCTTACATTTTTAACTCCACAAAGATCTTTTTGGGGCTTACTTTCTCTGCTTGTTCCCTGATTAATTATTTTGTTGTGCAGATAGGAAATTCAATTTTTTTGTTGTTTATCCAGTTTTTGATTTATTTGACAAAAAAAAAAAAAAATCCACTTTTCCCCCTTTTCAAGGGGAAGTAAGGAAGGTGGACGAAAAAGTTAAAATGTGAAAACTGTGAAACCATTTAATCAATATGTTGTTCTGTCTGAGAACTTCCATTCATTTTCTTCTTATGAATTAAGAGACTGAGCCTTTCTGTGCTAGAAGGATCTTTTCTGCAAAAGCTACACCAACAGATCTCTGCTGGATTGGATGTTGGCAGAAGGAGGCCTTGCTACTGACCCAGTTTGTGTTGGAGGCAATGCACATAATTTGGCAAAGCATCCTTCTTTTGGTGTTGCTGCATCTACACTCTAGTTTTTGCATGTAGACTTCAGGTGGTGTGGTTTTTAATATTCCTACTGAACATAATTGCATCAGAAAAACTTGTCAGTGTAATCTCATATACACTGTGAGGCACCATTGCTATAAGAGTCAGTTGTAGAAGGATTCATCTTTGAAGATCTGCACTTACCATCAGTTCTTATGCTTGTGGGAAAAGGAGGAGAAAGAGGTATTTTGATTATTAAAACATGTGAACTGTTGAAAATTGTATTTTGGTAGCATTTCAGTAAAAGAAATTGGTGGGCAGACCTTCAAAGATGAGAGTTCATTTAGATGTACATCATGAGGTTCTGGTCCAAAGTATGTTGAAGTTTACAGAAAGCTTGTCTCTGCCTTCTGTCCCTTTGAAAGGTTGTGCTGTTGAATGTGGAGGAGTGACAAACCTTGCAAGCTCTTCTGTCAAAAGGAGCAAGTCTTTTGAACTTAGTTGAAAAAGCTGGCCAGTACAAATTTATTTGTTTCAAGAAGATAACAAGCTTAGTTTTCCTTTCATCTGAAAGATGACTCAAACCAAAAAGTCCTTGTGATAAAATGAATAAATAGAGAGGACTGTAATAATTAGTTACTAAAGTTGGATTAGTCAGGTAAGCTCATGAAGTCAGGCCATACCAAAATGAGGGCATTACAGTGCTTAAGCAGACAATCTGGTGCATGAGTGCCATTCTGTATCACTGTGATTGTTTAATTTCATTTGTAAAGTGCAGAGATATGTGGTAGGTCTGAGCTAAATCATTTTAAGCTTGTGTCTTTGGAGGCCCTCTTGAACAAAGGCCAGTGTTTCAGCTGTTCAAATTTGAACTGAGTTCATTTTTCACAGAGATGGAATTACAAAGACAGTATTGTATTAGCATGATTACAAGAATAAGCCCACAGATAGTAAAGAATTGTAATGTATTGCAGTTACTACACCATGGTAAGGAGTTAAGCATGCTTTGGGACACAGGGAATTCTGTTCTTTTAGCCACCATGAAAAACATGCTGAAAAATTCATTCCAGGATCTTAAAGTTACTTAATGGAGAAGGATAGAAAAGTGAACCTCAAAGTAAAGCATTTATTGTTTAAATTTAAAAAAATTGAATGGTTATTCAATGACATAGTTTTAGCCAAAGCTCTGTGAAATCGTTCTTTTAGAAGGAAGATGACAGTCTCATTCTGGTTTTAACAGAGAGTTCATTTTTCAGAAGAAGTCAAGTAAGAATGCTGATGCCTTTTTAAAATTAATTCAGCTGCTTATTAAGGGGGTTTGTGAGATTGTAATTGAGCAAGGAGCAATAGTTTCTATTGCCTGAAACAGTACATGCTCCAGCTCAAGACCTCAGGATATCTGTGTGCATGACACTCACAGAAACATACCTTGGAGTGGAGTGGTGATCTTTGAAAAACCCTCTGGAGTAAAATTTTGCTTCCCTTAAGATTTTACTTAATCTTAAGTACTAAGATCCCAAAGGTATTTTGGGGAGAATTAAGTAATTTCTTTATCAATTTAAATTCTTTCAATTTAATCTAATTTTGGCAGTGTTTTTCTGGTGCCAAATCTGCTTGGCTTGTGAATTATGATTACACCACAATCTTTGAGCCACCTTAGTGGCTATCACACTGAGGGATTTAAGAAAGACATAAATGTTTTCCTCCCTTGCTTTTTTGTCAACAGGTGTAGTCATAAGATTGACTTGTACTTTCTTGTTGATTTTAATCTGCTCAAACAGTAGAGCTTGCGCTTCAATGCACAGTAGATTGACATTGTTTGTTTGACATTCATATGGCTACAAAAAAAGTTAATAGAATTTTCTTGGAGACTCTTGGTAAAATTACCTGTATCTTACTCAGTCTCTAGAACTTCCTCTTGCCATAATATAGAAGAAAATATACCATTATGTTGAAAGAGTTTGTTTGACCTTTCTGTTAGGAGAGCTCTTGACTTTAACATTCTTAAAAGATACAGTTGTAAAACACACGTATTTTCTGTTGCTAAGCTTTTGATTGTTCATGTCTTTTAACACTGACAAATTACAGTTTAAGAATTTCCATCCAGTTTTCTCATACTTTGCTGTGTCCAACATACAGATGGCCCTAGAAGAAATCAGTTTTGTTTCTTTCCATGTTGTAATAGTTTATTAGGAAAAAAAGCCTCCAAAAAGCTGCCATAACTTGCTGATAGGTTTCATGCTTAACAAAATGGGTTCAAAATTCTATAGGTTTCCTTGTTGAAACTGTTATTGCAAACCCAGATGTACTTTAGTTCCAAAATGAAGGAGCATTGAAGGGTGTGCCCCACTTGTGTTAAGAGGATGAGAGAGAGACATTCATCAAACAAGGACAATAATTGTCCAAGCAAAATACTTTAGCCAATTGTAACTTTTTTTCCTACTTTACTTTCTACCTTATTAAATTCTCTGGTTTTATACCATGCTTGACCTAGCTAACTTGACTTGGGGAAGAGGCTGCAATCCTTAGCAAGTACTGCATAAAGCAGCTGTGCAGAGAATTTTTCTTACCTGCTTTGACTTTGAGATTCCAGAGCCAATTGATAAAGTTTTCTTCACTTATGTGTAACTTCTTTAGAGCTGGGTTTTTATTCTGTGAACACTTTGTCTTGAACTCATACCATTTGCAGAGTACTGAAACATATGGCCTTATCTGTAGACTTTCTTGGATTATTTCTTGAATGCTTCAACAGACTATAAAAGCATAGGTATGATTTTAGAGTCAAGTTTAATACCTAGCATCTCTGTAACATTGTACAATTTGTAGTACCTTTCTTAATATTTTAGCAAGAATGCAGTTATTTTAACCGTATTTCCTTTGTTTGGTTAAGGATGTTGCTAGGAAAGAAAAGAAAATGTTTGTTAGGAAAACATCTATTGACAAGCTTCAGCAAGTGATGGAAGAAGTATAAGGTCAAGCATTCATACACAGATGTTCTTAAAAATCTGATCTGGCATTAAAAAGTCTTTGGATGTATTTGCAGACATCTGGATGGAAAGTCAAAAATTTTGTTTAATGTCTTGAAAAGTGTTTCTGACTTTCCAGTGTGTGGTGGCACGGATAATTTTTTTGCCATAGATGTGGAATAAATTTATTTTGTTAAAAATTTCAAAGGGTAGATATTTACTCTTCAGTACAACTAAATATTTTTATGTGGGTTAGGATAGAAGGTCTGATGCTGTCTCAGTTGAAGTTATGAAAACTCAGTATTATTAAGGTCAGTATTATGGGTTATATAATGTGGAAGGGCTTTAACTGCCCAAGTCTGTTCTTTATGTCTAAAAATAGCAATAATATCTTTAACAGGTGTATAAGGGAATATAGAATCAGTTTGTAGAAAAATAAACAGATTTCACTTAGTGA
Organism: Aegithalos caudatus; assembly: GCA_013389925.1. Lineage (NCBI taxonomy): Eukaryota > Metazoa > Chordata > Aves > Passeriformes > Aegithalidae > Aegithalos > Aegithalos caudatus. The sequence goes on along the minus strand of WEIU01012250.1, from coordinate 52,619 downwards.
TTTCTCTGTTGCTGTGGGGATTAATGCTGATGTCTTAATTGGCCATTTAATGCTTTGCTCAGCAAATATTTCCTTCCTCAATGCAAAGCACTTCAAATGTTTTTTGTTACCACTGGTGTTTGTTTTTTTTTTTTGTGTCTTCAACCTCTTCAAGTAATTAGCTATTTAAACACAATTTACAAATAAAGAATAAGTCTAAATGTGATCTGATTTTTTTTTTTTCAAGCCGCTACCAAAAAACATGGTGTCAAGACTATGTGAGTCCAAAAAGGTGTGTGCTGCAGCTGATATGCAACTCCAGGTATGTGTTTTGCATTCTAGTTTCTACTCTCTGTTCAGAACTTACAAAACGTGTTTTAGTTCTTATAATTTGACCAAGCTTTTTGTTTTAATGTAAATGTGTTATCTAAGTATATGCTAATTAATTAAAAATAATTATTTTTATATTAATTATTATGATTGTTTTTATATGATTGCACATATACTGTCTGCTTAAACCTAAATGCTTATATATATATATACATATATATATATATATATATGAAAATATCATGAAAACCACATGGTTGGATTATCAGAATTCCCAAAAGTAGTTTAAGATTGAATTCTCGACTGAATGGAATCATTTAAGGAGAACTTCAAGTAGAGGAAGCCTTGTGTACCTTGGATCATTAAAATATAGCAAGACTGAGAGATACATGCTAACACAGTAAAATCAAACCAGCATGTTTATTTACTAGAATGTGATTTGAACTCCTCTTGTGCAGCTCCAGAGAAAAGTGGCCCCTTGTCACATCAAAATTGCTGGCTGAGCTGTAAGGATGTAAGACTTCTCACAGTGTTAGGAGAAGTAACTAAATTCATAAACCTTTATTTTCTCTGGGTAGGTATCATTGATCAGTTATTTCCATAAACAATCAGTGATGTTGTTCTTCAAAGGAAATAAAGAAAATTAGACTTCTACCTGAAATGGTATTTTAGGCCTTTTTCAGTCCTGCAACAGCAGTTCTTGGATGTGTACAGCAGCATTAGCATCCAGCCAAGTTTTTTTTTACAATGAGCATTTGTCTGCATTTAGTGTCCTACAAGTTTCTGCTGTGTGATTTTTGTGATTTTCTTCTTTGTTTTGCTTTAAACCCAAAGCATATAGTTTTCCCTTCTACAGTTAACCTGGTGTTTAGGTAAGATAACTCTGCTAGTACCTTAGTGAAGGTTAGTTACTGAGATGTGGAAAGAAACTGATCTACAGATCTTCGGTGTTTCTTCCTTTGAGAAGCCCTCTCTACAAACATGAGTTGGGCTGGTTAACTGAAGTTGATCTGAAAGAGAAACTTAAATATTTGCAGTTTTCTCTGTGCAGTTGCATAGAAGACTTTAAACTAATCAGAAGTCTGGAGTGTTGACCTGTATGTTGTGCATATATAATTTACACTGGTCAAAGCCAGACTGAATATTGTTTTCAGTGTATACCTGTATTTTTCATTGGTTAAACTTAATGGACTTTTGAATTGTGCTTTCAGTGCAGTGCTGGCTGTCAGCAGCCAGTGTTGGTTGGGCAGGTGCTACCTGCAGCTGTACCTCTGTGACATGCAAATATAACTTCACCTGTCTGCAGGTCTGATTTTGAAATGCACACTGCTGGCTTTGAGAGATTCTCATGGAGATGTCTGATAAGCCAGAAAGAATGTGGGCAAGAATATAAGTAATTAATACAGCAGGTTTTATTTGGGAAAGGATTAATTCTGGATTGAAATAAAATTTATAGTGTGAATGCTTAATCGTGGACCTTTATTCATGAGGGCAGAACACATGTACAGATGAATAACCACCAAAGTGTTGATCAAGTCCTTTCACATGCACTTGTTCTTTTCTGGTATCTCTGTCCATAACAGCTATGTATTGATCTGACAGATTTCCTTTCAACTTTTTGTATGTATTTAACATGATCTTTTCAAGGTTTGAGACCAAGTTGGCAATGTGGAAGCTAAAAGGACTTGGATATTGAGCAGTATAAATTAAAAATATGTTCACAAGTGACATGGCCTCCCTGTTCTGTGGTGCAGGAGAGATTATTCCAAAAGAAGTTGTTGCATCAGTTGCTTGTGCTGGGGCTTTGCAGTGCCCCTGCTGCTGTTGGCCCTCAGCTGCTCCTGGGGCCTCTTTAGAGTCTGTCTTGGAATCAGTCCACACAGCATGGCTCAAGAACACCCACTTCTGGTGGGCTCAAGTTCCCATGGGTGCCTAATGATTGACTGGTGCTGGCAGTGATGCAGTGATTTAGCAGGCTGCTTGCCATCAAATTTTTCTTGTGCAAATTAAGTTCAACTAGTTTCAACCCGTGCCAAATGACCACAATGGCATACTGAATAATATTATTCATTTCCTACTTTCAGCATTATGTTTTGGGGATGCCAGGTGTAAAACCTGCAGAAATGTGCACTCATTTCAGAGAGACAGATTGGCAGAGTTGTTCTGTTGAACAATTCGGAAGAAAATGTCCCAGAGAAGTTGACTACATGGCAAATATAAAGCTAACATGTTCCATTTTAGAAGTGCATACTGTTACTCATACAGATTAAGAAGTATAATAATTGATTGAAACAAAGTATATTTTAATTTGCAGATGCCAAAGTATATATGTGCTGCTAGCTATATGCCTGAAAATACTGTGAATCATGTTTCTAATACCAATCTTCAGACTTTGCAAAGACTATATTCTGTATGGATGGCTAGATGCTATGTTAGCTGTATTTGGCCTTTAAAAGAAGAAAAAATGCTGACAAGTGTTCCAGCAGTGTGGAAAACACCTGGAGGTTCTTCTGTGGTCTGTTTAGAAAATAAGTCTATTGGCACATGAAAGTGGGAAATATTGCTGCTTTTTCGTAGCTATAATAGCTCTGAATTTTCTTTTAGGTCATGTAATCAGTTCCTCAGAAGGAAAGACAGGAGAGCCCATACATCTTCTCCTAAAGCTTTTGCCAGGCAGATTGAATCCCAAAGTCTTTCAGTCAGTAATAACTTCAATGGAAAATGCCTAAGTGCGTGCATATTAATGCTATTAAGCAAACAAGGAGCTAGAAAGAACTGGAATCAAGTGAAACTAATAAATACCAATGTAAGTGCAAAATAGAGAGACAGTATGAAGATAAATAACTATTTGATGGCATTTTTATATTTTTAAGTCTTTTGAGAAATGTGTTTTACTGAAATTAGAAATCGTCTTCTACCTACTGCTTGATGTTAAGTATTATGTTTGATGTTAAGTATTAGCTTGCTCCTCAGCAGTATCACCTAAAATCGTGTGGTCCTGGGAGTTGTTTCCCTTTCCCATTTCAAAGGCTTGTGTAAACAGACAGAACTGTGGTTTGTAGATGGAAATACATATGGGTATAAAGTTCATCCAAGTTTATTTTCAGGGGTGGTTTTTTTAACCATGCTGTCCAGGTGGCCTGGCTCATAGCTTTCTTCCCACACTGTACATGTGCCAGGATCAAGGGAGAGCTTATAGCTGACTTCAGTGACTCATTTCCTTGTCACCACATTGTTCTTTAGGCAGAACATTTCACTGGCCTTCAGTTGACATTTCCCCACTTCCTAGCTGTGAGTTGAGCTTTTGCTCCTTTACCACAAACTACTTCTCTCCAAATTTCACTTTAGAGAAGGTCCCTGCAGTGCAGATGCAGTTCCCTCATCTTGTGAGGAACACAGAAGAGCAGCTGCAGACTGGTCCAGACAAAGATGGGAGATAGAAAAAAGAGGATCAAGGCCGTGCTGAAGCTTGACAGTAAAGTCTATTGTCAGATGCTGAAGTTCCTCATGTTTGATTTGGGTTTTGTAGAGAGGAGAGGGGAAGTTGGTGTGAAATGACTACTGTAGAGTTAAAAAGTTTTAAGCTGACAGGAGAAAGTGAAGTTTTTAGGACTATTACATCAGGTAATTTTCAGGTCTATTCATGGTACTTACTGTGGGTCATGCTCTCAGTCACCCTTGCTACCATAAACCTGTAGCTTTTGTTAAAATATGTAAAAGAAAAAAAATGGGATTCTAGTGACTAAGAATACAAAGCCATTGTAAAGCCTCTTTCTATATAAATAAGAGGAAAAAAGTATTGTAGTTTTTGCAGTGTAGTATAGGTTCCTCTTTATATTTTTAGTCTGAACAGGTGCTTGCTGCCTATTCTGCTTTTGTACATGGACAATGTTGAGTTGCTTACATGTCTTGTTCAGTTTTCCTACCTGGGACACAAAACTTTCAATATCATTAATGGCTGATTGTGCAAGTTGTCTTGCTGACCTCTCTTATCCTCATTAGCCATGTAGGAAACAAGCAGGAAATCTAGGAGTTGCTCCTGCAAATCGTGGATTATTCACTCCCCTGCTTATAACCCTCAGTTTTTCTTGGAAAAATAATCAATGTGCACATTTGTTATTTGTCAAGGGACACTGTCAAAGGGCTTATCAGAATTCTGTGTGTTAGAAGACAGCTTATTCAAACAGAAGGAATATACTCCTTTAGAAACAGCCACAATTTTGGTGAAACTACATGTTCTATCCAGAACAAATAAAAAGTTGCTGAATTTTGATAAATTATTGCAAAGTTTAGAATGATTTGAACTAAATTTCATAATAGAGAATGTTTTCAGAGATTCAGAGGGTTGTTTTATTTAGATAACATGAAATCCAAACAACTTTTTCTCCATAAAATTTTGTGTTTATATTTCCTGGAACAGTGTGTTGTTTGTCATTGGGGATGGTGTTGCACCCTGGGAGTGTGACTGGGCCCAAATCTCCAGCCAAATTATTTGCTCCATTCCTTGCAAAAAGCTTTTTGAAGCTCCTTATTATCAACTTTCCTATGAAATGTGCCTACCACAGGATGACCTGACCTCTTCCCTTAAACATCTGGATTCATCAAACTTCTGAAAAATATTTTGTGTTGCACAGCAGTGGATGTCCTCTGTCGTGCTTGCACTTCCACAAAATAGGAACTCTTCATACTAAAAAAGAAAAAAAAAAGGCTGCAGTCATTTCTTCTGTCCATGCCTGTTTCATGTTTTTTGTTACAGTGCCAGAGATTCTGCTTTGCTGTCTTTGCTTGGAAAGGCTTTTTAATGGTGCAGCTTTCTCTCTCTCTGAACACCTCAGTAATTTGGTCATGCACCTGATTCTGCTGTAGTTCACACACATAAAAATTGTGTATGCAGCAACTTCTACTTCTGGCAAAGTACCCTCCTGGTGCAGTGTGCCTTGAGCTAAGCTTACACTTCAGCAATTTATTGATGGTGAGAGCTAAAATAAAGGGAAAATCTACCTTAGTATTATGCTGCTTCAGGGCTCTAGCAGAAACTCAGTAGCATCAGCAGCTCTGTATAGTGGGCATGGTGCTTTTAGGTTGAAGGTTGGACTTGATAATCTTGGAGGTCTTTTCCAACCTCATTGATTCTGTAATATTCTTCACATAATTCTTATGTTCACTGCCTAAGGTGTAATTTGCCCCTGCAGGGGTGAGGTGTTCTCATGGCTGCACATACACATTTTGAAATAGCTTATTTTGCAGTGTCCACCTAAATAACTTTAAAATAAGTAACTTTAAAATAGGGATTTTTAGGTAAATCTATTTTTAAATACTTTTCTTGAAAAGGGGAATTGTTAGAGGGTCTTAGGGGACAGATCTTAATTTATTTTAAAAATGCAGACAATTTAGTACTCCCAGTGTGCTAAGTGACCTAAACATAGATTTATGAAAGGTCATGATGGTGGTGGTTGGTGTTCTCCAAAAATCTTTCTCTCCTTGTATAACAATAGTATCTTATAGTGATGATAGAAGATTTCCAAACCATATATATTTAAACCCTCTCCCTAGTCCATCTCTCATGTTCTGTTCTTTGTGTCTTTTTTGGTTTTTTTATGCCTAGACATGTAAAAAGTGCCAAAGACAAATGTATTTTCTCTCTTCAGGTATTTTATGCTGTCTTGGACCAAATCTACCATGGTAAACACCCTCTAAAAAAGTCAACCACAGAAATTTTAAAGGAAACACAGGAGAAAGTTTATGGATTGCCATACGTACACAATACAGTAAGTAGTAACAGAATAACTGTTTAAACTGCACCTTTTCTTTGACAGCATGTTAGTACCCCTCCCTCTTCCTGACTCTTGCCCTGCACACTTACATATGTCTTGCTGTATTGTTATATTGCAAAAGGTTTCTTTCTGTCACTCACCTTATCCAGAGGATAGGAAATTTTCAGCCCAAAATCAAAATTTAATTAATGTACTTGTTTTTGTGTAGGTATAGTCTCATAATGATGAACTTCATTATTTTGCTTCTATTTTCCTAGTAAAGAAGGCACTGGAAACAATATATTGAAAGAGGGGTTATTCAAACTTTTCAAAGGCTGCCTATAAAAGGCAGCAAAACTGTGCTGCACATTGGTGTTTGTATGTGAGAAAGTGTGAAGCAGGAAACGGAAGTGTGTTTTTCTCACTGTGTTCCTGTTACCTTTGTCATGTAATTTATCCTTTCATGTGTTATCTGAAAGTGTAAAAGCCTAGAGTTCTACTGAACTATGTAATTTTGATCTTCATCATGACATGTGTCTGTTCTGTGTTTCGTGTGATGGCCAAAGGTGCAGTTTGCATAGACAACAGTCACAGGATTTCCTGGTCTGTGTGAAGCTGAATTCCCACCTGGAAACTTGGCCCCTCAGTCACTGTCACTGTGGTCAGAATACCCAAATCCTTTTTCTGCTTCTCCTAAAATGTGCTTTTCTCCTTAGCAAAATGTGTATTTTCTTCTCTGAGAATTGTGTTGGGAAATCCATTTCCTTGTCAAAACTCTACTGCCACTGCTCACACCTGCAAAAAAGTTTTACATCTTATAGTGACACTAGGATCATTTTGAAGTGGGACAGCAAGTCTTGGCCTGGAACTTAATCCCAGAAAAATGTACCGTGAATTTATGAATAGTCAGAAAGTCTATGTTTATATTTATTGAATGTACTGTCAAGAAGTGTAAGACAGTTTAAATTTCAGTAAAACAGTGAAATATTGCATTAAAATAACATTAGTACTCTGTAGAGTAATTAATGTCTGTAGTTTGTCTTGCTGTCCTTTGCTGTTCTTTCTTCCAAACTTGAGACGCGTTTGCAGTTTAATTTGTAGTCCAGATTAAGACAAAATGCCCTGAAAGTAAAAGTTGGAAGTTTTAAGTGAAGAGAATATATTTTTTTCTTTCATTTGATTTCAGAGCTAGATATTGAAATATGGTAGTAGGGACCAGGTTTTATTTTTGTCTGTTATTTGGCTAGGTACTTACAGAGCTGGCAGGGAAAACAAAGTGTTTTGATTATTTGAATTTTAACTGTTCTCTATACATTTAGATTCAGTTATGTATTGCTAAGTCAGGTTTCTATATCTTCAGTCAGTGCTGTTGGATAAGAGTAATTCTTCCTTAGTGAAGATCAGCTCTGCATTAATGTGATTTTCCTGTAGCAGCATTGTCTGTCAGGGCTGCAAGCAGCCATTATTATCTCTTCCTGATGAGCCCTAATTCTCTAACTGCTCTTGACAGGCAAATAAACTCAGTAAATATCATCTGAATGTACTTGACTGGGCTTCAGTCTAATTGTGCAGACTTATTTTCTGAAGTACAGCCACAGCATCTGTCTTCAGCAGATGAATTTCTGTCATTCTTAGGCACAGCTCAGATAATAGGACAATTTGCATGTTTCTTTTTGTTACAGTGCTTTCCAAATGAGGCATATAAACTACACCTAGCAAGTAAATGCTGCTGCGCCTATGTGTTGTACCTATTTAAGGTAAACCTAAGCATCATGTGTTACATGCCATCAGTAGGAGGGATAGTGCAAAAAGTCCTGTTGAGGTGGATATTTGCCATTCAAAGAGATCTTGCAGGCGCTGGGGCAGCAGGCATTGCACACAGCAGTGTTTGTGTTGGCTGCCTTGATGCAGACGGGCGTGGGAGCTGGTGCCACGTGCAAGGCAGAAAGGAAGTCAGATGGAAGCACAGAGAAGCAGCACTCCACTACACTTCATTTGTCTGAATCATGCAAATCTCCATTTCTGGCTGGCCATTGCTTATCTGTTTGAAAGTATACAGAGTTTGCTGCTGGCTCCTGGAGGGTGAAATTCCACTGGGATTTCATTGCTCTGTTACTGAATCCAGAAGCTGATGACTGCCAGGCAGGGGGCAAGGAAATTTATCTGCCTGTTTTTTTTTAATGTCTGGCAATTTTGTTGCCAGAGGAGGTTAGTGTTACTGAGTCTGGAAAATGAAGAGCTGTTTTGCGCAGGGTCAATTCTTGAGTCCTTACAATACCTTTAAAAAGCAAACAAGTCTTCCTTTTGGTTCTTCTAAGAAAGCAAGATAAACAAAATAATAATGGCCATCCTTTTCCAGCCATTTTTTCATGAATGTACATTGTGTCAAAATCTGTGCACTGTAGGGAATTCAGTACTCTGCTTTTGCCCCAAGCTTTTCTTCAAATCATAGCTTATTTCTTATCTCTTGTGAAGTCAGTTTTCATTTATTATGGCCTGCCTTGCAGCTGATGATACTGTCTGCTTTTAGAATGTCTCCTCTGGTCTCTACCTTTGTCTCCAGGATGTCCAGAGAGGCTTTTGAACATGTATCAGGTGACCCTTTGATCAATCTGAGACATGATCAAAGTTTCTCCCCATTATCTGTTGCTCAGTCCCCTCATGTCCCCTAGCTCAAACTTGAAAACTGCTTTTCTTTGAGTCAGCCATCAAAACTGAATGGTGTGCCATTGCTAGTCCTTCGCCAAGCATAATAATTCCTGTCTCCAGCTGGGGGCTTGGTTCAATATTGTAACAGAAAATGACACACAGGGTAAACAGACTCTGCAATGATAGTGGAGTTTGCAGCCTCCTGCAGTTACAGGAAAGAACTCTCAATAATGAAGTGGTTGTACAATAAACACCAGCTGCCCAGATCATCATACCTGTATTTTCTTTGTAAGTAGTTTTAGTTATTGATTCTTATTTTCAGAAAATTATCGTGGACTTATCTATTAATTGTCTGTGCATTATAGTAATCTTTTCTAATCTGGAATTTTGGTGGGAGATGCTGGTTTGACTGTGACTGAGGAAAAATGGTTTTGAAGAGTTAGGCATTGTGAACCTGGGTTATTTTTTAGATCATTGCCAAGTAGTCCCTTTTGCATTATTTAAAATTACATGGTCTTCTGGTTGGCTTTTCTTCCAGAAACAGCTGAATTTCTTGTGTCGTGCTTGAATACAAAGTGTGATGATGAATTAACCCACACACATCATTATAATTATATTTGATAGGAGGCAACATGCTGGTATGTAGGGTGCCTTTGATATTTTTTGGAACACTGGATGATTTTCTATATGCCTTTTTGTTTTAGCATATTAAAAATGCATATTAGTTCAGAGGGACCACCTTTACTGGTGCCATAAAATGTGCATCGGGTTACAGGTTTAATTATGGTTATATAGTTTTGTCCAGAATGCAAGTTTCATTGGCAGCATGGCCTATGGTTGCTAGTGTTTGGAAAAATCAAAACACCTGTGAGACCAAAAATGTTAGCCAGCCAAGTTTGCCAGCAAAAGACAAGGCAGGTATTGTCTGAGATACCCTAGAGCAAAGACGTGTATGAAAATGGTGTATCACCAATGTGGTTGTTAGTCTGTCTTCTTCCTGCAGCTGGGAGGACTCTGCCCAGACAGGGATCCTGACCTTGGAGGGCTCCACCTAGGTCCTTGTCTTAACTTGCTATGGCTGTGTCTGTCATGTTCCTGACAAAGGAAATCAATGGATGAGATGCAACCTAACATTTGGAGTGCTTGTTCAGGGAGGCTGTCAGGCACTGTGGGAAGATGGTGGCTTGAAAACACAAGTTTTTCATTAAGAGGGAACATGCAGGGGCATGGGTGTTGGGTCAGCTGAGGAGGAGTTGATGTCAATAGGCAGAACTGGCTTCTCTGCAGAGAGAAAATAGTTTTTGCATTGCACATGGCTGCCACGAGCCAAAGCCTCCTGTTTTGTTGTTGTTGAAGACCTGTGTGCAAGAGAGTGTATTTTTAACGGGATTGTTCCTCAGCCTACTGAGGGCTGGCTGGCAGTTTGGGTTAAAGTATCCTGTTGTAGAATCTACCGTGTGTGTTCTTGTGTCATCCATTGTTTTAGGATTTCTTGTTAGGTTTTTGGAATGACTACTAATGTACAGTTATATATAACTCTGTTTCTGTATGTGAATTTCATGTGAATATCAATAATGCATATAAAAAGAGTAAATACTCAGACTGAGCAAGCAATGAGGCAGCTGGCTTAAAGTAAATAAATGATAACCTTTAACCTCTGATGGTAAAAGTGGTTTTGAATTCTGAAAACTTAACCCAAGTGGAGAACATAAATCTTAAAATTATTGGTAAGGAAGGCTAAGTAGTGGCTGCCTATTAAGTTTTAAACTGTAATTTCGCTTCATATTTATTTTGTCTAAAACCTTCCAAAATTTATTTTAGATTTATTAGGCTAAACTATGATGTAACCTTAGAATATAAGCAAAATTGAAAGCTAAATTAAAGGAAATGTAAAAAAAACCCCAGTTAAAAGCTATAATGAGTGCTATTGGCAAAGAGCTTTTAAAAAACCGATTCTGAGTGGTAGATGAGGGAATAAAATTTATGGTGCTAATCAATAAGATGCTAAAAAGAGCTCAGTGGGAGAAAAAGCCTGTATATCTGACTATCTGAGAGAGGGAAGTTATTAGAAAAAAAAAAAAAAAAAGTGCAAAAAACAGAATACAAGATAAGTTCTAATGAGCCAGAAGTAAAACTGTGGAAGTTTCAAGCAGCTTAGAAATCAAACCCAGCAATAACGATTAAAAACAATGCATCAGAAAGGGGAAGGCTGCCAGATATTTGCTGGAACTGGAACACAGCTAAGTGTGATGATTCAAAAGACATTATGTAGTTATCCAAGAGACTGAACCAAGGGTACAAACCATCCTGGTGCACAAAAGTTTTGGCAGTAAAGGACCAAAAAACTAAAAACTTTAAAACTTTATTAAGATAATAAAAAGTAGAAATCAGTATATGACTAGAGATAATTACTAAAAGAAGGCAAGAATTCAGAACCAAAAAATCTAGAAATGCTGAGTTGCAAACAGCAAGAAGGTAATAGAATTCCATAATTACTCAAGAAGCAAGAGGAGAGTGGGAGAAAGAACAACAAGAAATGTCAGAGAAAGCAGGGATATTCTATTCTGCTTCAGCATTTTTTGAACAATAAGTGAAATTTGATTAGATAAGTAATACATAAAATTTTTGAGATGGACTGAAACAGTACTGAGATTACAGAATAAAATAGAATAGCTAGATTAGTTGTAGTCAGATTGTCAGAATATTTAAGCTTGTCAAGACAGTTAGTGACTTGGAGGAATTATCACTCACAAACTCATGAAAAAGTAGTAGTTGCTCTTGTGAAGGGAGAAGAACTTGGGAACTGTAGACTAATTGTTCAGATTTTGTGACTCAACAAGTCACAAGAAGCAATTATTAAGCAGTTCATAAGTACCTTGAGAACAATTAAGTGAGCAAAATAACCCCAGTTTTGTTATGAACTGACTAAGATGGAAAAAATCCACTGTCTTCCTAAGGTATTGATTGATCTTGGAAACAGGTTGTAAGTAATTGATAGCATAACTATGCCTAGCAAGCTTTCTGACACTTGCAAATCATAATTGTACAACCAAGCTGTAGATTAGTGGCTGAGTCAACATGCAGAAAACATGCTGACAAAGCAGGTGAAAGCTTAGTTTCAGACAGGAGCATAATAAGTGGACATCACCAGGAATCTGTCCAGATTGGAAACATGAGCTGTGAGGAAGATAAGTAAATCCAGTATTTGGCAAAGGGAAATTTACATGAGCACACATGAATGGTATTGAAAACCTTTATGAAAAAAATTATTTGGAATTGAGGCTATGATTATTCGTTTCTTATTAATGAGAAAATAGTGGGAGGGGAAAAGTTATATAATTTATAGCAAATGTGGCTGTGGGTTGTATCTAATCTTTTAAAGTATTGTTAATTATTTTCCTCATTTGTTGAGGAGGGAAGCAGACACCCAGTATGTCTTGCATCTCTCTTATAGGCAATTTTAAAGAAACCACTGTTGTAGATCACAGAGATTTAAGTTTCATAGTAAAGCCAGAGAACCTTCAGAAAGGATGACTTTTCCACTTTTTCTCCCTCTGTAGTTAATTGAGAGGTACTGGTGTTGCTCATATTGCACTTTTTTTGAGTTTTGAAGAGAGATGAAGTCATATGTTAGTACTCAACCCCTTGAAGTTTGTGTAACCCCTTCAAGGTAATTTTTTACCTTGCCATGTTGGAAACTAAAGTTGTTTGTACAGAGTGCAAGTCCCTGGATTAGTTTTCATATGAGCCTTCTTAAAAGTTTACTGTAAAATCAAGTTGAAGAGTCTGGGTCTGAGGGAAAGATTAATAAAGGAATGCACAGTGAACTCTGGGGAAGTGATAGTTCTATAAATAATTAATAGCTAAAAGCCATTTCAAGAAGATTGGTGCCCTGCTGAGGTCAGTATTAAAGTAGATGCTGGAACTTTCAAAGGCTCTTAAAGTCACCTTTCAAGGTTTGTTTAGGTTTCTGTCTTTGTGGAGTTGAGTTAATTTTGTGATAAAGAAAATGCTGATAGCAAATACTGTGAAGATTTGTTTTCCAGTGGTTATATGACACTATTCACTGGGCAACTATCTACAGAAGTAGAGTGTTTACAGATATCATAAGATATGAAGCACTTTTAAGGAAATTCTTCTTCCAAGTGTTAGCCCCATGAAACTCAAACATACTTTAGTGATAGTATTTACCATATTTACCATGTGGTAGATCATTTTAAGGACCAGTGCAAGAAGTAGTTGCATACATCTCCTGTTAACATTTTGAATATATTTAGATATATTGTACATATATATGAAAGCACAGATAGCTTCATCTAGTTTGATGTAGTTCTGTTTTCATGGCTCACATGTTCTTTTCCCCCCTGAGATTGCACTACTGGAGCTATTTTTGCAGTGACAGATACAACTGAATACATCATTGCCATAAACATGGCCTAGAGAGTCTGAAATTAAGTTCTTTTCAAGTGCAGTGGGAGACTGTCCTTTCTATGAAAAGTCAAACCAGAAAAGAACCAGGCAGAGGAACTATTAGCACCCTTGCTTCACAGAAGGTGCCTGAGGTGGGGTGAATGTAATTTCTTTAAATTCACACTGCACTTGTGACAGATTAAGAATTAGTCATGATCCCTTAAGTCCATTTCTAGAATGACTAGCCAAAGATAGTAAACAAACAATACTGTAAACAGAAAGTGATTTCATCTTCCAGTGTTGATTCAGATACTTTACTTGATGAAGTTGTACATGCAAATATATTTTGCAGTTACCATGTTGCTTAGGGTATTTCTTGGTTTTTATAAGGGCTTATCTTAAGCAGCGGTCATGATGTTTATTTTAAAATGATAGGTCAATGCTTAAAATTAGGTTTAATTGTAAAAGTAGTATAAAAAATTTGGGCTTCGGTGCAAGTCTGTACCCAAAGGAAACAGTGATCTGATTCTGTTTATCTCAGGCTTATGAACTTAAAGCTTAGGCAACAATAGAAATTACTAATTGTAATTGAAGAGGGGGTATTGCATGTGTATGTATAGAATTGGATGATATGACAAAGGATTTGTTTGAAAATCAACGAATTTGTATGTTTGCAAATTTCTTATATTTTACTTCAAAGACTGGTTGGAATGTTTACAAGTAACAGTGTTTCTTAACTTGTCTAAATAAGATCAGTTAAAGGACACAATAAAGAATCCATTTCCGTATCTCTTTGTCTTTTAAAGATTGTGAAGCAGTGCAAATCAGTCATACAAATTTTTGCTGTCAGTGTTCTTTATTATCACCCGTATCCCCTTCCCTCAGTTGCTTTCATGGGAGGAGAGAAGAGGGTATAGAGTAAATAGTTCTAAATGATTTTGCTATAAGCAGCTCAAATTCATGAATAGTTTATAAATAAAAATGAAATATTTTTCTTTAAGCAATTCAAAGACCATATGGTATGTATCTAGAATCACCTAAGTGGTTAATTGCATGTTAAATTCCTTTCCTCTTTCTTAGTGTAAACAACTGCAAAAATATTTACATTCCCTGCCTTGCTAGATTTATTTATAATTTTATAATAAAAACACGGAAGTGTTACAAATTGAAATCTTAATCTCTTGCTTGAGTCACTTTCTGAAATGTCAGCGGCGTCTCTGGTTTGCTTTACTTTCTCTCGTTCCTAACCCAGAAGAGCACAGCCCTGGAACACTGAAGAATATTGATAGTAGGCGACCTCGAGGCGCAGCACGAGATGAGTTTCTTGAAACTAGTTTGCTGTTCTTCTAAGCAAGATTAGAAACTGCAGGAAAGAACGTGGTTCTTTATTGCATTTTATTATTTTTATTATTATTATTATTCATAGAAGAATGATGATGTAATTGTACAAAACTTAGAGGGGTTGAAGTCAAAAATCCAGAATATATGTTGACTGAGCAAGCCGCTACATACCTATGGAGAGAGTTGTTTCTACAATCAGGGAGTGTTCCAGCTTTTCCCCTGAGGTAGCTACTGGCACAAAAGTTTTCAAACTCTGCACTCTGATACTCATCAAACCATTTCTTCAAGTGAGAATGAGTCAAGGACGTCTTCAGGGCGCTGGCTAAAGTGTGCTTGTCTGCACGGCAGAGCAGCGTTGTCTTGGGTTTCCATTGGTGCTGATAAACCTTGGCCTCAGCAGAGGGAAATTGGCTGTACTGATTCCCGTGCTAATCACCCTTCTCTTGTCTCCTGGCTCCGAGGAACCAGAGCCTGCAGCTTCCCCTTGACTCTCAGGAGTTTTCCAGCCGTGCTGATAACTAAATTCAAGGGCATTAGGAGCAGTAGTATCAAGTTAGTGCCAGACACAAGGGGTTCTCCACCCAGTAGCCCCTGAAGGAGATAAGTTGGCTGCTCCTTTGCTGGGTTTCCTGCCAGAATAAGATTTTAATTAAGAAGGGGGAGGGCACCAGATATCATCACCATCAAATATTGTTCTTCATGGAAACAATTGCTCATTGACGTAATTACTGTAGCACACGTTTTGTAATTAGAAGTCTTAAATGACAAAAATACTTCCCTTAATTTAGTATTGGGTCTTTTCAGATTCTCACTTGTGCTTTTTGTCTTAAGATGCAAAGCAAAATGGACATAAATATACTCTAAGGTACCTAAAATCACAGCAGAAACTGTTAGAAGAATGTTTTGAAAAGTCCAAGCAATAGTCAAGAATTTCTGTAGGATTTCTTTTCAACAGATGTAGTAGGATTTTGTAGCATTGAGTCCTGATGAAATCAGTGGAGCCCCCAAGAACAATGTTTACCCACACTTGAGCAAAAGCTAGCTTAGTATATATTAAGCTACCTACGGATTTTCTTTCAAATTTTTCTTTCTACTGTCACATATAAATTTTTGTATCAGATTATTTTTGTGACAATATTAACAGTTCTAAATTTAAAATTCAAATAATTGAATCCTAAACTAATGTAGCCTGCAAAATAGTTTTGTTTAACTGATCCTACCACATTGTTAAAATGAATGAAGGGATTTAACTTTTGAATAGAAGATGGAAGGTGTAGTGAATTATTCAGATTTCTCCTAAAGCAGTAATCCTATCCTCTCAGAGGACAACAGGATAAATATTTCTGTCCTCTGCTATAAAGGAAGCCTATGGGCAAAACACAGTTTAAGGTAGCTAAAGTAAAATGAACTGAATCTTACCCTAAGAATGTATTCTACAAGGATTTTTAAAAAAGTCCTGATAAGGTGTGAGAATGCAAAAATGTCAGTAAGGTATTTTTGTTTTCACATGATGAGGTGGAAAGCCATTCCTTTGGAAATGCTTCATATATGGTTTTAAGAAAAGATTGATAATGTTGGTGGAAAAAAAGCCTGTTTAATAACAGCAGTGGATCAGTCACACACCTTTATTGCAGTCTGTTGTGCTGAATAAAAAACAGGCATGAACTTGACCTGTGGATGGCATGTTATCATAACCCATGGGCTATGCTGTAAAATGCACTTTTTTATAAACTCCTGGAATGGATTCATGGAACTTTTTGAAGTAAGTGATTACTCAGAGTTTTATTAACGTTCTAGCTGCTTACCAAAAATATAATATTTAATAAGGAGACTGCCCTAGTTGTACATGTCTAGCCTTTACCCTGTCCAAAAGGGAATTTGACATGTCTTTTTTTTCTTAATAAAGAAATGACTCCTCGTTAGAAATAACACAAGAAATCAAGTCATCTTACAGCCAAATTTATTAAAATGGAGAAATGGAGTTTTATGGTGCATGGTCAAGCATTTAGTTTTAGATACATTTACAGTGATGGGGGATGTCTTTTTATTCATCATAGAACTTTTTAATGGAGCAGTAGTCTATATATTCTTGTGGGTTTTGAACATTTTATTGCCTAGATTGTAATCTCCTCTGTATGAAGTATGAGGAGAGGAAGAGGGTTTTTTATGTGGGCAGATAGCTCCTTGTGAATTACGGTAGAGGATGGGTGTTTTAATGTTTAAATATATTTTTATAGGTAGTTAAGTCCAGTCTTGCAAAGTTTATTATTAAGACAGCATAGAATTAGAAAATGTACCTGAATAATGTAATCAGTTCTGGGTAATATTGAAGATTTGGGAATTCCTAATTAGGAACTTTTTCTGAGGACTGGGACAAAAGTAGTGATGATGGAAATGATGACATGTTATTCATGCTCTAGAGCAGGGAAAATCTGTACTAATTAAAAAATAAAATTAAATATAGGCTTTAAATTTCAGTGGGGAACAGCACTGTTTTTTATTGGCTTTCCTTTACTTCTGTTTGCAATGGGAAAACAATCTTAGTTTCTGTTTGACTCATCCTCCATTTCTGTTTTTTGTTTTAGATACTATATTGTTCCAAATGAATTTTTGAAATCCCATCACTTCATCATATTTGCAAGCCTCTCCAGATGCAGGGAAGGAGATGAGCACTGTCATTCCTTCGTCTTTCTGTATTCTTTCCCTTTCTCTTTTGAAAGGAAGCAATGTGAAGTTTGTTAGTAATGTTTAGTAGCAAAGACAAGGTCAAACAAAATTGAACAGAGGGTACTGAGGACCATTTTAGGTGCAGACTTTGAAATCAAGCTTTTGGTCTCGGATAGATTGCTGAGAAGTTGCTCTTTTCTCCTTGCTTAATTGTGATACGGAGTTTCAACAAACCAAATAAATAAATAGTTGATCAATCTGGCAGTGCAGATAAGATGGTTTAGGTGCAGAGCATTAAATGCCAGGAGCATGTGAGTGAACAATGTAATCTGAGGTTTCAAGGAAGACATACTGTCTTAGTTACAGCTTATATGATTATCAAAGTAATTCCTTTCTGATGGGAGAAGTAGAAATATCCTCCACTATGCCAAACACCTGGAAATTGTTTTTGTTTGTAGCCTAAAAACCATTTCTGAGTATATGAAACCAATTCATCAGTAAAGTTTTCCACATTCCAGAGAGAGAGAATAGAAACTTCTAATCATAACTTTAAAAACTTATTATAAAAGAAGCTGACATGTTTTCCTGCTCAGTCTTCTAAAAATGTACTCTCCGCTCTGTTTCAAAATGTGCTTTTAGTTTAATGATTATGGTTATAATTAAGGGACTAGTTAGAAAAACTATAGCTATGAAGTATAAACACAGTAACCTTTCAAAGCAAAGTGGAGACTCTGTGTCCAAGCTGGATGTTGAAACACACTTGCATTGCAATGAGATACAGTACAGTGGCTTTACCTTAAAAAAAAGAGAAAAAAATCAATCATTTTTATGAATTTGTACCATGCATGAAGACCCATTGGAAAATTGAAGACCGGAGATCTTTTTTCATCTCATTTAACCTTGCTTCTCCTACTTTAGTTGTGTAGGTCACCAGTATAGGTCACCCATGGCAAATTCCATTTGTTTTGGGCACCTGTGTTAGGGTGGAGGTAACCATCTTGTAAAAAGTAGCTTTTGAATGGCTGAACTACAGCTAACTTTGAGAACTTTATTTGTAGGTGTTGCTCAGGAAAGGTAGTGTAGCTTAGCAACTTGTTTCTCGTCTGTTGTTCAAAGTAATTTAGATTATGAGGCACCATTTGCTGCCTTTTCTTTTAATGAACAAAGACTAAGTAAAAGCCAAATACTTAATTTTTCCACCCTTTCAGTTGGTAATTTTTTTTAGAATGCACATACATTTTTTTGGGTAATGGAGAATAAAATAAAAATTAGCACTTTCTTGAATAAAGAAGCATAGTTTATTTCAGCTGTGAAAAAGGAGATTGTTAATTACTCTATGCTAAAGAATCACAAAGACAAATAATTTTGGAAAATTACATATATCCTTTCATTTTTTTTGTTGGGCTGTATCAAAATTTCTGCTATTGACTGTAGTGTAAGAACAAGCATATCATAGCCCATGGATTTAAATTTAAAACATCTGTGATGCTACATTATTGTTTATCTTTTAGTTCCTCTTTGAAATTTTGTTTTTTATAGTACCTGCAAAAATCATGACAACAGACATATCACAAGAATGTTAAGAGTTTTGACTTTGGATAGGAGGACAAGTAAGATAGGGCACTTTTTTTTCTGTCTGGAATTTCCTCAGAGCCAACAGGGCAAAGGAAGTTTCATATTCCTTCCTTTATACAGTCGTCCATTCTCATTTCAAAAACTATGCCTGAATCTGTTGGGAAACAGCATTTCAGTTTGGACCTACTTGCCTTTATACATCACACTGGAGAGGTGATGAAATCTTCATCCCTGGAGACTTTAGACAGAGCCCTGAGAAATCTCTTCAAAGCTGCCTTTGCTTTTAGTGAGGGTTGGACCAGATGACTTTTGGAGGTTTGTTGCAACTGAAATTATTCTGTTGCAGTCAGAGAAATAAAAAGAAATAAGTATTTTGATTTCTGTGAAGATAAGGCTTATAGTTCTGATTTTCTTTGCTAAGAAAACATAAGGAAACAGTCAACACTAAACAGCATTAAAAAATAAGTCTATCATCACTTGAATGAGTCACTATGTGAAGTAACAATACATAATTGAATAGCAATATAATTATTGGATTATAATATTGCTATAATCTGCTATATATACACATTAAAAAATGTGCAGACAAATCTGTGAATTATGGCATTTCGTGTGGATGGAATTTGTGTAGCTCTAAGATTGTTGCCAGGTAGAAAGCTGTATTTTTTAATAGCATTAAGCACAAGTCACTGTTACCATTTTGTTTCAGACAAAAGTTATAAACTGAACTTTTCTGAGTTTGATACTGCACTTACCCACATGGAAAATTGTAAAATGTTGTGTTACTTGTAACAAGATAATTGTAGGTTTTGTTCAAGACCAACAGCTATTATCAAATATGAGTAATTTATTTTTCTGCTTGATTTTCTCTCCTTCTCACCCTGTTTATATATAGTTTCATTCCTGATGATCAGCATATTGGATATACAGCATTTAGATTGAAAAATACTTTTTTCATTAAAGGATTGTTCATTCTGGAATTTATTTCTGGTGGCTCTTTTGTTTCTTTTTTTCTTTTTTTGTTTGTCATTAATAGTACCAGATTTCTTCCATTATACATAAAAAAATGTTGAACAATAGAAGGAATTTAAAAGATAACATGGGGTTTGGGATTTTTTTCTTCTTACAGGCCTGGCAGCTGAGATTCAGTCACCTCGTGGGCTATGGTGCCAAATACTACTCCTACCTCATGTCCAGGGCAGTTGCCTCTATGGTGTGGAAACAGTGTTTTGCTCAGAACCCATTTGATAGGTAAAAACACAGAAATGTTAAATAGAATGAAATGCTAGTTGCTTCTGGAAAACATGAAACAAATTAGTTTGGTGGGCTTTTTTGATACAAATTAGTTTTTAGCGTTTTTCTTGATTTTAAGAGGACTACAAAGCAGGAAACAACCACGGAGATAGATATATATAGATATATATATAGAGATATATATAGATAGATAGATAGATACAGATAGACATAGATATAGATTTATATATACTTTGGGACATGTTCACTGGTGCAAAAAATTGTGTCAATGTTTTGGAATACAGGTGTGTCAGTTGGGAGGCAGTGAAATCCCTATTTAGATGTAATTAGAGAGCTTGAAATTCATAGATGCCTAATTGCTTGTAATTTTCTATTGAAATCAAAGCAACTGTTGATATTAAACAAGCTTCATGTCACCAGCTTCAAAGCTCAGTATTGCTATCCTACTCATTTTGCTTTGTGAAATTAAAAGGCAAATTGTGAGTTCACAAATTGTAAGCATTCTTATACCTTTGCTAAATGTTCAGGACATTGTAACAGAGCAGCTTTTCCCTTTGGCACAGTGAAGTCTGAAATGATGTTCACAAAAACTTCTATAAGCACCAACACACATTCATATGTATAAAATTTGTCTGGTTCAGTTCCTCATAGTGGGATTTTAAATGTAATTGGAATTTGAGGAGTCAACATGGCATCAGTCATTGTTTTGAGGTGGAAAATTTCATGTGGTCTCTGTCTGTGAGTTCTGTAGAGATCCTGGAAGCAAAGCTGAGTGAAGGCTGAGAGGCAGTGTTTGCAGATGGCTCTAACACCTCTAACACCTGTGTTCCTCCAGGGCGATGGGGGAGCGCTATCGCAGAGAGATGCTGGCGCACGGCGGCGCAAAGGAGCCCATGCTGATGGTGCAAGGTAGGAAATAAATTATAACTGTTGTATTCCCCTGCAAAAGGAAAGAACTTCAACTCATCTCCATTTCCCAACTTGGTCTTTTTAGCTTAATTGTGATGTTCACTGGATTATGAAAGAAAAATTTAAGCGGACTGGTTATCACCTTTGTGTCATGGTCAGTAGAACTCCTGTATGTGGAGTATGCACAGATAACTGGGCTGAAGTGTTGGTTTGTATTACAAGGCTGTCTAAAGAATTCAGAATAAGCTTGAAGGAAGATAGATTGCATCATTTCTTGGATACAATACAGTAGTAATTTTTCCATACATGAAATTCATATCATCTCTGGTTATTTTGTGTAGGAGAAGTTGAACTTGTTTTGGCCACATCATTTCAGTGTCATCAAAATATCCTTGTCTGTATCAGTACTTCAGCTGGATGCATGAAATGCATCTTTGCAACTGTAATAAAGAAACACAGTTCATTATTCATCTCACCACCATATTTGCCTTTTGAATCTAGAAAATAACTTTTAAAAATCGTTCATACCCATAGCAAAAATACTCTGTGTGATCATATCTTAAAAAATAATGCCAGGAGAGTGAAACAAATTTGAGAAACTGCTGACTTTATTGCAAATCTATGAAATCGGAGTATAGATTTCCTGTGTAATGTTGCAGAATTCAAAACCTACATTACTTTTGCTGTTCCTGAGATTAACACTTGCTGAGTCCTGGCACATATTTCAATTTTCTCTGACATTCTTGGTATTAAGAATGAATACGAATTCACTGGTCTCTGTTCACTCCATTTTAGTGGAACTTGTGGGACTTTTTCCTACAGATAAGGAAGACAGTGGTAATGTGTCTGTATTTCATCATGAGATTGGCACAGTTTCATCACTGGAACATTTCAGTTCTTTGACCTGTTTATATCTGAGGCCATGACCTGTGCTCTCCTTAGACTCATCATGCATGTATTAAGCAACTAAATCTTCTTTAGGTTGTCTATTTACATTTCTGATCTATTGGGGTTACTTTTCATTCAATATGACTTCCCAAACTTACTTCTCTTTACTGCTCTTGAAGAGTTTGTGTTTGTAACCTTGAAAAACTGTAGCCCAGAACTATGGATTAAGAAGTTACAAGACAGGAATGTGCATCTTTACAAGCATATCCAATTTTTACATTGTAAGTCATATGGTGGAGAAAGAAAAAATGTTTTTGAACACCAGATATGCTTATGATCTCCTCTCTTTCTGGGACGAATTCTTTATTTTACTGAGCATGGAGTTTTCCTGGAATGTCCTGGAAACTATGTTGAAGTTGCTGGCAGTGTGCTTCCTTGAATCAAGTCCTATTTGAATGAAGTTTCAAGATTCATCTGTTGATGGTCTTACAGAAAAATCTGTGGAAGTAAAACTGACTTTCCCCCTTGCCTGTGATAGGCTCTTATGGGAGACAGTGTCAAAGGACTCACTGCTCTCTCCTTTTCTGCCAGGCCAGTTATTTCAGTTATTTCATCCTATAAGGTTATCAAGTTATATAAGCATGACATGCCTATGTTGAATCCATGGTGACTATTCCTGATTTTTTTGCTGTTCATGACTCTAAAATAAGTTTCCAGGATTAGCTGTTCCAGGGACTGAGTTGAGACTGACGAGCCTCAGTTCCTTGGGTTCTGCTGCTTGTTCTTCCTGAAGATACACACGACTTTTACTTTTTTCCAGTCTTTTTGTACCTCTGCTATTTTAATAGATTACTGAGAGTTGCCTAGCAATGCCATCTGCCAGCTCCCTTTGCACTCAGGGGTGCATTCTGCCAGGGCCTATGGGCTTGTTTATGCCCAGGTTTCTGAAGTGTACCATGACCTGATCCTCTTCCATCAAAGACACACCTTCCTTGCTTCAGATTATTTCCCTGGACACATTTGTATTCTGAATTTCATTTTTACACTCTTTATACAGAAATTCTAACTGATATTCAAGATCATAAAAATAATCAGTGTTCATAAGCAGATTCTTCATCTCTGCATATCATGATGTACATCTGTATACAGTATAAGTAGTTAAGTAAAAAACTTAACAAGCATGCTTGAATGACTCCCTGAAGAATGAAATCAGGGTGACTCAGGAGTTTTGACAAGACAATAACTTGATTGCTGATTTGGGATTATTGGAAGCTAAATCATAGAACACATCTAATGAGAAAAGTTATAATTGTACATGATTGGTCTGTATTTATTACAAAAAAAGAGAATTTATGGAGAAAAGTAGGAGCAATTCAATTTGTTTAGGTTCAATGAGCTGATTCCTCTTGCTGCTTTTTTTTCATTATTGATATTCCAGGCTACTTGATTTCCGTCTCCTGTTGGTTTCCATCAGTGTGGCTTCCACCTGTGCTCCCATAGCAAATAACAAAACGTATCTGATTAAAGACAGATTCCACCAAATTTTAAAGCTTGTTGATTTTACTCCTCTTCAGAGAGACAGTCCAGATTCTGCACTCACTAGTGCCCTATTTCAAAAAGTTCTTTAGGTTGTTATTTCAGGTGGTTTTTTATATGGGCCTGCACATGTCTGGCTTTCGGATGCACATCTGCAGCCTCACCCTTGAAATCCTTCCATACCTCTTTAGGAAGTTAGCCATGTTCATTGGCTGTTTGATAGCAGGTTACTTCATGAACACATTTTATTTATGCAGTTTCTTTGTTATGATATTCTTCTCAGAAGCTATCTATTGTCTTTCTTTTGTGTTTGGGTATGACCCTGGCTTTTCATCTTTCTCCAACATGATTCCATAGATGTACTGATTAGGGAAGATAAAGGATCTGACCTGTGGAGTTACTGACAAGGTTCCTGTTTGAACTAGTCTTTAATTAGGAAACACAATATACTTTTTTGTTGTTGTTATTTGCATTTGATTCTCTTGGTATTTATTTCCTTTAAAAAAACCAAAAATTATAGAGGTTTTTTTGAAAATGTTTTAAACACTTTCTGAAGTGACCCTCTTTATCTTACTCCCTTGATAGTCAATGAAATACAGAAATAGTCACAAATATGGATATCAGGAGCAATTGAAAATGGATGGACAATGTTTTGTCTGACAGGCTGATTTTATTTTCATTTTTCCTTAGAGAAAAAAATACATTTTGAGAAGAACATGATTCCTCTGTCATTTTGTGTTGACTACATGGCTCTTGCAGATTTTCTCCTTCCTAGGACTGTATGGCATCAGGGGTTCCAAATTCCTTTGAAGTTGTATAACCCAGGTGTCCCTTCCAGGTCCAGTTGTGTGCTGGTTGCAGGTCTGAACAAGATTCAGGTGTGCACCATTCCACCCTCTCTGCCTTGGCACTCCCTGGCTGGAAAGAAACCCAGGTGCATAGGCAGAAAGTGAATTGCAGTGTGAAAACTACTGGGTTGGATGTTTTGGGAACTGAGAGCACGGAACATATCCTGGAGTGCACTTCTCCTGCAGCCTTGGTGCAGTCACATTGCCCTTGGGGCTTCTGAAGAAGTCCTTGTGCAAAATGTGTGTGAGGTTGTGTTCTCGCATTGTTGAGGTCGTATGACATTGCAGACAGTCATACTCAGCTGTGTGCCTACATGGTAACCCAACCAGCTGGCTGTGTAAATGAACATCTGTTTGCTCCAATGCTGTTTGAAAATTTGCTTTTCCATGCCTCAGACTGTACTTCATGAGGTAACTATAATCTGAAGAGGCTGCAAAAATGTTCAGATAATGATTGTACATCTCTTTGAAAGTGTAAGAAATATGCACAAATCCTAGAAGGCGATGTGAACGGCAACATATGTTAGCTCAAACTACATGGACCCAAAATAATTAGTGTTCAAGGGGGAAGAGGCCAAATTTTGCCAGAGGCTTTATTCTTCTCTTAATTTTCAGTGATTGTAGGTTATAGCTACCCATCTCTCAAAAGGGTGTGGTTAACCACAGTGCTGTAATGTGAAAGAAACTTCAAAGCAGCAAAGATAAGCTATGCAGTTTGCCTTAGGCTTGGGAGAGACTGAGCTGAAATAGGAGTTGAGCTGAACATATTAAAATACACTCCTAAATTTGAAAACTGCAACCATCAGACCTTGTGGACATCTTACTAAATCATTTAGACTGAAGTGCTGAGTACTTACAATATATCAAAGCTGATCTTGCTTTGATATATTTTAATGGGGTTTGAAGAGAGACATGACCACTCTTTAGCACGTCAGTGTAAAGTAAGAGGTTAAAACACAGAAATACCATCATTGCCTGTTTCTTTTGGAGCTGTCTACTCTAAAATCTGTAGTTATTTATTTAATGAGGGCATCATCATTTCACTACAGTTCTTTAGCAATGACCTCAGTTACTCTTCGTCCCTTCTTTGCAAAAGCAAAGTCTGTTGGTGTCTGCTTTTGATGTCAGTGTTGGGAAAATAGGAATGCAACAGACCACTAATGCAAGAAATCTGAAGTCTGTTTTTGTTATCAAAAGCTGGAACTACTGGATAGATCATTTGACATCACCATTGCCAGAATGATTTTGGAATCTCCTACATATTTAAAACAAACCTGGTTTTAATAAATAAATACAGTTTGTAACAAGCTTTGAGTGATATTTGGTGAGACTGTATTCAGCTGCACTAAAATACATCCAAATATACTGTAGTTAATTATATTTCTCTTATTCATTTTGTAATATCCAGGGTTGCTGGAATGTTTTTGTTATGATTTGCCATCTTTATGTAAGAGGGGAAATGAAATCTTCTTAAAGATAATCCCAGCTTCAGTTTCTTCTCTCCTGCCTATCATTATACTATTGGATCTTTTTTTTGGAGTGTATTGATAACTGGCAGAATAGATGTTACTGTGTCAAAGAATTGGCTGAACATCATGCAGACTGGCTGTTTTTTATAAAGTCAGTATTGGAAGGGGAGTTTTATATAATGGGTCTTGGGGAGTGGTGGTTATAGTGGTGGTTGTCTGTTATGGCCATCTTTATGTACCATCCGTGCAGCATTTCCATCATCTCTCCATAGCTGGTGAAAAAGGAATGACAGTACATGTTTCAGTGGACTGCCATCCCCATCACCTTCTTAAAGCACTCTCTCCTGTTCTGTGAAAACTGCTAGAATATATGAGTTTAACTGGAAGTTTTCCAAGACTGTTAGGGACCAAACCTGCATGTTCCCCAGCCAGGAACCTGGGAGAGGGAGTCTGCAAGAGGCCACGGCTCTCTGGGGAGCTCAGATCAGTAGCTGGGTATCTGCACACATCTGTTTCTCAGCCCAGCACATAGCGAGCCATTTTTCATTGTGAACTACAATTCCACTGTGATTTTTCTAACATTAGAGTGGATGACAAGTTTACCAAGTACTTGGAAATATTAATTCTGTTCTTTCATTTTGAAAATAGCTTGATGTGAACTTCATTTAACATATTAGTCAATCTACATATAGTGTGAGATTTTTTCCTGTTTCAGTGCTTGCTCTTAATGTACTGGGCCATGGCATGTTGTGTTGACACTTGTAACATGTTTAAATCAGATTGAAATGGAATTCTCTAAGGTCTTAGCAAGAAAATTCTTTCTGGTTGCTCATACCAATTTACTTTGAGCTGGTCTGTTTCCTGATGGGTTTTGAATCATTGTGTTATAGTCAAAGATTGTAGTCTTTTAGCAGCATACATTTATAATTTTCACCAAAAGAAAATATTGTTGAGGATGTGAAAGAATATAAATTAATGTTCAGTAGGTACACTGATCAGAAAGGGTAGAACAAGGTTATATTTACATTGGCAGATGTCAGAAAGAAGACACCACTTCAAAGAAATACAAAGATTAAATTTTACATTATTTGGCAGTTATACTGTTGCGTTTTTTTGTTTTTCTTTTTTTTTTTTTTTTTTTTTTTTTTTTTTTTTCTGGTACAAGTTGTACAGTAAATTTTCTTGTGTAATCTTGAAAATGTTAATAACAGTGAAAAGACCAACTATATGTGATGTTAAGTACAAAGAAACATCTGAAAATAATTTAAAGGATATATTCTCATGCTGTTTTAAGATTGGGATTCTGGAGAGGAAGGGGTCAAATTTTTAGCTTCTCTGTTTGTAGAATTACCTGACAAAGTACTTGGGCATGATTTTAATACTAATTCTTTATGCTAATTTTCTTGTCTGTTATTGTGTAGCCAAGTGCTACAGCTAACAAATGCAGTAATTTTAATTCTTAAGAAAAGGTAAGTCCTAGTACTGTAAAAAAAGCAAAACAAAAACTGCAGTATACTGAAAATGCTTTTATTTGTTTTGTGCCTTGTCAAAAATTTCAGATACAGTTGTACTTTAAATACTAAATTAAATGGTTCTAAGGTGCGTATTGCTTATTCCTGATTTTTTTTTTGTTTGTGTGGTTTTGGTTTTTTTTTTTGTTTTTTTTTTTTTTTTTTTGTTTTGTTTTTTGTTTGTTTTTTTGTTTTTTTGTTTTTGTTTTTTTTCTGGCTTGGTCAGAACTGACTTGGCAGATAAGGATTTATATACCTGCTCAAAAACTAATTTATTTCAGTCATTTAGGAATGACTGAGTCTGCGGTTACATTGCTTTAAAACAGATATAATTCCCTGCTTTAACAAGATTGTAATGACAAAAATCAGTTAACAGTCTTGAAACCTGTCACTTCTGTGAAAATGTGTAACAGGTATCTTGAAGAAATTAAATAATCCCTGTACACTATAATTGCACGTTTTTCTTGACAAAAATATCTGATAGCTGTTTCTGTTGTCTAGTGACATTAAGTGTAAGTAAGTGTTATCACAGACAAAGCTGTCAAGGTCACAGCATCCTGATGAAGAGTCTCTTGTCTTGCTTTTTTGTAGGTATGCTTCAGAAATCCCCTTCAGTTGAAGATTTTGTGGATGCCCTTGTTTCAGACTTAGACCATGACTTTGAAACATTTATCATGGACTCATAACAACGTAACTGAATTCTTTTATGGAAGTTTGCATATGTCTTCATAAGTGTGGATAAAATATTGTTGTGACTGGTTTTGCTTTTTGGTGAACGCTTTTAGAGTTTGACTGTTCATGTTGTTGGAACGGTAATAAAAACTTTCATTGGATCACCTGGTTTCATTTATGAAGATGACTGTTTTCCATTGCATAGGAGCTTAAGCACGGAATTTGAGAGAACAAATCCTCTAGCTTGGACTGTTAGAAGATTTGTTCTTGTTGGAAGAGAGTAAATGGGAATTGAACTCATTTTCGGGGTGACTGGAGGGGTATGAAGGGTATTTAGGTACATGCATTGATTCACTATTAGGGTTTACCTCTTGATGTTATGGCCCGGAACTGTTCACACAGGTCTTTCTCATGTGCTCATGGATTTTCTTTAACTTTGTTTAACCATATTTCTTACAGGAGTCCTGCACTGGGGAAAAGGAAATTGTGTTTGAAACAAAGGGAAAATTGGAAAGAAAGAAGTGAAAAACTAGGAACTGTATTTGAGATAGGGAAGAGAAAGATGGGAGAAGTAGATCTGTAGTCCTACTGGTCTGTAATGAAAAATTTTAGGTGAGGAAGAAAGAAATATGTTGCAGCACAGAAGAGCGATAAAGGAGTAAAATAGATACAGCTGATCTGGTCCCTGCATGTTTGTTCACATGGAGCCTTTTAATGATGAGTGGACTAGTTTAGGGAACAGTTTAAAGTACAGGAGGGGAGTTTTAAAGTTTTGGAGGGGAAATAGAAGAATTCAAAACAAATAGGATAGACTAGAGCAGTTTGGTAAGGTTGCACATTATATAGTGGATCATGAACAAAGGGAATGTTATCAGTGGGTTTTTCTTTTTCCCTGTAAGTAAATTATGAAATGGTATTTGAGGGTGTATTGGGGAAAAAAAAAGAAATTAAGAAAACTGGTGATTTTTTTCTGTAGGAATGCCCTTGTTTAGAGGTCCTTTCTATGTTGTTGTAAGAAGTATTGTAAGCATTCTGCTCGGTGGAAATCCACTGAAAGAAGCAAGAGAGGAAGAGAACCAAAGCTGAGAGATGAGGGCAAATAACTGAGAGAGAAGCAAGTAAAGGTAAAAGAACCCAGCCAGAAAAAGTGGGTGTTTGGGAAGGGATAAATAAGGGTGAGAGCTGATTGGATGATTTGCCCTCATTTTAATAGTCTGTGCAAAAGGGTATTGTTTGATATTTTACTCTATTTTTTTTCACTGCCTTCCAAGGTGGAAGTTGCCTTGTATGAGTAGCACTGTCATTCTGGTAGAGCTGGGTTTAGACATTTTTAGGTGCTTTGATTAAACCACAGTGGGTGCATTTTTGGACACGTACCACAACCAGGCTTTTGGCTCATACTGCTGACTGA
Organism: Aegithalos caudatus; assembly: GCA_013389925.1. Taxonomy (NCBI): domain Eukaryota; kingdom Metazoa; phylum Chordata; class Aves; order Passeriformes; family Aegithalidae; genus Aegithalos; species Aegithalos caudatus. The sequence goes on along the minus strand of WEIU01012250.1, from coordinate 23,417 downwards.
CTCCAGTGTGTGTCTGCAGTTGGTCCCTGAGAGGGAAGAGTGAATAGTTTTGCTTAACAAACTAGGTGGGCACTTTGCTGTAAGTAAAGTCATTAAAAAACCCACAGCTAAGTGTCAGTTTAGGTGTGAGTAAAACCTCATTGTGAAGATGGGGAGGCCTATAAAGTATACAATAGCTGATGAATGCAAATTTAACGACCCATAGTGGGGTATTTAATGGAAGTATATTTCAAAGGGAATTCAAGGGTGTTGCTAAGGGAGCCTCGCATTGTTTGTTGCCTGGGTTTTGTACTGGAACAAACTAACGATTATGTTTATCTGGAGCTGGCACACGTTGAAAGATTCATTGTGACAAAAAGAACTTAGCAAACGGAAATCCTTGTGCTGACACGGCTCTGGAAGCACTGCGGTAAAGAAAATAAAGCATCGTAATTGGCAGAATAAGCAGAGCATTTACAATTAAGAGATTGCCCCTACATTTTAATTTGAAAGAAATTTAAGTGATAGTGGATTTAGTGTACAGAGACCTCTTCAAAATATATGTAGTACTCACACTGCTTTGTGCTCATGGCTGCTATTACTTCCTTAATTCACCACCTCATTTGATCCTTCTGCAAACAACAGTCTTTTCAAGGTTTTATCAGAGTAGCATCAAACAATATCTTCCTAATATGTAATCAGATATCAACAAATAAAGGAAGAAAATCTTGCCTTTTGCCAGAATATGGTGGGTTGCAGCTTATTGCTCAGATTTATAACTCGTGGGGTGTCTGACAAAGATGGGAGCTGGTAGAAAAATAAATACATCTCAGAATGACAGCTTCAGGTTCTTTTATGAAGAAAGTATGTTGACTCCATTGATTTTTTTAAATGAAATAACCTTTGAGGATTGAACAGTAGACATGATTAAGCCTCTAGAGAACATATTATATCACCACCACGAGGCTTACTACAGAAGGGGAAATATTGTTCTAAATTTTTTTCTTTTTTTTGATAGTTTCTAAAAATGCTTCCAGCTGTTCAAATGTCTGATGCTTTTTCCTTTTTTTTCATTCTTTTCAAGAGACTTTTATTTTCCAGCAAATAATGTGTACTCTCAGTAACGTGAGACCTCTCTTGTGACCAGCAGTGTAACTCTTCATAAATGTAAAAACCACTGTAATCCTTTTCCAGCATTCCATGCTTTCCCACTGGGGCTGCTGAACCAGCTATTCAAAAGTTTGGTTTATAATACTGTAACTCAGCATCATACTTTTAATCTGAAATTTTACAATGTTTTGGATTTTGGCTGCTATGGAAAATAAGTAGTGAACATCTTCAGAAGAAATTATACCCTTATGCAATCCTGAAATAATAACACATAATTACAACACATCAGAAAAGCACAGGTGGATTATGTTTGGAAGTCTGAGGTGTGAACTTTGCTGCCTTTTTTTTTTTTTTTTTTTTTTTTATGTTTGATGTGATTATTTTTCTGATTCACTTAAGATAGACTGAAGTATTGTGTAATAATTACTTTCAGGTGACATAAATACAGCTGGTGCTGGATGAAGTTCTCTAAACACCAAAGAAGATAGTAGGAGGAGAAGGGAAATCAGGCAGGGAAGAATTGAATATATATTAGAAACCAGGCATGGTAATGGGTTGGTACAGAAGCAAAAAAACCCCTCTGAGCTAAAGGCTTGTGTAGAGTAAAAGAGGGCTTTCTTTCCACAGCAGTAAGTCTAAAATGGAAATTACAGCACTGCCAGTAACAGAAAAGGCAGAGGTGTTCAAGAATGCTTCTGCTTTGTGTTCAGTGGAATGCCAGATGGAAGAATTCATATCATATGCTGATAAAAGCTTTTCTACAGATGTTAAATAGCTGCTCATACAGCAAGTCAGAATCTAAATCAGTGTGCAAAAGTAAAAAATGAATTTATATCCAATTAAGAGGGCTTAGTATTATAGATGACACTAAGATGGAAATGAAGAGATGATTGTAACAGCAAAATTGATGGCTCAGGAAGCATGCGTCTTAGTCTATCAGAAGATAAATGTAATTATGATACAGAAGCACATATTTGAAAGATTAAACATTGATCTGAAAAGAAGTGTTTACCAAGGGCTGGTAGCTGAAATTAGACAAAATTGCACCTGATTTCTAGTTTGAATGTTGACAGCAGGGACAACATATGAGAAGAGCTGGAGTTGACTGATCAGCACCAGAAATGTACATCAGAACTGCACTGTTTTCTGAAAAACCTGCCCTAATTCAGATTAATTCAGGGAAGCCCTGTAGCCTCAGGGCACCAGGGCAGAGCCACCTTTTGTGGCCCAACAAGCTGTGAGTGAGGTGAGTGTCTTTGGAAGGAGGTTATTCCATGAAGGTAGCAAGTCTGTGCTTGCTGGATAACTGTCCTGCTGGCGCCTTCCCCTTGTTGTCTTCCATGGAGAGCTGGAAAAGCAGTGTCAGCCAAAGCACCTCTTCTGCTTGCTGTGAAGTGGGAGGCACTGTGTGTCTGCTATTTCAGATTGCTTCTGGGCAAAGTATTGGAGATTTTGTGTTCCCAGAACCAGGGCTTTATTTGTGTGCTGTTGGGAACAAGTTTGAATCGGCACTTTACCCCAGCAGGTTTGCAGTGTAGCAAAAGGGAATATTACATTAAAATTACAAAGAATTCAAGAGTTAAAGAACTTGAAAATTGAAGATGCATGATAGCAGAAAGCAAGCATACAGATTTCTCTGGAAGGACCGTGGGAGAACAGCTAGTGTGCTTGGGGAGGAGAGGGAAGAGATAAAAGATAAGGAAGTATAAATCAGCACCAGTAGGGCTGTCTGTCGGCCCTTCTGATCTCTCCCGGACTGAGATTTGTTTACTTTAAGCCGGCTGCGGCTGCTCCTCGGTATGTGGCACACTGAGCTGCACGGGTGTAGGAAATCATTATGACTTCTTGTTTGGGGGAAGCATCCAAAAAATCTCTGAGACTTAAACCAGAAGCAAAGTGGCAGTACACATCTGACAGGATGACTGGTCGGGGTGCTCTGCTGCTGCACAGATTTAAAAGCACAGAGGGAAGGGAGTGGGATGCCTCTTGCCAGCAGTTGCCAAAGAGCAATTGCTTCTAAGGCAGCTTGTAAGTGGCTAAAACTTGCCATTCTGGCTGCCTTCACTCTTGATGAGAAGAAACAGGCATCTTCAAAATGGAATATACCAGTCTGAGGATGGGCATGAGCTAGCTCTTTTATGTGCCTTTTGTTGCTCCAGTAACCAGAGAGAGAGCACAGATGGCTGAAATAGGAGTGTCAGGAACCCTGGTTTCTGTTCAGAACACCTCAGAGCGCTGAACTTTTTTTTTAATGTTACAATTTTTCAATTGTCAAATTGAAAAACTTCCATCATTTACTTTTGCTGCCTGTCATACATGACTGAATTCACTCACCATTTACAGCATCATGTAGTACAATATTAAAATAGCCACAGAAGATGCTGTGAATTAATCTTCAGGACATCTTGGGTTCTGTGAACTGCCTTTTGGCCGCTGTCCCTCTCACTCCTTACAACCCTTTCACTTCACTCCTTAGGCATCTCTAAATGCCCCCATCTCCACCTGCTCTTACAGCTGCACTAGGACATGACCTAGGAGGCAGGAGGAGGCGAGGGATGCTTTGGGCTGTGACTGACCTGGGCATTGTGGTCGTGTCAGAAGAAAAGCAAAATGACTGCGTGGCAGGTTCTTCCCACCCTGTCCACAGCTGCTACTGTGGGTCCCCATTCAGCCTTTGTTTGTATCATGCTATGACAGTGTTTCTCTTCTGCCTTCCCCACACTGTGGGAAAGCTGGGCCTTGGGGAAATGCCTTGAATGTGACCAACTAAGAAGGTGAAGCATTGCCAAGCTGGGCCAAGTTGGGGTGGATGAGCCCCTTTTAGGTTACAGGCCACAGGACAGCGGCTCTCAATACTCTGCAGGCAGCTGCTCCTCGTGAATAATTTATCAGGTAGGTGTTTGAAGGTGCTTGTCCCTTGGAAATAGTCAGAAATCAGTGTTTGGCTGATATTTGCAGCAGCCCTTAACCTCATCAAGCTCCACTGGACTACTCACAGCAGATTAGTGGGGCAGTTTTTAAAAATAGTCTGTTTATTAATGAAACTCTTCAGAAGTAGCCACAAGGCTCAATCATAGCCTACTTTCAGTATTTAAAACACATATGAAATAAAAAATGTGTATGCAATCAGAAGGGCTTGCTGATTTCACTTAGTGCACTCTCCTACCAGCCCCGCTTTTCTTCCTCAGAAAGGTGGAATCCAGTTAACTCACCTTGCAGCTCTCTGCACAGAGACAAATCCTCATCCAACATGTATTTCTGTATGTCAGATGAAGTTATTAAAGACTTGTGTTATTTATACCTGTTGAGTGTTTTACCCCAGGGTCATTTGACAGCATCCCAGCTCCTGGTTTGCTGAGCTGCAGCATCTGCTGTGGGCAGCCAGGGGCTGTGTGGAGGCGGCTGAGCAGAGGTTGTCTTCAGCTTTGGGCAGCTGATAGGGCTGGAGCCCACAAGTGCCTGCATTTCTTCACATGGATTTCAGAAACTAAAAAGGCATTAAAATTGCCTTGAATGCCTTGGCTTACAATGCTTCTGACATACAGATGTGCTCAGTTGTCTGCAATTCACTTCCAAGGAGAATACAGTTGTAAAAAATCATTTTATAAGAGAGCCCTGGGGGAACACAAGTGATAGAGCAGCTTTTATAACATACTAAAACTTCTATAAAACTAATTATATATGTTATCAAAATGATTCATGCTAGCCAGAGTAAATCCTACCCATTGCAAATGAGAGTTGAAGTGACAATTCATTGCCTCTTAACATTTGCACAAATATATTGCCTTTCCTCCCTGTGCTGTCACAGAGAGGTTGGGGAAGGAGTTCCCCAGGAACTGGAGGTGCCATTGCAAGAAAGAAGCAACACCATTGGGGTCTGTAACCTCAGCTGATGGTGACAAGGTAAGTTCTAATTGCACCTGATTCCTCACCATTGTGGCAAATTTTCTTCTTATCTCCTGTAAGTTTAATTTGTTGTCTTGCCCTGAAGCCTGCCTAGCAACTTTGTCCCTCATACATGGGGAAGTGCCATGTGTCTGTGGGTATTGCTCTCGCTGAAACTATTTAACATTGAAGGTTTTTTGCAAAACAGTGCTGAATTGCTGGCAGTGTTTTCCCCAAGTAGGGATTTAGATAACTTGTTCTACTTAATCAAATTAGCTATCTGTGATTTAATCTGGTGTTTAAGCCAAATTCCCAAGACAAATTGGTTTTAATAGTCTGTTCAGTTTGTAATCTCTGTTTTCCAAGAAAATCAGCTTTTAAATTTTTTTTTGTTTGTTTGTTCCTGATAGTCTCAAATGTACATGAAAAACTGATGTAGGCTGGCTGAGGACAGGGAAATAACTAATTTGACATTCAGTTTCTTCCTTTATGAGCTATCCCATTTTCCATGCCTTTCCCTTGGTCTGTCAGAACTTTCTGTCAGCTGGTCTGGCACCTGTGCCTCTCTGGCTATAGCCAGTATTTTTTTTTCTTCTTCCCTGATTCATGTTTGTTTCTCATCCCATCTTATAACTCCAGCTTTAGCTGCTTTATTTGGGAAAAAAAAAAAAAAAAAAAAAAAAAAAAAAGAAAAAAGAAAAAAGTTTTTTTGAATTAAAGTGGGTCAGTAAAACCTACAAACCCCCTTTTTAGAACTTTGTCTCTGAGCCTTTGTGCCAGCTGAGAACCCTTCTGATCCCAGCTACCACACCCTATGGAAAAGGTCACCTCAGGGTAACCTCTTCAGAAGTGCGGGACTTGCTGAAGCAAACAGGACCCTGGAACTTTGCTTTTCCTTGTCCATTATCCATATGGGTTTTAGTCTGCAGCTGAGCACCTCTTATCAACATTAGGACTGGGGAAGGTGACCTTAGCTCACACTGCTCACCCACGGGCTCCTCTGGTGCTCCAGCTGCAGGTAGGAAATCCATCAGTGCTCTCAGTCAACTAAGGGACATGTGTGTGAATGCTGCATTAGCTCGGGACCTCTGAAACTGTTTAAGGGCCAAAGTCAGCATGGGTGTTCTGTACTTGTTGAGAGGCTTTGTTAAAAGTGAGCTCCTGGATAGTTTATTTATCAAGACCTGGAACCACAGTCACAGTATGAACATGGAAATAGGAGAAATAGGAAGTTTGAGCTGGTAGTTTGGCTGACATCCTAAAATTCTATTTAATATCCCCCTGAATGTTGGGGTAGATGAAAAGTTTTTGTTTTCTGCATATTGGAGAAAATCCCTTGTCATCAAAGCCAGTTTTGGGTTTTTCCATTTGTACTGCTGCTGCTTATTATCACCCTCCACTGACCTCAAATCAAACCTGAGTAAATCCTCCAGATAAATTTACCCTGTTTATATTGACTTACCCTACAGAGAAATCCTGTCTGGACTCAGGGTGTTGCTCTCCAGCCCTGCAAATCGTTTGCTGAGAGAGACAAATTCTGTCTCTGCAGCCAACTCCTTCTCCCACCTTTTATTTGCCTTTTCCCTATTACTGTACCATAAAATATTTCAGCCTCCTGGACACTGCTATTTGCACCAAGAAAATAATACAAACAGAACACTAACAGAAAGGCAGGCAAGTGTCTGCCAGGGGCGATCTGTCTGTAACTTCTCTCTCCATTATTACTGCTCTAAGCAATTTAAAAGTGAATTAACCAGCTGGAAGTGGAAGGAAGCACTGGATTCAGCCTGGCCGCTGGTTGGAAAAGAGTAGGTGTTAATATGCCCAGAGGTCATCTGGGGCTTGTAACATCTCTTGGCAGGGCCTGTGGCAGCCAAGCTGGTATTTTCCTACTCTTCAGGAGTGCTGGGGCGTTTGCCAGCAGCCTCCACATCTCACTTACTCCACTTCCAGGATCATTATCAGAGAGGCTGCTGAATTGCTGTCTCTCCTGCAGGGACTGAAAGATGTCCTCAGAAATCTGGGCACTGGTGACACTGAGGGGATGAAGTTGTTGATAATTGGTGGATTTTCTATGAGAGGGCTGTACCACTGGAGACTGGGCCTGCTCTTGCTCAGCAGCACAGCCACAGTGTCAATGTCCCAGGGTTTATGCCTTCAGTGGCTTTTCCTATGGGCCTGAGTCTATCATGCCTCTTCTCTCTCTCCCAGAACAGTGATGCTGACGTGACAATAGTTGTTGGCTGGCTCAGCTGGAAGTTTACAGTGTTTACAGTTCCAGGTCTGAGTTCCACACTCAGATCAGTGAGGTGGGATCAGGCAGCAAAGGAGGAGTTAATTAAAGGGCCATTACAGCAAGCTGCTCCCAAAGGAGCCATAATGGTCCTGGTGGTGCTGGTGAAGCTGCTGCAGGCAGGCATCTGAGTCACATCCTCAGCTGCCTTGCTGAACTCGGGGGTTGGGAAGTGTGCTCTTACAGGTTGGTTTGAACTGAAATGTGTACAGCACAGCTGTGCTCATTCAAAAAGGAATTCAAAAAGCTCTAAAGAGGGAATTAAACCTTGCTAGGGCCTGCCAAGAAAATGTTGAGGTCTTTCATTTTGACTGAAAACATGTGAATCACCCAAACACCTTACTCAGACTTACTTAAAAACTGCTTTCAGAAGTGTTTATAGAGAGCCCACTATCACAGTCTTCATACAATCCCAGATGGCATGATACAAATTTTACTCTTTTCTAGGACCTGTTTTGTACATCCTGCTTTCCATCTTTTCTTTTCTTCCCCTTTGGCACTGCTGATGAATATGTTTCACTTTCCTATGGCTCCTACTCCTCAGTGCTGCACTGAGTTGGCTGCCAGCTCTGCCAGCTCTCTGTGCTGTTTGGAATCCCCTTCCTTGCCCAGGTCAGCCTGAGACTTCATTTTTGCTTAATTAAGGCATAAGAGGAGCAAAAAATCCCCACCCAGAAGAACACTGGAAGAGCTTGCACATGGCAGTGGCAACATTTCCAGACGGTCCTGAGTCTGGGTTTCCACACACCACAAACTGATGGATGAACTGCAGACAGAAGTACATTCTTCAGCTGCTGGAGGTCCATAAGTAGTGCTAAGAAAAAGGCTCACTCGTCCACAGCAGTTTGCAGTTTCCCACTCCATCACCTAATAAAGAGCCAGAGACCAGCAGACCAAGTGCAAACGTTCCTTTGTGGCCACATGTGGCAGGAAAGGACATTGCAATGGCGTGCATCATTGCATCTTTCCTGTGTAAAAGCCATTCACCCGCTGGAAGGCTTAGAGCAAACACCAACAAAACACTTTGCAAAAGCAAAGGGAGGGACAGATGCCAGGAAAACACAGGGCTGTTCCTGCTGCAGGGACAGACAAGAGCTGCTGTGAGCCATGCCCATGGCATCGCTTCTGCCTTCACTGGAGGCAGGTGAGGAGCTGCAGAGGGACTGGATCAGCCAGAGCCCAGCCCTGATGAGCAGCTGGAGGGGCTCTTGAAAGCCCCCATTTTAGGGCCCTGTAGTTTTCTTTCCTGTAGAAGTGTAAAGATTGTAAGAGCATAATGTAAAAATATATAATTCTATCATTTACACTGGACCATTTCACCAGCAATAGCTAGTGAGATTGAAGAGATGAGGGCCTGAGGTGGGAAGGGTGCTGCCAGCGAGCCTGCAGGCAGTACATAGGTGTTTCCCTGCCCAGGCATCCCCTCCTAGTGCTCGTGGGTTCTCTTGCCTGTTTTGGCCAAAATTAGATTAGATTCTTTCTTCCACTTCTTCCATCTCGCTGTTCTTAAGCTTTTGAAGTGTTTTAAAACACTAGTGTTAAAATAATTTCTGTAGAACCGAGTATAACAAAAAAAAAAACAACAACTGGGTGTGATTTGGGCTGATTTATAATTAGCAGTTCTAAGCAGGAGACTAATTTAACTGTGCCATCCTTTCTGCTGTGACTCCTTTGCTCTTTGGTGCTGTTTTCTACCAGCCTAAGAGCACAGGAGGGAATGCCCCGCTGTGTCTCAACTAACAGGTTAGCCCAACCTGCTTTGACTCACCCATTTAGGAAATTGAGTTGAATACCAGGTGTGCAAAGTAGGTCTGATGTGAAGGATTATTTGTTTTGATATAGTATTTCATGGTAAGATTATCTCAGGGAAGAGATAGTGACTGTTCCTGGCCAAAAAAAAGAGGACAGTTTTGTGTTCCCAGTCAGTTTAAACCATCACACTTCCCAACTGACCTGTCTGATCTTTTCTACAGATAATTTTTTTGCAGCACCTGAGGATAAGTCCTATTATCATCAATTTTTACTGTCATGGATAGCTTTGTCTTGCTGCTGTGACCAGCTGTGTCCCTAGTTTTCATGGAGGATTTTGCAGAAAAATCCCTATCAGGGCATGTGCTTAAAAATCACCATTTTAAGCACTTTACCATTATCTTCCATTTCAGAAGCAGCTGTCCATAGATAGGAATCCAACCAAATGAATCCCTGGGTAGACTGGCTTTGAGTGTGAGCTCTCTGCCTTTCTAAAAGCAAGCTTTACCTTGTGCATGTGTTACATTTTCCAAGTTAATGAAATCAAACCCCCAATTCTGTTTTCCAGTGGCAATGGGGGACGAGGGCAGGCAGTCGAGGAGAATGGGCAACACAGGCCTGGAGGTGAGCAGGCAAACAAGTACCTGACAATTGCAGCAGTGATAAATAAGGAGCCATAAAACAGGAGGAGAGGGGCTAAGAGAGAAAGACATTCCTTTCCTGAGCGGAAAGAGTCTTCAGTGTATTACTATTTCTGACATGGGGCAGGCAACTGGGGAGGACAAATCCTCCTGTGTCAAGAAAAAGGGATAAATGCAGCACGTCTTTTCACAATATGGATTTTTTATGAAGACTAAGAAGATAAAATGCCTGGTATGCTTTGAGGGGCAGGGAATTCTGGAGAATAGAAGAGTTGTCTTTCCTACTTGTTTTCCCAAGCAGCCCAGCGTTATTTAGCCAAGCTTTTAATACACAAGTGGGAATTTTGTGGAATGATTCTCCAGTACAATTTTATGCAGTTTTTTTCTCCTGCCTTTCTCCCCTCCCTGCTTTTTTTTTTTCTTTTGTTTGAACTACCCATAGGCAATGGTTCAATAGGAAACTTTTGAAGAATGGATTGTTGGTGTGGGTTGGGGTTGATCTGGTCAAAGATGTNGTTGGTTTGTGGAAGATGTGTGTTTTTTTTTTTTTTTTTTTTTTTTCCCTTGGCCTGGTTACTGGGGCAGAAGACAGAGCAGCAGTAACAGCAGGAAGCAGTAGCTGATTCCAGGGCCATCTTCTGGGTGGCATTAGGAAATCTGCTTTTTTTTT
>WEIU01012249.1:3720-42305 GCA_013389925.1 Aegithalos caudatus | reverse complement strand
AATGCTAGACATAGTAATGGTGTATGTATGCTGCATTCACACAAAATAGGGAGATGATTGCTTTTTTGTAGGTTGCTTTGGGTTTTTTTCTTATGTTAGAGTATTAAAACAGATATTAAATTTTATCATTAATGCAGTGCGTGGTCTCTCTTCAAATCCCCTTAATTACAGATTGACTCCAAGGATTACACAGCATGGATTTTAATTTTAACTGAAACAAAAAGAAAAGCTGCTTAAAAATTATTCTTGCTGAGTGACTTGTTGGACCACAAAACAATTTTAACATCTTTTGACAAGTATTGTCAAATTTAAAATATTAGAGTGGAGTTCACCTTCAGACTCCAGTTGTATCATGTCTACTTCCCAAATAAAATGTTTTATTAACTTTGCCCTCACAAAGGAATGTCTGCTTCTCATATTTTTTGGGGTTTTTTTCGGTTGTTTTTTAGGAGATAAAGACTCAGAGTCTTGCTGAGATGTGTTTATGTTTGAAGAAAGTGACATCAGACATCATATCTCTTTTCTTCCGTAATTGGGGAAAAGTTACCAGGCAGAGTTGATGTAGCAGCAGCAAACATATTTCACACTCTTACATTGTTTCCTTTCTGACCCCATCTTTCGAACTTCAAACTCTGAAAGCTTCATTCTATCCTAAAACATAGAATAGCAGGTCTGAGTCCAGAAACATTTTCATAAATTGGGGCTTCATCCAGTAAGCCTCACACAGGAAGGTACTTCAGTAAGTACCTATTATTCTTCGGAGTAAAATCAGATGATCAGCAGACAGTTTTTAATTAGTTACTTGTGGTGTTTCTTTCCCTCATTTCTTAAAGGACAAACTCAGTTTCCCAGTTTGTTTCATTAGGTAAAATTCACTTGTCACAGTTACAGCTTATTAGTATTTTTTCTAGTTTTACAGTATATCTCCTCCTGGTTCTTTAATTAAGACACACACAAAAAAAAGAAGCTGCGCTCCAGAGCTGCATCAAATAACTGCCCAAAGCTAAGTGTACACAGCTTCTTGTGAAGTAGCCATAGATAAAAACACTGTCCTGTCTCAAAATAGGGATACAAGTTTCTTGCTTTTAAAATCAGCTTGTGTTGTGACTGAGTAATAACTTTGGATACAAAAGGCTGGAGGAATGAGAAATTAGCTTTTGGCCAGGAGGTCACCATAGTGCTGAGGGATAAATCTGTCATTGCTGTTTAATAGTAGTTAGTGGTTTGATAAAGTTCCCCCAACTCAGTTTCTTAGCTTAAAATGTATTTTTGAGACTTCACAGATTTGCAGGTAAAGAACCATTATTGCTGCATCTTCTTATGGGGTGAAATTTTTGCACTTAAAAAGGGTTATTTCAACAAGCCTTTTTCTCCCTTTTTAGCTGTCTCTGGATTGTTGCTATCAGGATGTTCAATGGTTTTCTCCATTATTGTACTAGTGCACTTTTTTTTTTAATGGATCAGATTAAACTTAGATTAAACTGTTGCTTTCCCAAGCATAAATCCCTCCTGTTTTAGCAGGAAGGTATTTCTGAAGCAAGCCAATGAACAAGGCAATTTATATACAATATTGTTTTGTTTAATTTGTCTATTATGTGTAATAGTCTCAATGGTATATGATTTTCATGTCGTGTGCTTAAAGCTGAGGCCAGAAATAGCAACAAATGAGGAAAAATAGTGTAGTTTAATAAATGTGTTTGTGTGTGCAATTTCTTCTAAGTATTTGTTAAGTAATCCTTAGCACTGGGAGTGATGCTAGCAGCTGGCAGAAGTTTGATGCTTTATATTTGCTATGGTTGCACTCTCTTGGTCAAGCTTTAAATGTGCTGTTGCTTAGATTTAATAAAAAGGTAGACAAAGTAGTTCATAATTCTTGTCCAAAATTACATAAAATGGCTTAAAGGAAATAATGATAACTGATTTTCAGTATAAAGTTCAATTCTGCAAGTCACTTTTTGGGGCCTGTTTAATAAGATTGTGAACTCTTTCAAATGGCCAGTGAAGTTAACAAGCTGTTCAGACAGATCCTTTAATAAATAACACCGTCTCTTTACCACAGTGGACAAAATCTGGAAAAAAAGAAAAACCTCACTTGTGTCCTAACAAAAATAAATGTATGCGTGAGCGCTGTCTGTCTTATGAAGTCGTTTGTGTTTGTTTAAGTTGGAGCACAGGACACACAGTAAGTCTGGTGTCTGGTTTTTGAAACCAGGGTGTGTAAGCGTCTACGTCAAAAAGAAAATCATGCTGGAATCTGAAGGCTGAGGCTGGAAAGAAAAATCATCCTTTACAATAAGTAAGACCTGATTTTGGCATATGTTAGCTTTTCAGCAATGTTATATGTTTGCAATACATTTGCTGTTGGTATAGCTCTGAGGGTTGCACTGCTTTGAGTATAAGATTTCAGGATTTTTGCTGGAGCTAGATTTTGATATTTAGATCATGAACCAGTTCTGCATTTTGGGGCGAGGAGCGTTGCTAGTTGTTCGTTTCAGTCCAAGTGTAACAATCTCTGTGTTAACAGTTTTTCAGAATTAAATTTTATCTGTCAGTATCTGCTTCATTTTTGTCAATATATTATATATATTCAATATTTTTCTCCCTGCATTCCCCAGCTGCATAATTGAGTAGGGGATACATAATTTCTGTGGATTTCTTCTGCTTTTGCTTTCCATACTTTTTCTCTAGCTAGTCAGTACTTCATGGCAGTTAACAGGATATGCTCTTTTCTGGAACAGCTAATTTACAAACAAGTACTTTTTCAGTTTTGCATATATTCTTGCACAATAATCAGAAAACCCAAGGTTTATTCTTTTGGTTTGGGGGATTTATAGCATTCTTTTATTGTTGTTAAATTTTTTGTTTATCCTCTTATCCACTGGATTAAATCTCGTTTCGTTATTGCAAAATCCCCTCACTGTCTTTTTAGTTGAACCTCAATCATGGAAACAAGGAACATCCATTACATTTGAGGAAGGAAAATGTTCAGCTTGAAACATAGTGCTTACAGGTAAAAGTGGACACTGAAATTAAAATAATTAGAAATAGAATGGCTCTAATGTGACTGATTTGGCGTTGGCTATATCTGAAAAGGAACGAAAAAATGATCTCTTCGCTTGAGACTTGCCAAACAATGCTGTAAGCTCAAAGTTATTTTGAGGTGGTGAAAGGTGAAACATTTGACATGTTCTTTTTGGGTAATGCTTTAAAAAAGAGAGGGCGGGAAAGAGGCGTTGCCACATCAGAGTTAAGGGTGTTTGTGGTTGTCCATGACAGCGCTCCAGTTTTAAAACACCTGTGTTTACTTTCCAGCTTTTCTCAATCGGCCTGAAAGTGGCCTAAGAATGGCACAGACAGACCTGCAGTGTGTCTGTGTTGCCTTTGCAACACACATACACACACAAAAGAAAAGAAAAAACTCAGAGATAAATCTCTTGTTATGCAGCTAATCATTAACAGCATTTTTGTGCCTAGCTGAAAACATTTTGAACTTTTCTAGATTTTTATAGTCTATCAGATAGTGCCTGTATTTTTTCCTAATCTATTAAGCTAAATTTTTATCTTTGCTACTTTATCTTCTAGCAAAAATAAAATCAGCTTAATGTTGGTTTGGGATAAATAATAATAAAAACAAAAATCACTATTTTTGTTTCAAAGTGATATTCCATTCCAAACATTTCATATTTCATTATTTGGAAATAAATGAACCAGTACTCCAATTTAAAAGCAAACAATAAAAAAAGAAAAACAAACAAACAAAAAAAGAACTTGGCACATCCCTCCCTTTGCCACCCTCTCTGGAAAAAAAGGTCAACTTACAGTTTTTTCCTGTGTAGATTTCATAAAATCCTAGTGTTTGATGTCTATAAACTTTCTGCAATTTTAATTTATGACATAAAGGAAAACTGAGATATGACATTATTTCATTTGTGAGTGCTTGCTTACAAATTTGAAAATTATTTGTGGGTTAGTATTGAAGATATTAATCTGACGAGAAGCGTATTTTATACTACTGCTCCAAATTTATTTATTATTATCTTTAAAATTCATTCATGTTTTACAAACTTTCTTGGCTTTTTAAGATGCCTTCATTCACTTTTTCTAGTTTTTGGGTTTTTTTTAAATTGATGCAGTATTTCTTCTGCCTTCTACTTCAGATGATACGTGTTCCATTCTTTTTTATAAAAATACATATGCTTCATAATTAAATTTGTTTTTCTTTGTGGGTCGCTCAGTGTAGGTCAGGTTTTGTTTCCTGAAAGTAGAGAAAATGGCAAAAGAAAATCAAAGAAAATACAGAGCTGATACAGGAGCACAGGAGATTTCTCCCTTAGATTGATTTCTCTTTTGAGTTGTGAGTTTAATAGATTCAAAGTCAGTGTATGGGGATCAGCAATATGAAGAAGCCCCTTGACCAAGTTCCATAGCCTAACTAGAGCACAGTTGATTTAATACTGGTTGGTCTAACACAATGACTCGACAAAGCAAACTGGGAATGTGCCAAATCTTCTTCAGATCAGGAACCTGTAATAATCTGGAAAATTATGCCAGACTGATCTTTCTTGGCACTACACATCAGAGCACCCACCTTGCCATGGCTTTACCCAGGGGAAGGAACAGCAGTAGGGGTGCCTGCTCTGACAAAGCTGGCTCCTGCAAAACACACAGCACACTCTCAACTGACTGCAAGGAAAGGTGGCATTAACATTCCTTTTCTTCAGTGATTCTACAAGCGGATCTTGTGAATATTCACCTGAACCTTCTCTGAACACAGAGAAGAGCTTGTGAGGTAAATCCTCACCCGAGTGTCTGCACAGTTGTATCACTGAATTCCTCATAGGAGTGGCATTTTTCCATGTCAGCAAGGGACATAGAGCCAGTATCTTGGCTCACAAAGGGGGGCATAGGAGATATAAAGAGTTGACAGAATTTAATCCAGACTGCCCCAAAGGTATTTAAATTATATTTCTAAAAGGTAAGGAAGTTGTCACATTTATTAAATTACCAGGTGTAGCTCTGTGTATATATGTTTTAAAATCAAGCTGGATAATGTCAATATGTGAAAGGGGAAGAAAAAGCTTTCACATATAAACTGTTTTTCTGAAGGCAATATTGCAATATTGATAAGAAGGAGACAAATATGGAGATAGTGTTCAAAATGTGCCTAAGTGATCAAATACCAATCTCTCAAGACTTTCAATGGTTTTTAGGTATCTAACCCACTTATAGTTTTTGAAATTCTGTTAAGTACCTGTCTTGATCTGCTTCAGGACCTCTATAAAACTAAATGGTCTCTTCACTTTGTTACACACCTTAAAATTACTCCCTGTTCCTTATAAAGGCTGATGGTTAAATAAAAGTAAAATTAAAGACAACAATTTTCTGGCAGTTAAAAATTGAATGTTTTTAAAAAATTGAATTGCCCTTATGAAATATATTTATTCAGTATATTCTTGTGACCATCTTAGTATTACAGTACCACTGTATATACCACAAATATAAATACCACAGTCATTACAAATGTAAGGCAAAGTCAGGTAACTGTCTAAGAGAAGTCATAATTATATGAGCTGTAGACCAATTGTCCTGCAAGAGATTTGTACACAAATGGGTACAGTTGTTCATGTGGTTGTTCAGACCAGCCTGTCTCTGTTTAGTGGTCTTAGGGTTATCAGCAGATGATACCTAGCATCTCACCTGAGAACACTTTCATATAGATGCTTGAAAAGGGCTTGTGTGGCCGTTTGTAGCAAGTCTGCAAACAGGGTTTTGGGATCCCTCTTAAATTTGCCAGAATTTGCACTTTTTCTATTCCTGTACTGTAATAGCATCAATATTGAGAGAAGTCTAATCTCTTAAGAGAATACAGCCAAAAAGAGGAAAATGCAAAAGTTACAGTCTCTTCAGCTTTGAGTTTTTTCATCCTACTCAAGTGTGTATTTGGTACCAAAGATCTTGTACATCTTGCTACCACTGAAATATCATTGATCACCCACTTCTGTTTTGTCAAGGCCTGTGTGCTGGCAAGATTGCTTGTACCATCTTGCTTTTAGTCACTTTACACCTTTCTGATCTAGGGATAAGGAAACTCTTAAAAGGTAGGATGTGTTTTCACCCACCTCAGCACCACATCTCACTGTGTTTTCTGGGTTCATCACATCCTCAGAGGAGGAATGTCTGTTTCTATATGGACCACATATTGTTGTCTCACCTGGTCTTAATCAAGGTGCAGTTGGAGGAAAGCTGGACAGTTTATTTGGCTTGCTTTAAAATATGTCAATATGTGAGATCTGCAACTCAGTTCTTACTTTGTAAGACCAAATCCAGTGGATTTGGTTTCTCCGTTAAGTGCTTGATTTGGGGCAGTTGCTTTCTTAATCACCTGATACATCACCTGCTACCTCTGATACTCTCCAGGAAGTTGCCAGCTGCAAAGTCTTTACTATGCATACTTAATTTGTAGAAACTGTGGGTCTTGCACTCACTGTAAAAACTCAGAAATTCATCTGTCTTTTTTACTTTTCAATCAGAGACTCTCAACATTAATGAGAAGAGATGGAGATGTTCATGTATGCTCATTAGGCCTGTGTTTGCAGTAATTGTATATATAATCCATGGGAAACAACTGTTTAAAAATGTCCTGGTTTGTAAATATGAGGCTCATCTTCATCTTCTTGATGACCTTTCACTGTTCTGTTCTTTTTCTGTGTACCAATGTGACTGGAAGCCTTCTGTGGTCTTTAGATCTTAGTCTTCTAGAGAGAAATGATTTCTCAAGAGAACAGTGCATGAGACGTGCTTTAATTTTAATGTACTTTTAATATGGAAAAATAAAGAGTTGGGTTTTTTTTAATATAGAGGAAACAGGGTTTTTTAGCCACATTTCCCTAAGAAAATATGGGATATATGATTATGCAGTCCTTTTTCTTTTTTTTTTTTTACCTTCTGATTTTTAGCTACTTTCAACCAAATCTGACAGAAGAATAATGACTGGACCCAGAAATGGGTTTCTCTCTTCTAGTCAGTTGCCAGTTTTTGTGAAACTTCTAATGTCCCACTGAAGGGGAAGTTTGGGCAAACTTTAGTTTAGTTTGCCCAAACTTTAGTTGCCAAACTTTTGGGCAAACAGGCATTACTGTTTGGTAGAAAGCAGCAGTCCAGGGTATCACTACTGTCCAAATGATGGACCAGAAAAGTTACATGGAGTGAGCTGGAGGTATTGCAGTGGAAAGCTGTGAAGTGTATAGGTAGAATCCATTAATTTTATGTGGACATTGGAAGGAATATGAGGTTGGGAGAGAGAGAGAGGCTGGTGGAGAATAACTTACTTGATTTTTACACTGTTTTTTTAAAGATCTTTTTGCCCATGGATCTGCGAACATTTTAGTGTCATTATAAACTTGTTGGTTGGTTGGTTTTGGTTTTCTTGTTTTATACAAGAAAATACTGCCAGTACTGCCAGTAGCAGAACTGCAAATTTTAAATCTATCAAGGCTACTACAGCCATGAAGAGCTTCAATCATTTCTTCCCATTACTCTTTTTATGCTGCATTTAAAGTGATGACATTAAGCCTTGAAGGAGTTTTAACTTATCAAATTAAAGTCTGTACCTTTCATTAGTTTCTAATGACATGAACACTAACTTATCCCTGGCAGTTTTGGGGGTGTAGTGAAGATTAAAAGAGGTAGCACTTGAGTTAAGTTGATGTTGAAAAGCTACTGGCACCAAAACCACCTTTAAAAGTTTTAAACTCATTCATTTTTGTGGTCAAACACTCTTTCAGTGGCATTTATGACTTTGAAAAAACATTCTTAGAGTAATTTAAAAGATGTTAACAAAGTCAGAGAAGTGAGTCTTATTTTCAAATCTTAGAATAATATCGCTTTTTTATCTTTAGAAGAATAGCCCATTTAATATGGGGATGCACATTGTTTAATGTTCAGATTGTTTAAATAAGTACTTTAAAACAGAAAGGTTCATAAAAGCTAAATATAAAAATAAATCACAGAAATTCTGTCACACAAAAGCAAATGGGATATGAATAAATATTTATCTTTATTCTTCAATTTTTTTGTGGTTTCCGTCTTTTGACCTACCTCTGAGAAGTACATTGAGCTGCATTCTTCTCGTCCATGTCTCCATACAAATTATTACTTCTGTCTTCTCACATTTTACACCATACCTTCAACATCATGTAGGTTTCTTCTATTCCCCATTCTCAACATTTTTTCTTTAGTCTTCCTTCATTGTTTTCCTAGCTTATCTTTTTTTTTTTAGTCTGAGTGTTTGTTTCTTCCTCATGTGTTTCAGCCACTTTACTAAGGCACCAAGAGCCTGACCATCCCCTGACATCCCTTTGTCCCATACAAGAACTGTCCCTAGATACTGCTGTTTTCCTGTGTGTTGGCTTCAGTTGTTCTGTGAAGAAGAAAGATTACTTCAGGTCTCCACTGATCAAATGGAAAATAGATGACATGAGCAAAATGTGAAAAGCTCATTGGTAGCCTCTGGAGAAATATTGCATTCAAAGTTGACAAATTGCAAGGGATTTAAGGAGTGCATGATAGGGCAAGCAAAGGGCCTTGCTTTCAGCAAAGTTATTCATCAGAACATTTTCCTTCCTTTCAGGAAGGCAGGTTATTCAGACAATAGTTGTAAGTATTGTGTATTTGCGCAATTGCACGGTGTTCTTTGATATACGTGCAGAATGCTACACTGAGGTAGCCAGTTAATCAAGAGTTAACCTCAGTTCTGGCATTTCTGAAGCAAGCATCTTCATTTACTCCCCTTTCCCCTGAAACAGTATGTTAACATTTTTCATTACAGGATCATGTGTGCTTTATTTCACAGCATTCCTGCTCCACACCGTATCCAGAGAACAGCCAATCAATATATTTTTTTATCTTCTTTGTTCATTATGTGTGCCAATCCCTTGTTTACTGGATACTGTTCAAACCTTTCCCTGAAAACAGAATTTTGAGCAACCATCATGAGGATTTTCTCTAGTATTCAATGTTATAGAAACCAAAGGTTTAATAAACAATGATTTGATGTATTCTTACGGAAGTGTTTTCTTCATGCTGTGTGAGGAAACCAAAGCATGAAAAATCCAGGGTCAAAAGTACTCGCAAATTTTGCATGCCTATTTAAGATGTACAAGATTTACATTTTGAAATATTTATCATTTGTAAATTCCTAACACTTAAGGCCAAGACCAAAATATATTTTTATGTCATTTAGTTGTCCTTCCGAATATCATAGGTCATTGATTTCACCAGTTGTCACTATGTTGAGCCTAGAAATTTATGGCTTTTTAAAACCTGCTTTCCAAAAAGATATGGTCTAAAAAATTCAAGAGGTGGAGAGACCACCATTTCCCTTTGATCATTTGTTCCAGTGATTCGAATTGCCCTTACTCAACCAGATTAAAAATTCCTTTACATACTGTATTTTCTGTCCATTTATCAAGGGGCAATGAGAATTGATAGCAACATAAAACTATTCCATTCCTGATACTTGTTCAAAATTGGCACATGTCCTCAGGGAATTTTATAATCTGAACAGAGTAAGTTCTTTAACTGCATGCCTTTTTCTCTAGTGCCTGCATTACTGGTGTGGCTCTTTTCTGCATCTTCTCTGGGTTTTTACCATCCTTTTGTTTTCCAATTTGGTCACAGATGCAGTTTTATATCTTTGTTTCTCAGTGTCATACATAAAGTCAAGTCACCTTAATTACTTCATGGTGATACCATTTTATTGTATATACACCAAAAAAGTTGCTTTTCCCCAGTTTTTCCAAAGCATTATACTGTCATCTTGTATTGAAGTCTCATATCTTTATCAGAGTCAGCATTTTCAGAATATAGTTGCTCTTACTTTAAGTGTAGCCTGTGTTCACTGTTCTCAGACTGAGAGTTTTGCATTTGGTTTTATTAAAATGCCCTTGATTTGAATACCCCACCAAGTGAACCCAAAACATTGTTTCATCATCATAATTTACTTATATTATGTTCATGAACATTTCTAGCTGTGTCTACCTGTTTCCAAATTATTGAAGGATATGTTGAATAAGAGAATGCTAGTACTGATACCTGTGCAACCTGCTAGTATTTTAGTAGTACTCAATGACAGTTGCCCCTTGGAACATGGGGGGTTTGTGGGGTTTTTAACTTTCAGTCCATTCAGAACCCACTTAGGAAATTTTTCTTTATGGTGCATAGTGATTTTTTTAGCAATTTATTACATCTGATAAGTGCAAGCCTAAAACATCACTATACAACATCCCCTTCTAATCTTATCCAAGAATGAAATCAGATTTATGTGGCAAGACCTATTCTACCAAAACCATATTGGCTGGGAATAATTACGGTCTTTCATTAAAATCTGTATTAATTGAATCCAGTGTTTCTACTCATATGGCTTTAATCCCACTAGTCCTGGTTTTTTGTTTTTTTGTTTGTTTTTTTTTTTTTTTTTTTTTTTTTCGTTTNNNNGGGTTTTGTTGTTGTTGTTTTGTTGGGTTTTTTTTTCCCTATTGACACGTTATTAGTGCTCTTCCAGTCTGGAAATGTCCTGGTATTTTGACACTGCAATGCCTAAAGTGAAAATTGTCTGAATCTATAAATGTAAAATTTATCCATCCTTAAATTCTAATAAACTGAAAGTGCTTGTTCATTCTGCATCAACTGTAACTGTACCATCCTGATTTCTCCAAAGACAGACCACAAATATACTGAACACTCCTGATTTGCTTTTTTCTTTTCTATACTTTTATTTGGTTGTGAGGTCATTTTTTTGTAGCCACCCTTAAAGGACTCCCCAGTTTTCTATGATATTCTGCTATCCTTTTTTCTCTCAAATACTTTGAGTACTTAAGTATTTCTGTGCATGTAAAGATTCTAGTTGCTTTTTCCCATGTGGAATTCAAACAGTTTATTATCACTTATCTCCAGGTAGATATCAATATCCATTTCAGTGATTGATATTTATAGTTTTATAGTGAGATTGTTAGCTCATGCTTATAAATAATATATTGTTTTTCAAGTGTATAGTATTAGTTTATAATTTTCCACTAAGCACTCACAGAATGTCTGTCCTAAACTGGCCCAATAGCATAATTCTTTTCCTTTCCAAAGATTATAAAAATGTGCTAAAGAAAAACTTGTTCTGTGCCATAGTTAGCTGACCAGCAAGTCTTTCTTAGGTTATTTTAGTTAGCATATTGACCTCTACGTGTTCAAGAGCTGTGGTCCTGTGTTACTGATCATTCTAAAAGGAATAATAGCATGGTGGGGGAGGGCTGTGTTAAGGCATCCTGTTTCCATTCTGCCTCTCTTATTCTTCCTGTTAATCAGGGACTTTAACATGCCAGTTGCCCACCAGATTTTAGTAATATTGGTTATATAAAATTTATTCCCATCAATGAGAGTTTCTTCTTGCTGCTTACCCAGATTCCTAGGATCAAAGCATAAACAATTGAAGAGATTCTTTTCATTATATTCTTTGCCACATTGGTTCAACTTGCTCGTTAGGTGCTGAATTTGAGCATGTACCTCATTTGCCTTCCAAATAATCTCCCCTTGTGTTGCTGATTTAATATCCTGGCTGCTCCAGCTAGTTTCCAACTGAGAAGATTAGCCTCCTACTTGTGTGGTGTAGTCTGTCCTGTTCATACAGTCCCTTCTTTCACTGATGTACTGTTTCACAGATTGAAATCTGCCTGGTTTTTCATTTATGGATGACAGACAGAAAATGCTGGAAATAAACTTTCTCTACTTGTGATAACTGTGGATAGCAAATAACATTTTAATTTTCCTCTAAATTGTTTTCAGTGCAGTTGAAGCTGTCAGAAATTTCAATCTAAGTTCTGCTATGGAGGCCTTATATGGCATTTATGTTCCATCTCCCATTCACTCTGGTTGCAGTTGTGAGTGCAGGGTATTTTGGCAGATTAGACACAAGGGATTTATCTTGCACAGTCAGAAAATGGGTGACATGCTATCAATCCCTCTGAAAACTTTCAGTAAATTCATGCTAAGGTGCTGTCACCAAAGAACAGATACATTCCACAATTGCTGACCAGAATTCAGCTACATTAAATATGAAGCATGTTTGTTTTCTTACTGCAGTCCCATCCCATTGGCTGCAACAAAAGAAACAGGAATAAACAGGTTACAGACTCTTTGACTGAGAAGTGATGATTCATGCATACCAAGGTATAGGTCCACTCCATGCAACAATTAGTCTGCAAAAAAATGACCATCCAGTTAAAAGTAGCATCATGATGTGTATGTCCTGGTAGCCTTACCTCTGATATTTCCTAATATCTCTGTACTTGACTTCATGAGCTTATTAATGTTCTGCCAAGTAAGGGGTTTGCTCACCCAGCTTTAGCTGCCGCTTGTCAGGGATCCATTTGTAGCCAGTAAAAAGAGAGGGATATATATAACCACAAGGCAGTTTGTCCTTTCTTAAGATAAATGCAGGTGATAGGTGAAATGATCTTTGGAAGTGCCACCTCACTTCAGGTGGCTGAAGGAAGGGGAGATAAATGGCATAATTTCTATGTGTGTAGTATTTGTATGTAAATTATATACATTGGCCTCTGTCAAAAGGTACACTCACAGTTGTGTTCAAATGTGTCTGGCTGTATATACTCCCATATTAATAATACTTTGTGTCTCTTCTACTTACAATAGTTTTAAATAAATCTTAAGTTGGTCCTCAGGTGTGTTAACATTGCATTTGAATTGAGCCACTGAATTTGGATCGTGTCTTAATTTGCT
Organism: Aegithalos caudatus; assembly: GCA_013389925.1. NCBI lineage: Eukaryota > Metazoa > Chordata > Aves > Passeriformes > Aegithalidae > Aegithalos > Aegithalos caudatus. The sequence continues at coordinate 29,519 of WEIU01012249.1, read as the reverse complement.
CTGTCACTGAAGAGAGGTTTCGTGTTCTAGCTACAGCAGTGATACGGAGGTGACTCTGGTTGGTGAACAGCTCCTTCCACTCCAAACAAGCTGAGAACAGCTTAAAGTTTGGGTATTGAATGGGCTTCTGTTAGAAGCTTGGTAAGGCATAAGTGAGAGGTTGCATGGCTTCATCCTTTATGATGAAACAAAATAAAGATGTGTTCCCGGAAATCAAAGGATATGTTTCTTCTTGTCCTTCTTCTTGTCCTATCAGTTGCTAATGATATCGACTTCTTTAGATTCATGCTTAGGAGATGAGGCTAGCCTTGAGACAGATTCCCTGGTATTGTCCTTCCATTTCTGGTTTGTAAAAACATTAAGCCATTACCTTCTTAACAAAGTGTTCTTCATAAAACTGAATTCCTTACATTCATGTCAGTGTAGGAAACTTTTCTAATCAATATTCTTGATTTAATCTTTATTCCTTAAAAGTGGTCTAACAGCTGCAAAATGAGTATGTTACAATTATACTGGAGGAAAGATTAGGAATGGTTAGTTTAAATTATTGTATTTTTGACAAGCTTTGGGAAAGGTCCATTTTGTTACAATAATGATATAGTTCATTGCAGTAATAATGATAGAGCAAGATACTTGTATCATCAAAAATACTTTGAATTTTTTAATCAATATTTACTTACTGTGGGCTTTTTACTGAGTTGTGAAGTTTATTGTAGATACCAGCAGTTAGTTTCAATGTTTGTTGCACAAATATTTCAACCTAAATGCTATAATTACAGTAACAATTATATTTATAGCTACTAGGAAGCAATTATTCCTGATCATAATTCTCCATAATATAAAGAGGGTTACAAAAGATCCTTAAAAATAGATATCTATAAAATAAATATTTTCAAAGAGAGTAGGACAAGCTAACAGTTTAGCTCGTAACCCTGTCAATGGAGTAGTTGTCTAGGGTTGAAAAGCCATTGCTGGTTACAGACTCTGATCTAGCAGTTTATCTAAGAGAGATACAAATTTCGTTTTATATAAAACAGCTTGTTTCCAGAGAAGGTGGCAATCAAACTGCTGTTTGGTTGATGTTAATGTAAGACTTTTTGTGGAAGGTTATATACCACCTAGATGCTGGATAAAGTTCTCAGAAATTTTTAGAATACCACAGTGCAGTAAATTAAAAAGAAAGCTAAGTTTTATAATATGTTGTATTTTAAATTTGTGTCACACTGTGAAGCCTCAGCAGACAGCCCAAGTATTAAATAATGCTTTTTTGACTGTAGAAATATCATTTTCCTGAAGCCTGAAAAATTAATTAATCTTCATAGGAAAGAAGAAGTTTATTAATTCTTGCCTACAGTAACAACTTATTAGTGACTAGACCAGAAAGGAACCCCTTTCCCCTACTCTGACAACTTGTGTTGACATCAATGGTAGCAGTTTTGGACTCTAAGTAATTAAGTCCAGTGAACTGCAAAGACTCCTGTGTCATAATTTTGACACTTGCAGTTCATCTTTAATTGTTTCTGTTTCACAAGGTATCGCTAATCCTTTGCTGGAAGATTTTATTTGATTTAAAAAAAAAAAAAAAAAAAAAAAAAAAAAAAGTCATATTGATGGCATCTTCATTGAGCAGCTACTGATATGGCAGTAGAGCTGTTATGTCAAGAGCTGGTATGCATTAGTGCTTTCTTTCCCCTCAAGAGGTGAAGCACAGCTGGATTTCCATCTTTGAGTAATGATGGGACTTCAGGGTATCTTCACAGATCATGAACTGAGACTGGCAACCAACTTCACTGAAAAACAGTAGCTTCTGGGCCTGAAATTGCAAACTCCTTAATTTTGTGAGTCTACTCTTTTGAACTATTTCATTTTATTGAATTAGTTATTCATTTTGTTAATTCTGGTATTTCAGTTAAATTTAGGATTTATCTTTTGTAGAAAACAGTTAAATTTTACCAGCTGCCAGGATTCTGAGCCAAAGGGAAAAGTAATATTGGGATAAATGAAACAGTGATAATTTACAGGTTTTAATATAAAAATCCAAATTTGGTCATCAGGGACTTTATTATGGAAAACAGAAAAAGATGTGATTTGAGGAAACAAATCTTGATTTCTTAGTACTTGACTTTAACCTGTAGTCTCTACATTTTTTCTTGCTTCTTTCACCCCTGCCAGTAGTAGTGGTGGATATTAGGATAGCAATCCATTTCACCCAAGGCTATTGATCATTTAGTCATCAGAAACAGTTTCTTCTAAACAGTGTCTCTAGGATGTAGTTCCTCCCTCCAAGGGGAGTGGTTTTTTGTTAGATTATGTAAATCAAGAAACTCATTCGTTACCACTGTGTTGCTAATTCGTGCCTTAACCTGCAGAACCAGACATTGCATGACTCTTTTCCTGCATGCAGCAAGCGTGAGAAGCCACTGTTCCTGCATTTGCTTTAGTTTCTGGGGAGAATTGAATGAAAGTAGATTCAAATCAGCAGGGGATTTGTTTGTCAAATTTTGCAAATCAGGCTGCAGAAAATGGAGTTTTACAAGCCCCATTCAGCAGTCCAAGATATCAAACTCGCTTCAGTTTTCAATATAACATTCATACCACTCTTTCAATCTTAATTTTGATTGATTACTTACCAGCAGAAGTTTATACTGAAATCTCTCCTTTGTCCTCTTTATCCCTTGCTCACCTTTTCATTCTTTCTGTGTCAATTATTAACACTGTGACGTTACTTGTTGCTGCAGTAACTTTGTTTCAGTGCAGCTGTTGCCAGGTGAATTTTCTTGAGGGCTTGATTGTCACATTTACAAAGATTTTATGAGATATCAGAAAAGTTTTTATTTGGCCAGCAGTCTTCAACTTTACATTCTCTGGGAAATGGCCTGTGCTGCCTCTAGATGTTTTATTTGAAAACAAAATACAAAGGGAAACACATTGTGCATTGGCTCATGGTTATGTATGGTAGGCTTTGTTAAGAAGGCAGATACCAAGAAATGAAATATATTGGATTATGTTCACTGGGACAGATTTGCTGTGGCCCTGGTGCAGGGGAGATTCACAGTGGCTCAGCAGACAGAATGTGTTTGATTCATGTGTTAATTCAGATCTTCTTAGGTCTGTTTTTCAGCTGGGAAGTGTTGCTGTAATTAAGTGGTGAGTCAAAACTGTGTGTTACCAGGCTTTGACTGTTGCAAGACATGGGACCAAAGTCCAGGTGCTTTCAGCTCTCTGTCAGCATGCCAGTGGCCACACTGTACACGCCCTCAGGTGCTTTTCTGCTCTCAGAGTAGGGGCTGGTGGTTAATCCTGCAGAGGTATACTTCCAACTGTGACCAGTTCAGAGGCCTGAACTGGCCATCTCAGCTGGAGGATATAGGCAGCAGAGGCTCTTGCTGAGTACATGCAGTTTGAAAATTTCCTACAGTATGTCTTGGCTGAGGTGAATTAAACAATGTTCACCACCATTCTCATCTGTAAGGCTTCAACTTCCTGCTTGCTTTGTGGTAGTTTCTGCCATGGAAATCCGTGCAGAGCACCAGCTCTGAAGAATTTCCCAATTCTGCCCTGAATTATTTGTCCACATTGGATAGAAACCTTTCTTCAGATCTCTCCCTAAGGCAGAGGAGCTCTATCATTGCTCAAACTATCCTTGTTGGCACAATCTAAAAGTGCATTGGTAGACCAAAGCAGAGTGAGACAAAAACTTTCCTCTGTCCCTAATCCCCCCACCAATACATTCATGGATGACAAACAAAAGGAAAAGAGCTAAATTTTGCCTTCCAGGGGAAAACCCAGTGTATTGGCTTTAAAGCACTGCAAAAGTTGAGAGAGGCAGCTGGAGAAGTAAGGAAAGAATGAAAAGCCGTTGCTTAAAACCATTCTTCTCCTTTCCCTTTTCCTATTTTTATCATTCTTCCAAAAGTAGAAAACTGACAACTAGACTCAGTTTTTCTGTTTATTTCACAGTGTGCAGTGGATTCCTGATAATATATGGAACTCTGTGTGTTGAAGGAACCATGTCAATTTTCTTGCTATAATGACATGTTTTTTTCTTTTGAATCTGAAGTGGGAACAGAGAAGTGCATCACTTTGCTTTATCTCAAAATAAGAGTGTACACTGTATGTTTCTTAAAATATAGCTACCATGAGAGTATGATATATTTTTACTCACCCCTGTTACTGAAAAGTCTGGCTCATTAATTTTTTGATGTGTCCCTTAAAATGTTGGTAGTTCCTGTTAATTGCTCCTGTGCCTACTGATGAGCCCAGAACTGATTTTCAAGCTTCCTTAGTTAAAGCTCAGCGAACAAGCTGCTTATGATGACCCAACAGAGACATAAGGGAGGTCTATGAAAGGCAGAGTATTCAACCAACCTTAATCCCTGCTTTCAGTAAGGCAGTGTCTTTAAGTACAGACTAATTAGTGAATAGACATGGTTGTAGGTTCTTGTAGACATATCTTTTGTTGGCTTGAGATGAACTGAGCGGCTAATAGAAATGGTTTAAAATCTCTGCTTTGCTTTTCTTTGAATGCATTTAATAGGGTATTGAGATGAGAAAATAAAAATCAAAGCAGGAGCAAAAGTAAATATAAACTATCTGACTACCTCTGTTAGCATATTCCACTTAGATATTATATCCATTTAGATATTGGGACTTATGCTTGTGGCTCCCAGGCCTAGGCTTCTTAAAGAACTATTAATTTTATAACCTTTGACGTATATCACTACGAGAAAGGCATGCGGGTTTTTTTACTGTTACAGTAATGCATTATGCAAGCATTGCTTTACACTTAAATACTGTGTTAAAGTCATCAGTCATAAAGTGATCAATCAAGATAAACATAGTTCACCCATTTTAGTGCTAGGGAAACTTAATTCCAAGAAGTGAGGTGAATTTCCTTAGGATTTGATTACATGCCTGTGCCTAGAATCTAACTCTCTAGAGGCGTGACCCCCTCTCTTTAATAATTTCTTTATTACATATTGTATAATAAAATTTCCCAACAGGTAGGAATAGCCATCTGCACATTCCAAGTCATTTATGGTAAAATTGAATGCAAAAAGAGGCATATGGGAAACTGAGTGAATGATGACTGACATCTAGTCATAGTCATCCAAAAGAGAAAGCATTTCTTAATCAGCAAGACATTAAAAATAAGTAAGAGGCTTTAAAAAACAGAGAAATTGTGGTGTTTTGGGTTTTTTTTCTGGTTATGTTTCCCCTACTATTTGCATATTGCGTGACCTTAACACAATGCAGATAGGAAGCATTGACGTAGCAACTTAGTGTTCTACTCATTTTCTAAAATTAACCATATATTCCTGTAATATTCAATAACAGTACCTTGGATATTGAAACTCATAACCTTTTTGCTGCTTTTATCACCTGTATTATGCATAGGAGATAATTACTGCAAAGCAGCTGGCTGTTGATTTTAGAGCGCATCAATTGTTCTCCTGTCCCAGCTGTTGGCTAATAAGGACAGTCAACACATCTGTTTCAACAGCTGGTAATTAACAAAAGCCTAATTGCTGCAACTTTTTTAACAAGAGATCTATGAAAGAGTAGGGATGTGGAGGAATATTATTTACTCTGTTCTCAGCACTTTCTGTGGCTAGTTTCTTTTTTCTTTTTCTACTTTGAACACCACTGCCTTTGTCTGACACACTGAATGGCAGAGCAACACAATATGGTAATCCAGAGCTTAAGTTTTTCAGATCTCTGTGCTGTTTCTTATTGCAACATTTCTTTGCTAAGTTGCAAGATAAAATGGATCAAAAGCATTTTGTAGAGTCTCATACAACAGAGATAATCGACTACAGTATGCTTATGCAATAGGGCTGCCAATCCAGCAGCTTCCAAAAGAAAGTAATGTTTCCCAGTTTGTGGATGAGTTTAACAGCTTTTCACTCCTTCCCCAAGAAAGTGTCATCATTCTGAAAGTGGTGGTTATTTAAGAATTTTTATACTGCTCTTCAAATGCTTTGCAAAATTTGTTGTACAGTGTTTTTTCTTTCCTCTGATGGGACCCACATATGTTGGTTAGTTTAAAAGTAAATGCCAGGTGGCACCTTGCGCTGCAGAAATATCTCATCATTTTTTTTGGTACAGAATTGGAGAGGAATCTGCACAATGGTTGTCTAAATATCTACATTTATAGTATCAGTCATCAAACACTAATACAAAGATGTTTCTCTTAATTAAACTTATCCTTGGGTACAGCACACATGTAATTGGAATAGTCATCACTAAATAGAGAGAATGCATGTATACAAACACAGGGAAATGTTAATCCCATTGAAGTCAACAGTGAACTTCTGTTGGCTTCAATGGGTCAGGATTTTCCCTGCAAAACCAAATTTTCTTAAAAGCTGGAGACAAATTTGGCATTCATGGTGCTACCCATGAAAAGAAAGTATTCAAGCATTAATGGATCTATGGCTGAAGTGTTATGCAAGTCAGGCATGTATTACAGATGGTGTGAAAGACTTGAGTCAATAAAAATTTCTAAGAAATAGCATTTAAAGTGGTATTTTGAAGTGATAAACTGATGATGAAAATTGTGATTCTTTGGTAGAAGTTAGTCAAGATCACTTGATTAAACTTGCCTTAGTAACATTTCAGTTGGCAAATATTTCTGTACACTGAGTTCTTAATTGTCTGCTGGGTATTTTGGAAGGTATAAAAGAGATTCTTCTCAAGTGCTTGGCATTGACAGAATACAGATTGCATAATTAAATATATTCTGGCAAGACAAGTTTAGTTCAACAGGTGTTCAAGTTGAGAAATGTCTAATAGGTGCAATGAAAAAGTAGAATATATACTTAGAATGAATAAAAACAAAAGCATTGGCTAAAATTTTAAGATAGCAACACAGATAAGTGTTTACTCTCTGGGTTTATCATGAAGATTTTTTTGTACACAGCAATCTTTGTTGATCAAAATTATTTATTTAGTGTTGCACAAATAATAAGAAAGATATAAACCTCCTGTATTAGATTAGACTATGGAAAATTGCTGTAAGATTTGATAGTTGAGAAAAATGTTTATTTCTTCAGTGGATTATGTTATTTTATTTCACAGTTTAACAATTTTTAAGAAAAAGATCATACATAGGGTAAAAAGGTTAACGTATCCCTTTTCTCTTTCACTTCCCTTACTCCAAAGATTACAATATTACTTTTTTCCCCAGCTGAAATGTAGCTGAGTCTGAGTTGCAACAGAAATTGAAGCAAGTAGCACCACAGCATACACAGGAACTGAAAATAATGTTTTTGCCCAATGCTAAGATCTACTAGAATCTAACTGAATAGATATGCAGAAAAGGGCCATATGAATACCTCATAAAAAGCTTTAGCAAATAGATTTTTAACGGAAAGGAGCAGAAATCTTTGGTATCAGAACATACTTTTGAGTCTTGAGTGAATGTAGCTCATCTATATCAAGAGATCTCGTCCAACAGTATAGTGTCCATCACAAGCCATGGATGGATTCATCGACTGCTGATTTGATAGGAAAGTGCCTTCTATTGAATTTTCTCCTTTACTGTTTCCATCAGAAAAGTGTTTCCTATAATGAAATTTATTTTCTCACAAACACCTCTATTTGCTTTTCTTGCTTTAATTTTAAGTCCTTACTCTAAGTTCTACTTGGGTAGAAAGTATTGCTATAAGATGTGTAAAAAATTATTCAGGTAGTTGTTATGTTTGGAATCAACTACTCAGACTCAGTATGGCTGATCCCTTCTACACAGCTAACATTGCAACAATAGAGATTGAAACTGTTATAAACTACCTGTTAAGGTTGCTTGCATCACAGGAGACATGATGGTGGCTTGTTCACAGTGTCTCAGAAATTCATAGTCACTCCAGTTGCACAAGTGGCTCAAAGTCATGAAGCCATCCTCAAGAGCAGACATCAAGCTCCTGTCTTTTTCCCAAATATGCTAGGCATGACGTTAATCCATCTGGAGAAAGATCTCAAATTAACTTGCTGTATTGTTTGATAAGAACTTCAGATATCAAATAAGGAGTACTAACAGGCTTGCCAGGTTCAAAGTTGTTTTGAGAACATCTTAATAGTTGTGCTCTGGTCATGTCAATGTGGGGCATACTCATGGATTCTTTCTTATTTCTAAATTTCCTGATAACATATACTTTTATTCAATATTTGGGCTTTTTTCTTTTCTTAGATGTAACAATTGCTTTTGAACTCAGCACTTCAGTTCTGTGTTTTTCTATGTACAAAAATATCAGATAAATTTGAGTATGTATACCTGCTAGTCATTCATTTTCCATAATGTGAAGACCACAAGGTGAAGTAATAAACATTAACTCTCAATCTCTTGCCTCTTTTTCCTTCCAAATCCTGGAAGAGTAATATGATGTAATTGGGCCAATTCATATTTATAGTCCTCTACAGACTCTCATGGCTTTTATGAAAGAATTTTAGTTAAATTCTGGTGATGTAATTAGACAATGCTGCCTTCTGTGGTAGTAGGAGGTAACAGTCATTCTGTCTCTTTGCGTAAAAGGTTTTAATTTGGAGAGTGTTATCACTTAGCATCTGTTATAAGCTTCGAAGCATAAATTGATAAGTCCTTTTTCCTTCAAGTTACTGCCTTGCATTTTGGTTTTTTCCTCTCTTACTCAGCATGAACGATTTCAATTATGTATTTTCTTATGGAAAGAGTTTTGTGAAATATTACAGTGTCTCAGTTGGACTGTCTGTTGGACTGGTGTCACACTGAAATCAGAGGTGGCAAGGGCAACTAAGTTCAAACAGCAAAGCCAAGGACTTTACTATAAGGAGGAGTCTGCAGTAGTATTTCAGTGATGAAGAAAGGTTAGATTTGCCTGAGGTAGGATTACACCTGCATCCTTAAAATGGAGATGTAGGTGACACCTGTTTAACAGTTGAGTGCCTCACCAGTCTACTGGGAATGAAAGTCAGATTTATCAACTTTAATGAAGTTTATTAAGCCCTTATTAGTTGACAAGACCAGTTATCTGCATCTAGANGTCTTGCACAATGATAGCAATCATTCAAGCATTCTTTTAGAGAGCTCCCTGGCATGGTTTTAACCTTCTCTCCCAGATGCTGCTTTCAAACCATACTGTGTGACAGGGCCTATGGCCCTTTGACAGTCTGGCGTTAGCAGCCCTTCCTTTTAGGGGTGAACGGAAGAGAACTTTTGACCATCTTTTAACATGAGTAAGGTCATGCCAGTAGATCTCAAGGTCGGAACATAGTTTCTATCTGTTCTTAGCAATAGAGATTTGGGTGCTGTGGTTAGTTTGGGGTCTGTTAGTGGAGCCTCAGAAATGTGCCAGATGGAGAGCCCTGAGAGCATACAGTTTCTGGCTGCTGCACAGATAAAACATGTCTGGCTGTAATATGAACTTTCTTCAGTTATTCTGCCAGTTCAGTTCCGCCCAAAACTGGATAAGACACTTTTGGGGCTGAGGGTAAACTTGTTTTTACTGAATAGGGTCTTTGTTACCACAAAGCTTCTGAGACAACATGGCATTACCTTTTGGATCCTGTGCTGACAATTTGCTGTTTGTGGCAGATACAACTTCAAATCAGAGGTGGCCAAAGTAATTTTTGTGGACAATGGGTTTTTCGTGGGTGGTGACATTTGAAGCTTTCTGAGAATAACCTACCAGTAGGACTCAGAAACCACCTGGAAGGTTTCTTCAGCTCACTCCAGCTTAAATGGTTGTTTCCTTCTTGATTTTTGCTAAGATTGCCAGTAAAGTTTCATGTGTAGTGTAATCATCTTCATGATATGAAGTCAGGCCTCTCAGAGTTGAGGGAAACATGCCGATTATTAAAGTAAATCAGAGATGATTTTTATCCTTTCTTTTAAGCTTGTATTTGGTAACCTGATATGTCTTAAAGGGGTGTATCTGTTTTCCAGTCCAGTTACCTATGGGGCCATGAAGGGGTACATGGTTATACCATGCCCAAAACAATATCCTTTATTTTACCTTCATATAACACAAGTTTCTCTGTATTGCCAATGTTTTTCCGTCGTTCGTTTGATCTTGCATTTTCCAAACTGATTTTTAGATGAGAAAAAAGTATGTCACTAAAGCCAAACCTGAATTACAGAACATGAAATAATGTTTCCTTTCTGCAAGTCCACAGCTGTAAATGTTATTTAATCTGATAAGCAAAGAAATTAACTTTCATGTGTTATTTTCATATAGATTGTAAATCCATGGCTACTGTGCAGAAATCACTGTTGTGAATGGGTTTTTCTTTCTCTATTAAAACAAAGTATTCTGATTGTTTTCTTTTTATATCCTTTTCACAGTGTACATTGTGATTTAGGAGTGAGTCAAGTATCTACCTACCTGTATTTTAAAGAACCCCCATCTTGTGTTCTTAATAAAATCTTTCCTACTAAAAGGTCAGGGACTCTGCACATGGCATTACTTATGCGCAAAGCCCAGTCCAGCTATGAGTGTGTATTTTGGAGCTGTCATCCTCAGAAGTTTTCAGGGGCCTTTTTGTTGCCACTGTGGTTATATCTTACCTAAAATATGACTTGCAGTATCATTAGGTAGTTATTCTTATGCACAGTAGGCATGCATGATGGTAGTATCTCTGGGGTTTTTACCTATATATGCAAACAAATGGAAACCATAAATGAAATCTTGACCCTGGGAAGTCAACTGCAGTTTTGTGTCAACCCCACAAGGGCAAATTTCCAAATGAATTGTCCTCACTCCCTAAATCATTCTTTAAAATAAAGTGGTTTCATATATTAATCTCACTTTTCACATGCCTTGGATTGTCCTTTGAATAGTTGTTTTTTTCTGCAATTTTCAGTGTATCAGTATACTGCTTGGAAGAAGTATAGCATTACAGAATAATACTGCAGATGATGAAGAAACTTTCATCATATCTAAAGTTAGATGAGCAAATTCTTAATTCTCATTGAAACATGAGCATTTCATATAGATACTTTCTTACATAATGTGATAATTGATGAATTATAGAATCATAGGTTGGAAAGGACCTTAAAGGTCATCTAATTCCAATCCATCTGCTTTGAGCAGAGGCACCTTTCACTAGACTAGGTTGCTCAGAGCTCCATTCAGCCTGGCCTTGAACACCTCCAGGGATGGGCCCTCTTTCCTTGGCAAATCTCCCTTTAATAAGTGCTTGCAAAAGAGCAAACTGCTTGTTAAATACTGCTGGTAAGTGAGCTTCTTCCCAATGTGATGTGACCACGTATTACAAGAATAAGGCATTGCATCTCAGATGTAGTGATATTGTTTGCTTTTATTGTAGTAAAATTAACCATATGTATACCTACTCTCAGCAAAATTGCTATTGTATTCTTTCATTTTCTTTCTCAAAGCAGTAAAAAGCTATTTGGTGATTTTTTTTTTCTAATTACACAATCTATGCAGCATTTGTTGTGACCTGTTGCTGTCATCCCAGCCACAACAGGATCTCTTAGAAATGAACAACCATGCAATCAATGTTCATCTGGTATGACAATGTATTCTCACTGGAGAATTTGTTTTGATGGAGACAAGAGTCTGAATGTCTCATAGTAACATCTTTTACAAGTCTTCTGAAAACTCCTTAAAAATATTAAATTAGGGATAGCTTAAAGGTTGAGTTGAGGAAGGTGACATAAGATAGATGTCAAGCAGAACACTTCTTGAACGTGACAATTCCGTTTTGGACTAAAAAGAAGATTATAGGCCTAAAATTTTAAATTCCATTAAGCAAAAACATTAATATATTCTTTGTAAGGTAAATGAAAATTATACAGGTTAAAAAGCCACTGTTGATGCTCTCACATCATGTATGTGAAAGTCCTTATTTCAGCTACCTGGTCAAATTTTGGCACCCTCAAACATTTTGATGGCTGAATTCTGGAATTCATCTTCTTTTCCATCATGTATCCCTGTTTGTATCTGCTTTTCACATACTTAGCCATTTAATAAAAAAATATTTTTGTCAGTCCCAGAGCGAGAAGACAGACAATGATAGTCACCAGAAACATGGGTAACACATGATTTTGGAGAGGGAAGCATTCTCACTGGGATGAGTCCACCAGAATGCCCAGAGTGGGTTGATACAAGAAGCTGGGACTTAGCATTAGGTTTCTGCATTCAAAACAAATAACCTAATCACATGGCTGGGGAGGTATTCTCTGTTCTGTCAGAAATCCTGTCTGACATTCCTCAGAAATACTTCCATCTAAACCAGTGTATCTTCACAATGCAGTGAGATAGTACTTTCTATTTAAAAAAACAAAGTCTCATTACAGATATTTATTTGGACCAACAGTAGTATTAGATTGTAGAGTAAAATATTATGATTAATTGTTCCATCCTGCTGCTAACTCATAAAGGTCATGTTTGCTGTTGAGACACCTTTCCTTTGTGCCCAAAGGGTATGTCAACCCGGGTGTGGTTGTGGCAGAGGGCTGGTGAGGGCTGCAATTTAAAGGCTGTTAGAGTTCCCACAATTTCCACCCTTACCCTGAAATTCACACACACAAATAACCCTCAGCTGGTTCTTAATTGTATTTTTTCTAGCTGTACTGATCCTTCACAGCAGTGCAGATCCATCAGGGATCAGTAATACAGTTGCTCCATCTACTCAGAACTTTCTGTTAGAAAATTGTGTGTTGAGAAACAACTTTGCATGAATTTCTAGTAATTTCAGTTACTATTCCAAAATTTTTCAGCTCAGTTTATCTCTCAGAAGTTTTATTTGGTGAATTTTGAAAACTACATTTCAAACTTCACAAATAAAGCATTTAATTTTTACATTTTAAATTTGGGCTTAGTATATTGTTAATAATGTATTTCATGATGCATCAGTATTTTTTAAAAACTACTATAATAAGTTCTAGTTTTATCATTTAATTTTTAAAATCATCCAGGCCAGCTGATACTTAAATACAAGTTGAAACATTTTATCTNGTGATTTTTTTTTTTTTAAGGGGATTGCTTAGTGTGTTATTAGAGTGCTAGCCATTTTCAGTCCTCTCATAGTAGCTGGAGCCTTTTTCTTGACCCTGAAAACCTCTGATCCCCTAATTAATGAGACAAGTGCTTACATTCTTTTCTGGATCAAAGCGCCACCTAATTCTATTGTTGGTGAAACAGTTTGATATGTTGACACTTTGATATAGAAAATAAGATGAGCTGTTGTAATCTGCACTAAGTAGCAGCTGCTAATGTAAAAATAACAGAATGGTTAGAAGTTGGATCTCATATGTGTCACAACATGACCTGCTCTATCAGGCAGTGTGTATTTCTCTTACTGGCATGATGTGTAAAATGCGAAAGCATTAAAAATAGTGTAAGATTAAAATATTTCTTCAGTTATTTAATTTTTTTTCCAGAGTTGGGGGTTTTTTTGCATGTTCATTCTAACTCAGAATGAAAGAAACCTTTATTTGCCTTCCCTATCTCATGCTGCCCTGAGAAGACACCTGAGCTCTTCCTATCCAGCTAGCCTGCCAGTATCAGCAGGAACACACTTCTTCCTCACAAGAAATGGGAGACATTCTCTGTTGTCTGTTTGAGGCTAGATTCCATTTCAGACTCCAGGTAACGTAAGACGTAGAGGAGGAAGACATCTTAGTGCCATTTTCCCCCTTTTCCCCTTTTCAGCTCTACCAAATATCAGTGACTGAGACCATAAATTGTAGAAATTAACTTGGAGACTCCTCAGATTTCTTACCCAACCTTCTAATCCACAGAAGTATCTTGTGTCAGTAGAAAGCGAGGTGTTGGTAGCGACTAATACTGAGTGCAGGAATACTCCTGTATCTCCATCAAGCCAAGGGAAATTGCACTGAGTAGAAAGGGTGCCTATTCTGATTGAGTCAGTTATAATTTCCATACAAATAAAGTACAAATAAGTTGTCCACAAGAAGGGTACTTATTAAGCAAGAAAGTTAGACCTTAGAAAACAGGAGATACAGAGACAAATGAAAATTGCCTGAGGTTAAAGTAAATTTGCTGTTGGAAAGGAAATTGAAACAAACAGTAGTGTAACAACTGAAATGAGAATAAGGAAAAAGAAAAATAAGCCACTGGTCTGAGAATGACATGGAGATCAGGGGTAATTCTGAATTAGGTCGGAAAGCATGTGATTTTAATTTTTGTTTCTCTCAGCACTGGGCAATGAAGATGCCAGCTGTGAGGACAAGGGTTCAGAAAAGTGAATGTATGCAAATGGGGTATGTAATAGCTGTTCAGTAGATTATTGTGCTTGCATTGGGTTAATGGATGGTGTCCATATCCAGTTCTGAAAAAGATGACACCTGAAATTCCAGGAATGATAGTAAAGTCCTTTAATAAATCTTATGAGGCCGTGTGCAGTGTAATATGACAGGGTATTAGCGGAGACAGCATCTAAATTTAGAAGTGCAAAAAATGTAATTTTAGCAACTGTAGACCAGCTAGTCTTTATTATGAGGCTTCAGAGTAAATTTGGAAGGAAAATGTTTTTAAAGCATGGATCCATCAAGAGTGAATTGAAGTACAGTTTTTACACAAGAATGATCATGCAAGAATTCTTCTTTGATACGATAACTGGTTATTTAGACAAGGAAACTTTTTAAATATAACCTGACAACGTAAGCTTATAGGTTGTGCCATATGGAAAATTATTAATTACAGTGGGGAATGTGTATATTGTTATTTTACAAGCAGGCACAAGCTTAATGTGGGAAATGCTGCTTGCTGTTAACTGGGTTCATCCAGCGTCTCTTGTTTGGAAGAATGGGCATGTTTAGCTCATGTCTGTCTGCAAAATGTCATGTACCCATGAAGGAGATGAGGGATTAGTCAAAGGCAATAAGGAACTAGTTAGCAGGAAGGCAGCAGCAAACAGCTTTGAAGGAATAAATGTTAAGGTCCAGGGATTTCACTAGTGGAATTTCTCTCCAATTTCTTACCAATTGGTGCTGAACCAGTTTTCTTTAATGCTGTCATTGAGAGCCTTTGGCATGAAGAGCAGGAGTGTACCAACAAAATTGCTTGATGATACAGAGCTGGGAGTTGTTTTTAATAAGACGTGAAGATATTATTAATACAAAGTAGGTTCAAGCTGTCTTGCAGAAAGATTGGGATGGCCTCAAGTACTGGAAAAACAAAAGCAGTGGGGTGGAATTTTGGTGCCAGGAGTAAGGTATTATCTTTTCAGGATGAATAAGAGTTTCCACTGTCAACTGGGTGATACCGGTGTGCAGGAGAACAGGCTGGAGGGTGACTGTAAGCAAAAAGTATGCAAGAATATATCAGGTAAGAGGTTTCCACTGGCATTAATACAGAGTACTAAGGAGATGTGTTTAAATTGATCAGGATAATGAAGAGCCTGCTCAGTGAGAGGTAACAGAAAAGGTTGTTTGTTTAGTCTATCTCACAAAGGAAAAAGAAATGCTTATTATAAATATATATTATATATATGAATATATATGCTGTCTATAAATGCTTGAGAATACAAATCAATTAAAAATAAAACTATGAAACTTTATTAGTCAAATTAATTGGAATTTTTTTCCTTTCTATTGGATATTGAAGTCTTAAAAAAGCCGTCTCTCACACAAAGATGAGGTTCCAAAGACAACCTGACAGGATAGGATGCTGTGTGTTCTTACCTCTTTCAGTTTAGATTAGAGTTGAGGATACTTATGTTTGCCCTAGAGGAATTAGTAACAGATAAAAACTAGTTTTATCCCGTTTTCCTTCATTTAAGTCTTGTATTTTTCCTGACTTTGTGGTAAGAAAACACATACCATTGTTCCTTTAAATGTTTTGAAGCACAAGTGACAGCAAAAATATCAGTACTAAGATTTTCTTTAGTTGAGATCAGCTATTTTTAGTTTGATAGGCAGCAATTATATTTTATATTTAATTGGAAAAATTAAATTTTCACCAAATGACTGCTAAAATGGAAAATGGGAAAATAAAGAAACAATAATACTCATTTGCAGGAAGGTGGAAGGAGACAGAGAATGGGAAAGGATCTATCCACATTAAACCAAATATGAAAGTGTAGGAACTTCTGGACAAAACAAAATCTTCACAAATATTTTTCACAGTATCCAAATGACCAGAATATCCTTTCAGGGTTAAACAGGAACTTTGCTGAGTGTGACAGCTTTACTGAAAGGTGACCAAGCTCACCTCTAAAGTGACATTTTTTAGGGGAAACCACCACCGGAGGAACCTGAGTGTAATAATTCTTCTTGCTTCTTCTTTACCCTACCTTCCTAAACAATTTAATCAAAACAAATCAATTTCTGTGAAAAGTTCTGATTTCCAGAGCCTGACATTTTCCAGAAGAACAATATTTTGTTAAAAAATTCTCAAGCAGCTATTGTTATTACTAGAGGTGAGCTCATGCAGGATTTTTGGCATATGCACTGTGGATGGATTTCAATATACATTTAGGAGTCTTCCAAATTCTTTATGGTAGAGCAGATGCCATTATTTTAGTTAACGATTTAACTTTGTGATGGGCGCTGTATTTCTTTCCTTCTTCTAGTGAAGGAAGACATCTCTGCCTTGGGAGGATATTTGACTCATTTATTTGTGTTTACCACCCTTCAGGCCTGTGAACAATGGGTCATTTTGTCACATGGCTGCATGCTGTGCACAGAGACTCCGGTGCTTGAATTTTTGTTGGTCTCATGAAGCTTCCCAGTATCAACTCTACTAGAAGTTACTGAGGAGGCTAACAAATGTCTGTTTTTCTTCCCTTCACTTTTTGTAGCTCTTGGAGTTGTTGTTTTGTTGGGTTTTTTTAATTCAAAGAACCTGATTCTGCTGTTATTTTTATTGGTACAAAACTAGATGCAAACCCAGTCAAATCAGTGCCATTTCTTCTGCTGAAAAACTGACATAAATAATAGTCTTAAGACTCTAGTGCCTCTGACTCTTGTCCTGAAAGGCAAGTGGAACATTAGGTGTGTTTTTTATGATAGTTCTCCAAAGAGACTAGCCGTTAATCTCTCTGAGTAGGTGTGTCAGCTGCAAACATTTCCTTCCAGTCTGCCATTTCAATCACACTTCACAGTACACTGAAAATTGGCAAGGATGTTAATTACTGGCCTCTAGAACAAACCACCTACTTTGATTCAAGCGTGTTTTCCAATTTTTAAGAATGTTGTTTCACCTACAGAACAGTATAATTACAGAAAATAGCTTGGCTTGGCTGGCATCTTGTGTTCTGTGAATTCTGCTTGCAAGGCAGCAAGCTACACCGGGCAGGAGGCTCACCTGCAGAGGATTTTAACCTCTTGCTGTTAGGGCTTGCCAGCATCCAGTACATTGTTTTCAGTATCAGAAGCTCAAAACCACTGTCACTCAGATGTTAAACATTAACGCTTTCTGCTTTTAAAGCTGAAGGAACACCCCCCCATATAGTAAGAAAGTTTTTATTCACCAGGGAACTTCCTGTTAAAATTTTATGGATGTCTCTCAGAGTAGCAATTACAGCAGTGGGTTCTGTACCTGGGCAGTGCAAAACCCTGGGTGCAACATGACCCACCAAGCAGCACGGTTCAGAGACTGCTTGTGTAGCTGCATTTGTGCAATGCGGTGTTCAATAAAATTTGCCAGGAATCAGCCAAGTATCCAGGACATGATTAATCAACCAGCAGAATGAATTGCCCATAGATGACTGGGAGTTGACAGTAAACAGTAAAACACCTGCCTTGAAGACTTACAGTCTTAAGAGACAAACAGGAAACAGAAGCAAGTGGGAGCCCTGTTTTAGGAGAGAGATTTTGAGGCATACAGGCAGAGCTGTTCATGATTATACAGTGAATTTGGCAGACTTAGAGGCTGAACTATGTGCATTTCCCTTCATAGGTTTGTAGCTCATATAACAGGTCTTTAATTTACCAAGAAACTTTTCCACAACACTGTCCTGAAGAGTTGGCAGAACCCACAGTTGGCGTTTCTCACACATGTGCCTCTTGGTTAAGGGCCCTACAATTTGTACAATTAATAACTTACACCATGAATTAAAAACATTGGAACACAGCCCAATGCTCAGGCTCTTGTGTCAAGGAATTGCTGTGGAAGCCTGATCTTATTTGTTGTTACAACAATAAATCATCCACTGATTTAAAAATAATTTATATGGTACCTTGGCCCTCAAGGCAGTCCTGCAGTGCTATTGAAACTGCACTTTTAAAATTAATAGTAATTAAGCTATAGACCCATATTAAATATGCATGAATACTTATTTCTTCCTACCTTCACTTTAACTATAAGGCCTGTTGGAGCTGGCTACCTTCCTGACTTACCAGCCACATGCTGCAATTCACATTATAGCCATGAGTCGCACTCCTTTCAGTGTGAATCAAGGATGGGAGGGGGAGTATCTGGTGGAGTCCAGAGATGGAGATGCCAGTGATTTCTCAGGGATTCCTTCACCCCTCTATAAACCAGATCCTGGGTGAGAATGCACCCAGATCCCAGTGTGTGCTGTTGGTGCCAGTCTCTGCAGTCCCTGCTGGCTCATTGCCTGCCACTGCTCAGAGTCCTGGTTATCCAGCAGCTCTTCTGCTGCTAACATCAGCCAGGGGCTGCCACCATGGGAATTGCCCTTGACAGCCAGGGAGCCATGTGCAGACCAGAGTCATGTGTCAGTAGATCATGGCCACGGGCCTTGCTTCACTTTCTATATGTTGGGCAACAGTTTTGCAGTATAACACACATATATCATATGAAATATGTTTACTGATAACCACTTGGCTGAACTGAAGAGTTCTAACCTTAAGTATTCAAAAAACTTACTATGTAGATGGGGAAGCCATTCAATACATAATTTTGCTAGGGGAAAAAAACCCTAGAAACATTTTCAATGCTTAAAAAAGAAACAATATTTCAAAATAATTAAATAGGCTGGGATAGTGCTCATTTTTTCCTGGTAGCTGATACAGTGCTCTGTTTTAGATTCAATATGCAAATAATGTTGATGACTGATGTTTTAGATCTTGCTAAGTGGTACTTGCCATGAGTCAAGGACTTTCAGTGTTTCCTGCAATGCCAGTGAGGAGGTACACAAAAAGCTGTGAAGGAGCATGGTCAGGACAACTGACCAAAGTGGCCAAAGGGACATTCTGTGTGATAGAACGTCATGCCCAGTATATAAAATGGGGGGAGTTACCAGGAAAGAGTGTGATCATGGCTCAGAGACAGACTTGGCATTAGTCAGCAGGTGGAGAACAGTTGTATTGTGCATCACTTGTCGTTCTTGGGATTTATCTTCCTCTGTCCCTCTCCTTCTTTATTACAATTACTCATATTAGTAGCACTATTATTATTATTATTTATTTTGTTTCAATTATTTAACTGGTCTTATCTCAGTCAACAAGTTTGATTTTCTTTTCTTTCCTGATTCTCCTCACCATGTCATCAGTGGGAAGAAGGGGAAGTGACCAAGCAGCTGCATGGTCCATAGCCATAGTTCCTGGCTGGGGTTAAAGCACAACACTGTAACAGTATACACTATACATAACAATATAGCTCTATGTGTGCAATTGTAATGGTTGAAATGATAGCACAGATTGATATGTTTTCAAAAATGTATGGATATTCTGAATTGGTTATTGCTTGTTTATCATTTCACAGGCAGAACTGATAGCTTTGCAACAAGGAAAAGAAGCTGCTCTTCAACAGTGCAAAAAACTAGAAGAGGAAATCCAAACATTGCGCATTTATTACAGGTAAAATGATTGATTCTATTATGAATGAGTGACTCATAGGGGAAATTTTCTGTACGATGTCTGACTGAGGAAATGGCCTTATCAAATAGGTATTTGTTGGAAAAATGTGAATACATCAATGAATCAAAGCCTGTATTTCTGCTTTACTGCTCACCAACCATCACTTTGAAATAGGAGTCCCTTTCTTATAGCCTGAATTTTGTGTTAGTTTCTTCTAAGGGAAGTGAAAAGTTGGTGATGTTTGATTTTCACACTAAAAAGCTGTGCTATGGCAATGTGATCACTTAAAAACACATGGACAAAAGAACCAGATTACATAAATTCTTGTTTCTTCGCTGATTGTTTGCACATACCTAATTTAGTTGAGATATACTTTTAAATAATAAAATCTCTAACTCTAAAAGACAGTTTCCTTCTTCAACCCCAATATATGTGCCTTTTAATTCCTTATGTTCTGTAGCAGTAAGTAGAATGAGAAATACTCATTCTCATTAATTTAGGTGGGCTGCACTGAACATTTGCATGGATCAGTGGGTTTTAGTCCCTAAGGAAAACCTCTGTGTGGTCCAGTGAAGGAGCTAGGTTGTTTTATGGAGTGATGTTGGGTTACAGCTCTCATTTCATCCTGACCTCCTGTGTGAGAGGGGATACAGAGCTGCCAGCAGGTTAAAGGCAGGAGAATTGGCATCAACACAGCAGAAAATTGTGAATCTGAAGGCTGAATGTCTGTGATGAGGGATGTGGGCTACAGAGGTAAATAATAAATATAGTGTGAATACTATACTCATTGAAAATAAAGAGGACTAGTTATTTATGTCTAAAAAGCATTTGCAATGGCAGAACTGTGTATGTTTTCAGTGTTTCAGAATTCAAAAGTGAAAAATGCTCGGGTTTCTAGAGGTTTTTCAAGTTTCCCCTTCTCATTAAGTTTATTAAAACCTTGAAGGAAAGTTTCAAAAACAACTTTTCTTCCTAAATCTCATAGGCATTTATTTAAAGCCTGTTAATAGTGAATAGAAACCCCAAGCAATTTGTGATTATTGCATTTAATGAATTTGGTCAGCATTTAGTGTGTGCACAAATTATGGTATGATTTATCAAGCTAGAAAGAATTTATTATGGTGCCCTTATTACTCATTTAAATGGTGGGGGTTTTAAAATAATTTAAAAACTGAAATGCAATTTTTTAATTGATATTTCAGAAATTAAGAGTTTGGTTGTGCTGGTCTATGTACATAGGAGACTTTTCACTGATTTTTTTAGTTGTATTTTTGGCATAGCCTATCAGGTTTGCACTAACATACAATCCTCAACAAGAATAGTAGGCAGCAACAGCCATTTATTTGTGTAAATGTGTTAAATCCCAGAAATATTAACAATAATGACTTGCAGGAATCAGCATTAGAATGTACCATGTTATTAACTTATGGCCCTTAATTTGAACAGTCAAAATTTCACTGTAAGTTGGCTGATGGCATTTGCAAAATCTACCTATAAGCTGTGGAAATGCTCACTTGGTTATCTCCTGGGGCAAGAACTATTTTATCACTACTGATTTATACAGGTTATAACATCTAAAGTAGAAGATTTTATCTCCTACCTACCTCACTGCTCTAGAGGCTAATGTGTTCCCAAATGGACCCACAGAGTGACTGATTGAGGTTGGCAGGGATCTCTGGAGGTCATCTTGTCCAACCTCTGCTCAAGCAGGGCCACTGAGACCTGGTTGCCCAGAACCATGTCCAGAGAGGTTTTGAATGTCTTTTAAGTATGGAGATTCCACAACCTCTCTGTATGGAAACACTGTCTTAAGCATCTAAAGACATGACTTGAAAAGCCAGAGGCCAGCTGGAGCTGAACCTGCAAGGGTTGTCAAAGGCAACAAGGACTCCTATAACTGCATAAACAGCAACATTTGATGTCTCAGGCCTGTCTTTTGACTTGATTAGGAATTAATTGCACCATTATGAGGATTCTTACGAACTTCTGAACATTTTGGTTACAGTTTCCTTTGAGTTACATGAACATCTGCAGCCCTTGTCATCCAACAGTGTGACAGTACTTTAAACACATGCCAAATGAGACAGAAAAGGATATTTATGTCACATGTGCATAAAGCTTTAGGGACTGCACCAGGCCAAGGGTGGGATGGCCACAGTAATTATGACAGTGGATTTTCCAAGACATCCCAAATGAATGAAAGTTTGCACTCTGTTTTGGATGTGGAAGAGATGCATGTATAGATGTCTGCTGGGTCTTTTTATTTCCTCATACTGCTTGCCCTGCTATGGTAGTCTAGAATCAGCACTGAGAGTGTTTTTAAAAAAGACAGTCTGTTTTGAGCTGAGGTGGAAGTTTGATGTTTTGTTCCAAGTGAGTTGGCTGTATGATTTGCTGTTCAAGACTGCATTCCCTGGACTTACTTCTCTTTTTTGGATTTCAGAATTGCCCAGTGAGCAAAGTATAGGTATCTACACATGCTCCAATCTTTACCTGAACTGTAAAGGTGCAATGTGACAATGCCAGATACACATTCCCTTCACCTGTTATTCTCTCATGTCTTTGCCAGATTCCTATACTTTCTGTCTATACCCCCACAGGGGCATAAGAATTTTGGCTAATTTGTGGACTTCTCCGTTTTCTCTTAGGTCTTCCCTGGCCTTACAAAAAGCATTTTTCCTACTTTATTCTTTTTCTCCTTCTTTTAACTGAGATTTCTATGAGTTGTGGTTTAGGAATGGTACTCCCCAATTTAGGGCTCCTGCTGAGACCCTCCAAACCACATGCCACTTGGTCATTCCCCCCTTCTCCCTCCCGCTTTCCCTGCAACAGGATGGAAAAGAGGATTGGAGGCACAAACGGTGAAGATCAGGAGTTGAGATGAGAATAATTTACTGGAAACAGCAATGAGACAAAAAAATTAACAGTAACAGCTACAATATTAATAACCAAAGTGTACAAAAGAGAGAGTGATTCACATGCACAATTCTCACCCCAACCCAACCACAGGCACACTATCCCAATGGGAGGGAACCCCTTCTCCCCTGCACTGAAAAATGTCATGAGGTGGTATAGAATATCCCTGGGTCTTCACCATTCCCCCTCCTGACTACTGCATAAACTAACCCTGTCCTGGGCAGAATCAGGACACTACATCATCCTTTAACTTAGAAGCAAATTCAAGAAGACAAATAAACAAAACAGAACCAAACCAAACAAAAAACCCAATAACAACAAAGGAAACAAAAAAAGAGACTCACATTAAAGTGTACAAGTCATACCTACATCACTTGTACTTGTGCCTTAACATGCAATAACATTTTAAGGATTTGGACACAAAAGTAATGACTGTGTGCGTATATTAACTATTTTGGATGCATACTTATATAAACAATGACATGAAAATATGCATTTTTATACCAATCTGACATTCACTAACAGTATAATCCAGGAAAAGCAAAGTATCATTTTATCATACAAAATCAGGGGAGAGATACTTAGTTCCAGAATATCTGTATGTGTGAAGTAAGTACACATAAGAATGCCTAAAGGAGGGAAACAAGTGGAGACTTTCAGGGGAAAAAAAAAAAATCTCTTTTTATTTTCTCCAGAGGAAAGATTCTTGGTATCTAGAATACTGTATGCAGTTTGGGGTCCCCAGTAAAAGTAAGACATCTATAAATTGGAGCAAGTTTGATAGAGGGCAACTGGTACGGTCAGGAAGCCATAGCATTTGCAATGTAAAGAGAGACCAAGGGTACTGCTCTTGTACAGCCTGGGAAAGAAAAAATATTCCTTTCTTTGTTGGCTCCAAGGAGACCTAATGGCAGCCTGACAGAGTCTGTGCAGAGGTTGTCAAGAAGGGCGGCCTCTTCACAGTGCTCCATGACAACAGGGTGAGAAACAACTAACTTGATTTAAAACAGAGAGTTTCAGACAGGTTACAAGGGAAAACTTTTTCACCACGGCAGCTGACCATCATTGGAACAGGTTGCCAGAGAGGTTTTACCATCTCTATCCTTGGAGATTTCCAGTGTCTAACATGAAAAAATCATGAGCAACATGGTGTGATCTCATATTGATATCACTTTGAGAAGAAGTTGGATTGGACTGGAGACTGCCAGTGGTCACTTCCAACCTCATTATTCTACAATTCTCTGATCTGGTAGCTTCTACTGTTTGAAGACATTTATTTTTTTTTTCTTCCAATTATGAAAGAAGCCTATGTTGTAAACCACACTTCTTTTCAGGTGAAGTGAAAAGCCAATCCTAACTGAAACAAGCTTCATGGAAAGCCAGAATGGCCTAAACCAAAATCAAAATGAGCTTTTGCAGATATGATGCAGAAACATTTATTTCCCTCTGAATTTTGACTTTCTGAAAAGAAAGCATATCCCAGAGCAATTTCAGTATTTAGAAGGGACAGAGAAGTGAAATAGAATTAAAAAAGAGGAAGAATGTAATTCAAATACATAAGGACCAAGAAGCTGGCTACAAATAGTTTGCCAAGTTCTGTGCTTCTGTTTGTTGTTCTTGTGTTGTCTCTGTGTGAAATTTCAAAAAGAAAATTGGGTTTTCTGGATGCTAACTCAAAAAAGACATACCAGAAGTTAAAATTTGCATTACAGTTAGGAATAGCATAGAGTTTCTAGCTTATTAATATAATTGTTTCAACACAGTGCTCTTTAAGCTAGAGATTAATGCAAATCATAAGATCCTCAGTGACCAAAGAAGGCTATATCCAAATAACCAGTTTTGAAGTACGTGGGAGTGTTAATCCTACTATCTCTTTCTCACATACCGCTGTTGTTTGAACATCATCACAAGATTTTTATTTGCATATTTTCAGTTATGTGTTCTGTCTAATTTTATAATTAGGTTCCTTCTTCCCCTAGATTTATATGCTGAGTGTGACACCGTATGGTATGGGATATGCCTTTGGTCAGTTGGAGTCAGGTGTTCCAGCTGTGTCTCTATCCAACTTCTTGGGCACCCCCTGCCTGCTCACTGCTGGAGTGGTGTGAAAGGCAAAAAAGGGCTTGACTCTGTGTGAGCACTGCTCAGGAATAACTGAAACATCCATGTGTTAGCAGCACTTTTTTTCACCACAAATCCACAATGTAGTCCCACAGCAGCTACTATGAAGAAAATTAACTGCATCCCAATCAAAAGCAGTATAATGTTGCAAATTAATTGGAATCTGTAAGTGATCTTACGGTGAGTGTGGGAGAAAAAGATGGCTTATTTTACAGTTATGTGATGGTTCTCAACAATGAAATAGAAGAATAACTTCAGTAAGGCTCCTTGTACCAATAAATACAATTACCTGAAGTAAGTATTTTAGATTCAAATTTTCAGTTAATATGGATAGCTTCTCTGCATATAATGCCCGCAGTTTTCTTGCTTCCTAACCAGTTGTTTTAACTCAATAAGTTAAAAACTATTGAAGAGAGCTAATAGAATTTAAATCTACAAGTTTCAATGCTTACAATTCTTCAATTGGAATATTTTTCATTCATATTTAAGTGGCACAAGCAAATGGTCTAACTAGCAGTTAGTTTTATGGAGGTCCGTTTATTTTTCCCACAAAGTTTCTTGTAAAATGACATGGAAGTTCATTCTTTAAAGACTGAGATCGATAGATGTGAAAGTAGGAAATCAAGAAGGTTTTTTTATTATTTCCCCAAATGAAGAACTTACAGACGCAGGGACAAACTCCATTTTAATTTTAATTACAGAACTGAATCACCCTGTAACAGGAGAAATAGATTAAGAAAGGTATTTTGTAAGCCATTACTTCTAGTCCTAGATAAAAAGACTTTTCTATTCAAGCTTTGGATACAGTTGTGTGTGTTTAATTTACTTCCATTCTATAGTTTCATGACTGATGTTATGGAATATAATACTCAGATGGTGCCATTTCAACCATGCTCCTTGGACTCTGTGTATAGATATAGAATGGTGTAATCCTTGCTGTTAGAATGTTGCTCTCATTCCAGTTTTAAGGGCTATTAAAAACTATAAATTATTTCTACCTAACAAGTCAATGTTCATCTTCGCAGACACTGCA
>WEIU01012247.1:89863-100144 GCA_013389925.1 Aegithalos caudatus | reverse complement strand
AAAAAAAAAAAAAAAAAAAAAAGCCACAAACAAAAAGCAATAAAAAACCTCAAATCCACTAAAACTGACCAAAAAAAAAAAGGCAAAAAAGGAGTAGGATTTCAACATATTTTATATAGCTTAGAATAGTTAACTATGCCTAACCAAGGTTTTAAATTCCTTCTCAGCAAAATAGAGCTGGTGCTCACCTCTAAGGTCTGGAGCACGTGATGCTAACAGCTCTGCTCATTTGCACACAGTCAAGCTGAACTGCTACACTGAAGAGCAGTTTTTCAGCCATTCTGATTCTGTTCTGTCTCAGCTGTACTGAAAATAAGACTAAGATGGCTGCAGTGCTCACAAGACAAGCCAATCAGTGACAACTCAATAGGAGATAAAACATTTACACAGCAAAGTACCTCCCTCTTCACCACACTGCAACAAACTGCACAGGTGGGATGGCTGGGTGTGAGCTGAGGAGCGGTTTCTTTAACAGGCAGGAAGTGGTTAATGCAAAGCTGCAGCCCTGCAGCTTCCTAGCATCACTGGTAAAGAAAAAATCAAAATAAACCAAAACCCAGCAAAAGACAAAAGCCCTGCTAGGCCTGTGATCCAGGCTGTCAATTCCTCCACTGTGATGTGATGGATACAACTGACATACATACTTAAAATCTCTCACAACTCCAAGGCAGTTCAGAATGCGTGTCACATATTAACAGTCATGGATACAAAGCCAGATCACATACAGAACTGACAAACATTAGGGAATATTTTTCAAGAGCAGGCTCACTTCAGTGTGTCTAAAAAAACCGCAACAAAAACACTTAAATTAATCTATAGCTTTGTACTGCTCCATCTACTTTGAAATATTCTGTAATATTAGTTGCCCAATAGAAATTTTACTTGGGGAGGAAAAAAGGAAGTTCACTTTATAAGAAAGCTAGCAAAACCCCAAGAACATTCCAGAACTTCAACACTTGCAGAAATCATGTAATTCTTTATGACTGCAATGCAGCTTGTTGTCTAAGTTTTTCAAATAAAAGCTGTATCTAGAATCACTTAAGGAATTTTGATGGAATCTTGTAACAGCACAGTTCCTGGAGAACTGGTTTGAGATCCTATGGCAGGGAGAAAGGGGTTGTCAACCAAAGACACAAGTTTAACACAAAATGAAATCCAATACAGGTTTTGTCAGGTCTGTTTATTACGACCAATCATGCACTCTCACAAAGGCAACACTGGATCAGTTCTGGAGGGAGCTCCTCTGTATCTGCCTCTCTTCTCTCCTACAAAATCCAAATGTGCCTGTTTTAAAACAAAACACTTGCAAGAGTCCATGGGGCAAGTCTAAAGAAAATTACTTTATACTAGGTATAAAGAATTATACCTAGCCTTCTAACAAAAAATAATCTTTGTGATCCAAAATTAGCCCAACATAGTAAGTCACTCCCCACTAAAAAGTAGAACATGCCCTCCAACCAGTTCAGTTATGAAAAGATCTGGCCTTATGTAACTGTGCATGTCTGTTGCCAGCTGTAGCTCGTTATTTCAGGACTGATTAATCATGGCAGCAGTAGTTGTCTGATGCACTCATCAGCACTATTATCACTGTTTCTAACTTAAAAAATGGTAAAATACACCATCCGGCTTTTCCTTTTGTCCGTGTATAAGCATGACCTGCAGTACAAGGGCCGATGCCACATATGAGACAGCTCCACTGATTATCTCTGATAGTACGGTACAGATTGAGAAAACTAAATTAAAATATACTGGAAGTTCAAATGGCCAAAAGACATTTCTCAAAAAACAAACTCGTGAGCATTGGAGAACAAATTCATTACAGTTAATTTAAAACTACCCATTTACACCTTTTGTTAAAGTAAAAACCAAGTTTAGAATCAATTTAAAAGAAAAAAATTTCTATTATCCAGTTATATACCCCATGTTGCTTACTTTGAACACCATGTATACCACACCATCACCTTGTAGAAATTTACAATCACTTGTAAGATTTCAAAATTCAAACTTAAATATTCCATTTATATAACAAATATACATAAACTTTGATTTCCCCTGTAGCAATATTTTCATAGAATTCTGTATATGGTGTATCTACAAAGTTAGTACATCAAAAGGTGAATTCTGACTTCAAGTCCTACAATTTCAAAAATAGCACCAAAAGCATAGCGACATTTTAATCCAGAATCCCAGAGCTGCACTTGTACAACACTGCATTTTATATAACACTGAGTCTTGGAGCTTGACATATGGGTGACAATGACTTAAAATAGGTTTGAACAGGCAAAACAACAAGTTGGCAAAAAAATTTCAGAGGATGTTTTCCCTGACCAGAGAAAACAGAATCCATGTCACAGTCCTATTGCTACAAATATCTTGCCCTGTCAGAAAGCTTCAGGAATATGCAGAAGCACTAACTCATTAACACAGATAAATGGATGCAAAAAATCTTACTAAATAGTAAGAATCTACATGCATTAACTTAAATGTCCAGTTCTATATACCTCCATTAACACATAAAAGTGTGTTAGTGAAGTGTGTTAAAGTTACTAATCAAACTAATTTTAAATTAAAACCTGATGTTTAAGTAAACACAGATTTATGAGTGGAATAACTCCTCTGAAACTGCTTTGACCCAGGAAATGTTAGAGTGAACCTACACTAATGTGTAATTCTATGCTAGCACTGGATTACAGTTTTTTATTGCTACTTAGTGTGGCATTTATACAGATCCTCTAGTCAAAATCCTAAGAAAATAAAGCATTTTAATAAGATGAGAGATCAGAATTTAAACTTAACATGTTATGATAAAACTCCAAACAACCTTTAATCCTGCCCTCTTTTGATAACGTGTCAAAACTCTCAAACATCACCTCAGTAGGTTCAATTGCAGTAGTCGTAAATTAAAACAGGGCTTCCATTTTCCCAATTTCTCATGAACATCAAACAAGAAATGCAAGAGAATGGCATTCTGTTGTTTCTCTAATTATTGCCCTGTGTAAGTAACATCACCTTCACACAAACCTCTTAAATACCATTACAGAGAGCCACAGTGCACACCAGAGCTCCTTCCCTGAAGAATCAAGGGGAGGCAGAAATTTCTGCCCTTTCAGACAAGGTTTTATGCATTTAAACATAACAAGGGCAGCAGAGAACCAGCCACAGCATGAATACTTTCTTGTGCTCAAATTAGGGTCTTAGAAACCAGTTAGCTACATATCATCCACAAATCCTTGGGTCCAAACCACATCCTATCCACTTATCATCTATCCTCTTCCTTAATTGATCTTTTTTGTTTAGTTGTATAAGGTTTTATATGTTAGTTAACATCAAGTAGACAAAACACTGACAAAATTCAGGAGGAACTACTATTTGTACACATCTCAACTTACTCTCAAAACACCATTCACTGAAACCCTTTTTATTCCCATTTTCACACTGAAAATGAGGCCAGTAGACTGACCTCAAGAAACATCTCAGCTCTCACTTAGGACTTAAAAAATAAACACTACCTAAACTGCTGGGGAAAGAAAAGAGCTCATAATCATAAGACAAAGAATACTTAAGAAAAACACAAGTCTGTACAACATTTAAGGATTCTTCACAATTCCAAG
Source organism: Aegithalos caudatus (assembly GCA_013389925.1). NCBI lineage: Eukaryota > Metazoa > Chordata > Aves > Passeriformes > Aegithalidae > Aegithalos > Aegithalos caudatus. The sequence continues at coordinate 96,533 of WEIU01012247.1, read as the reverse complement.
CTGCTTGATGGTAGGACCAATGAGTGAAATTTTCATTGGCTTGACTGAAGTCAGTAAGCATTTATGTTAATGTGTTTAAACACATATTTGAAAGAAACAGAAAATTTGAATGCAACATCTTTTTAAAATGACCTTATGGAAACGGCAACATTTTGGAGGCAAAGCTAGAAGTACAATGGCAGCTTTTGCCTTGTTTGGCAGGGGGTTTCTTTTTTTTTTTTTTTTCTTTTGCGGGGGGCAATAGAGATGTATTCTGTTTGGAGAATAGTTGGGGCTTTTTTACCCTAAATTTCTTTACAGTACTGTGAAATGAAAGGTAATGCTTGAGACAGCTCAAAACAACAGAATAAATACAATGGTTATTTGAACAACTATCTCCCATATCCACAGCCATATAATTAATAAAATCTGTGAGTCTGTGAGTTTACTTGAAAGCATTTTCAGAAACCACATCTAGAAGATAAAAACATTTTTTCCTGTATTACAAGAATCACATTACCTGTAACAAATACCTCTATTAGCTAAGTATTTTTTAAAATATGTCTTAAAGAATACTTTTCATTCAGCCATCTAATTTCCTAAAATCTCGAATTATTTTATGTTTGTACATTAAAGAAATAGGAGCTGGTAACTCCTATATGTAGTTTTTAATCATTTGTAACAAGCACAGCTCAAAATACAACAAAAGGCATACTTTACTTTCTTTTCCCAAACTACCAAAGAAACATAAAAGGTATTTATACAATATACATAAATTTACACAATACTGTCAATTCCTCCACTGTGATGTGATGGATACAACTCACATACATACATATAATTGAAAATCAGACAATTACTTAATACTGTATAGTTAGTACCATGCCCTCAGCTACACCCACAAGGGAGTCTTTACTTTCAAAAATATCCCTGAAAGATAGGGGGAGGAATGGAATCCAAGGGAGGGCAGAGTTGTAAATTATACAGGCAATTTTTAAAATGATAAAGAGCAGTACTAAACAAGGAACGAGCAATGGAACAAGCGAATACACATTTCCTTCTGATTTATAAAACTTTTTACTCAGGTTATCACCGTTGCCTTACTACACCAAGCAAGTGGTGTAGTGACGCTGTAACGCCACAGAGAGATGCAACAGAGATGACGGAGTCAGAGCGAGAGGAGAAAAAGAGGAGTTTACTTTTTTGATTTCACCTTATATACATTTCACAGAAATGGACCACACTGGAAGACAGAGGTTCAACCTCTTCAATTCCACTGGTCTGAGAAGGTGTCCATGAATTGTCCCTCCTAACTGGAGGAATGTAAACAATAGCATTGTTTATAGAAAATGTGTGAGAAACTGACTCCCAAATATGTAAACAATCAGAAGGCTAGAAAGAACAGCGAAAGAATAAGGTGACAGTGTAGCACTGGACACTGGGGTACGTACTGATTGGCAGCAAGTTACAAATGACAAATTTCAAAGTCCCCTCACTGCCAACACTGGTAGCCTCTCCTCACTCCAGCTGTTTGTTTCCACAAATTTGCAGGTGTTAATTATTAATAATTAGTAATTATTAACAAATAATAACTAATTATCTTTGATATTTACTATGCTTTATATTTATTGAAAACCAACAAGTCTTCCAAGAACTACTAAGAACAGAACAATTGGCAATCACTGTTCACATAAAACTGGACTACTGCCCCAGAAATAAGAACATTTCTCTTAAAATTTTAGGGTTGTGGCACAATTTGAAATTTCTGCTACATATTTGCACCTTTTCTATTTAACCAGAAAAATAAACTTGTTAGACTCATCTGTCCTAGAAGAATTTTAAGTATCATTTTAATAACCTTATCCATGTGAGTTTTTAATGCAAGCATGGAACTTATGCCTACATACAACACTAAAGTTGCATGTAAATACAACCCCAGGATTGGTACAGGCTGGGGTATGAACAGATTGTGAACAGCCCTGCTGAGGTGGTCTTGGAGGTGCAGGTGGATCAGGGGCTGGACATGTGTCAGCAATGTGCACTTGAAGCCCAGAAAACCAGTTCTGTCCTGGGCTGCATCCAAAGCAGTGTGGGCAAGCAGAGTGAGGTGCCCTTCTGCTCTGTTCCGGTGAGACGTTACCTGCAGTGCTCTGGGGTCCTCAACACAAAAAGGGCATGAACCTACTGGAGCAAGTCTAAAGGTGGGCAGCCAAGATGATTAGCGAGACAGAGCACCTCTCCCAAGAGGAAACGCTGAGAGAACTGGGATTGTTCAGTCTGGAAAAGAGAAGGCTCTGTAGATACCTTAGGGGACCCTCCAGTGCTTATAAAAGGAATCTACAAATCCAAAAAGAAACTTTTTAAAAGGTTATGTAGTTATAGAAATAAAAGTAATGGATTCAAGCAAAACAAACTGAAAAACAGTAGGTTTATATCAGATATTAGACATTAGAAAAAATCCTTCAATGTGAGAGTAGTGAGGCACTGGACTGTGAGGTGATGAAATTGTGAATGCCTCTCCCATTTAAGTTTTCAAAGTCAGGTTGGATGGGGCACTGAGCAACCAGGTCTAGTGGAAGGTCTCCCTATACACTGCAGGGCAGCTGGGAGTAGATGATTTTAAGGTCCCTTCCAACCCAAACAATTCTATGATTATGATGTATTTTTCATTAAAAACATTCTAGCTTTTTTAACATTAACACAGCACATTAACACATTAACACAGATGAAAGTATAAAATACAAAGATATGTATGAGTCACATACAGCAGAAAATCTACTTTCAACTTTGGAATGCATTTTGGCCTATATATGTCTCCAGACAAACAGACAAGGAAGAACAGCACTAAGAACCAGAACATTAATTAAAACCAGAATATGCAATTTAAGACAAAAAAAAAACCAACTCCTCCAAACTAACAAAGCAGACTCCTCTTTCTGAATCACACTTCCATTGTTCACCACAGTAAGAGATTATTAACGCATTCTAAAGATCTAGTTTCTAGATAATTAATACTGGTACTTTGTATCTACAACTGATGACACTCAATTTCACAGTCTAATCTGTAGACTGATACTGTACTTTAATTAGATGCTTTCAGAGACTTAAGTGTTGTACGTATGAACTCAAGAATTTTTTGATCACGATTACTATAGAAATACAAAATGGGAAAAAAAATTAGAAAAGCCTGAACAAAAAATGGAAGAGCTCTAAAAACACTACCAACAATAAACAAAATCTTTTCAGACAAATAAAAACTAAGATTCCCACAATACCATACAAAATTATGTTCTTGGGAAGAAAAGCAGAACTCAAAAGTTGACATAATCTATGTTCCAGACCCTCCTAACCAAATATTAAAAATATTTTAGTTACTTTATTTGGCGTCATCCAGTAGGCTTTAGTATCCAAGCCAAAGCCAAGGCAGAGAAATTTTAAATATTAAGTATTACACAATTCATATCTAAACCATACTCCGAGATTCAGACACTCTAAAGCTGTCTGACTTGACAAAAAAATATATCACTTTAGAAAACAACTTAAATTTCTGCTTTTAATGAGCTGTCAAAAAACAAAACAAAACAACCCCCATAACAACAACAAAAACTTGCCATGCACAACAGCTCTATTGTACTCTCCGTCCTGTATTTGGATAAGTCACTGCTGCTTGATAAGTAACTTCTTACGGTACAGTGGAACAAGGAGGCTTTTTTTTCATGCAGTACAGACAGTACAATAAGTAGAACTGAAACACCTGAATTACAAATAAACACCATGAAAGTTGCATTTATGTTGACCAGTTTATCAACTCCCACTTATTTTGTGTGAATAGGTCAATCTCTCAGAGTAATGCCACATACTAGAGAAATCCAAAGAGACCAATGACAGATGTTTCTCAAAAATATTAATAACATTAGATTTCATTGCATTTAAGAACAATACTACATAAAATAGATCAAGGAGGGGCAAAAAAAATCCTAATGCTCCATATTCACATACCGTAACAGTTTTGTAACTTACTACTTATTTTCTTCATTTATTACCCTTTATGAAAATTGTGATGTACACAGCCATTGCTATAATTCCCAAAGTAAAATCATTATGTAAACATGGAACTAATCCATAATATAGAAAAAACACCAAGAATAGAACAAATAGAAAAAAAAAAAAATTAACATGGAAACTATTAAGTAAGAAAAACATACTGGTTTAAAGGACCTTTTGGCCTTACTACTTACAGTCCATGAATAAACTTGACATTTTTGCTATATGTATAGTTTCTGACAATTAAGTCAAGATAAACTTAATAAATGGTTACACCATTAAAAACGTCTGGATGGTGAAAAATGAGATTTTTTTTTTCCTTATTTTGAAAACAAAATACAGTATTTGGTTTACTAAACTCCTTTTCATTTTGGAAATATTTCTAGTTTGTGACAGGAAATATGCAAATTCAAGGAAAATGAAAATTGAGTTACTAATGACAAAAAAGTATTTTAGAACTCTTTGAACATGTAGAACATTTCAGTTTGCACCAAAATCTGTAAAGTCAGTATTTAGAATCTAATTATTAATAACTTTTTTTTTTTTTTTTTTAATTTTTAAGTTGTTCAGGCTCTTTCTTGGGTGGCAAAATCTCCTCCCATGCTGGTAGGAAAGCATATGCCTATGTGTTTTATGTCCCAAAGGGAAGCACTGCTAAAGGAGCCTTTATAAAGAAATTAACATACTAGAATTAATGTTGATTTTTTAGGTTTGTACAATTCAAGCTGCAGCTTATAAAGGTATAGGAAATGTGGCAAAAAAAGATGTATCTGTTGGAATCAGCATATTCTTAAAAACAAACTTCATATGGGATAGAAGATAAAAAGTCTCTCAATAAAAGCATCAAAATAACTAAGTTGATGCATATAAAAATTGTATTATTTTATAAATAAATGCTTCTACAATTAGTTTCAAGTCTACACAACATCCAAGACACACTTGCTAAATTACTTCTTATAGCAAAACATGACACTGTTTCACATTATCAAAGAAAGCATCTGCTCAGCACTTCTACAGTTGGTAGAAAGGTTGCAGCTGATAAAAACACTTTTTACTCCAAGCAATGTACTAAGTTCTCTAAACCAACAACATAACTAGAATACAAAATTGTTAGTATAATACTCCCTAGATATAGACAAAGAAACTTAACTTGGTACTTCTAAAGCATACAAAACAGTAACTGTCATATGTCAATAATAAATAGTGGGTGCAGTCAACCATGATTCATGAACTGCATAAATCCTCATGCAGTTATTAGCAAATTCATTTTGTGATTGCCCTGACAACAACCATTAGCTCCATTTCACAGATCTGAAACTGAGAAATTACCTACCCAAGACCATGTATCAAACAGCAATGCTTTTTGTGTTTGGTTTCTTCCCCTCCAAGGAGTTCTTAATATCTGTGGCAATATTCTCCTTCATACCTTTCTGTAGGACTGCAAAAACCAGCACCTAATTAGAAACCACTTTTTTTTTTTTGATTGATAGCTGATGGTTGTGTACAGATTTCATATTTAACTTATTAATGCCACATTAAGGCAGAGATTGAGCTAATTCTTCACACTTCTGCTTTTGAAAATATAGATGTAAGTATTATGAACTGTAACAAGTGCAATCTTATATTTTAACTTCCAAAAGAGAAACAGCGCGCTTGTAAAATATTCTGATCTTGCAGGATTAAGTTCTAAAAAATTTATAAGAATATTGCATCTTTTTGTGTAGTTTGTTATATTAAACAAACATATCTACTAACATGCTCTTACTTCCGCTGGCTAGCACGGTAAACATCTAGATGCGTAAGTGACGTGTTTCTGTGACTGAAACTTGCATTTTTAAGCTCAGTGACCGCTTCTTAGAACAGCATAGCTGCTCACCCCTTTATTTTACGCAAATACTTTTCCATCAACATTTGCATCCAATTTTTCCAGTAAATCTGTCTATGGTAAGGGTCACAGTCATGTGACACTATGTAAAATCACTTCGAGATTACTGTTAAGCAACAGAATATCCTAATATCAGCATTTCCACTGAATATCTGCCAAAAACTGCAAGATTCAGAAGGAGAAAGCTGGACATGCTAGAAGAACAAACTATTCAAGGGCAGGGCTACACTTCAACCAAGCCTCATAATTAAAGAATAAAGCACTTAACTGAGCAGCTTTGCTATTTTAAATACTTCAGTTTAAAGAAGACTAAAGGTTCGAATGTACCTTCTTTAATTTCGCACATGGCTTTTACCATGTTGCCTGATGTGGGTGGCCATGACACCTCGAGGAGCCGCATGGGCCCTGTGTACTGGTGGCATCACACGAGTAAGCACAACTCAGCATTCTCTATTCCCACACAGAAACTGTTTGGTTGCCAATGAACAAGCGTATCCGTACAGTACAGAAATTGTGCCCTGGTGTCTACCAGTGTGGGAATACCACCAACAGTTTCCCCTCGTTGCTTCCAGAATCCATGCGCTGCGACGTCCCACGCCCTCCGTTCCGGGGCGGCCCCTCCCGGCGGCACACAGCACCACCCAGGCCACACCACCCCATTTCCGGCATGGAGCGAAGAAACGCTCTCGAGGCGCCGGGCGCGCCCCCATACACGCGCCGTCACCTCGCCTCGCCCAGGCCGCGCGAGGCGGGTCGCGCCCA